>OX101752.1:30639848-31183348 GCA_944452675.1 Tachina lurida
ATTTGGAAATTTTTTTTTTATAAAATAGAGAATTTATGGAAAACATCTACAAATTTGAAACTCAAAAAACACATTTTTCTTTTGATACTTTTGCGGGAAAAATAATAAAAATGCTTAAAATTAAAACTAAAGCGCCCAGGAGACGATCAAATAAAACCATCAATCACAATCTACTTTGTGATTGCAAATAATTTTTATTTGAGAAAAATTAATTGATTTTGGTTTTATAAGAAAGAATCGTGGCGATATGTATTGCAAATGTCCATTACGTTTCTGATTTTTCGTACTACTGTACATTTATTTGAATTGTGTTCATGAAACATAGTACATATTATTTTTTCAAGTTATTATTATTTTTTTTTTATTCTTAATTTTAACAGAGTTTTTCTTGCAAGTTGCGGCAATGTTTTATGCAAATGTTATTGCATAGAAAACTTATAGAACGAGCATTTGCATATGTGCATACTACGAGTATGCATTTTGCTGCAATAAAGGAAAGAAAGAAAATATGTATCACATTTTTTAAAGAAACTTATCATCAAGGAACAACACAAGGCATTCATAATATTGCATGTTATAAATTGGCATCTTATATTTTTTGGTTTTGTTTTAAAAACACCAACCAAATGAAGGAAACTTGTAAAACATATATACTTAAATATTGCACCTTGCCTTGAGATGTGGTGTGTGTGTTAACCTAAATTATTAAATTTTCCTATAGGTTTTGAGCACTAATTTTATGGTTTTTCTATTTAAATTGACATTTACTAATGGTTTATATGGCAGAAAAATGAGCGAGAGTTCAAAATAGCTGCATAGCTCATAAAACACTCCAGAGAATTATTAACATATTTAATTAAAGAAGAAAAAAATGTTGGAATTGAATTTTTAAAGACTTTTTTTCTGCAAGTGTTTTTGGGTCAGTGCGCGTGTCCAGTTAAACTTACAAGCGGACACCCCTCGTTTTTTTTTTGTTTGTAATTTTGTTATTTATATGTTGCACTTTTTGATGAGTTCTTTACAATGACCAGCAATTAGCATAATCGTTGTTGTTTGTTAAAATTGCTCAGCCTTACTCAGGAACAAATATGTGCGCCAAAGTAGTGTCTTAAAAAAACATTAAAGTTGTATAACTATATTTTAGATTTTTTTGTTTCACTGGCTTAAGTTTAGGGTAAACAACATCTTTTATTAATGTTTTTCTGCTTTGCCCTTCTTTTCATGTGGTGAGAACTAATGATGACCCCAGTTTAGTAGTCTGCGCATTGTTTTCCATTTTTTTTTGTGAGTTTAACCCTCTGTGCCAAATTTAATTATTATGCATATAATATCGCTGATAAGTATCTTAAACTTAAGCTTCTTTCACAATTGCTTACATACATATGTATGTATATGGAAAGACATGATATTTATAAATTATGAAAGCTAATATATTGTTACGGAAATGACCGTCGACAAGATTAATGCATCATTACGCAAGAATATTCGAACAGGGCCAATATAAAGAAACATCCAGAAGTATTTAAATAGATAACTAAACGTACACTCGTATTCACATACAAGCACTATAGCAAACAACTATATACACATGCGTAGCACATACATACGTGATTAAACGTAAACAACCAACAACAACTACAAGCGTCTGCTTATTAAGAAGATAGGCATAGCTACATGCATACATACATACATGCCTGACAATTCCAACGAAAGGCAGAAATGAAAAGTAAACAACCACTTAATGATGTATGCATATACACACGTATGTACATAGTTACCACATGAACTTAATTACGCGCTTTGTAAACAACATTGGAGATAATGAAGATTCGGTCTAGACTTTGCAAGAAAATTCTAGTGGTTGTTGTGCGAAGTATAAAAAGGGGTTGACGCATCCAACAGCAGTTCAGTCGCGATCAAAAGTTAGTTGGGAATAAATCAGTTGCGAAGAAGCTCAGTTGCTAATAAGAAGTCTGTTGGTAATCAAGTGAGTTGACAATTAAGTTGTGCGCAGTCCGTGATTTGTGATACAACAGTGAGTTGATATTTGAGTCTGTGCTTTACAATACGTGAGTTGGAAATAGAAGAGACTATAGTACAGTCTATAGTGACAGTTAGAGTCTATCGTGATTTGAGTTTATTGTGGAGTCCCTTGAGTAAAGAGTAAGGGAGCAGTGGAAGCTGATAAACGTGTGTAAGTGAAGCCAGCGAGTCCTGATTAGTGTATCAACTGCGACAGTCTGCCATAGAGTTGTTATTGGTGTATCAACTGGAAGTGTCGGCAGAGCGAGTCTTGTGTGTGACGAGCAACAGAGAAAGCAGAATTGTGTCAACACTAGCGCAGCCAGTGGTCTGAGACGTGTATATACAACAGCAAAGAAGGTGTAGTGGTAACCAGTTGTGAATATTGAAGTATCTATGTGTTTGTATTTAAGCTCTTGAATTGAATTTAGATTAGTGTATTTATTGATTAATAAAGAGTGTATCATTCTTAACCCTAATTAGTACACTGGGGTCTTTTATTTATTGCAAATCTACGAATCTACGGAAAAGCGTTTTTAACAGAGAATAAAAACGTAACATTTGGTGTCAGAAGTGGGATTTGCAAATAAAAGCGGCACGTTAAAAAAAAAAGATTAAACGTAAAGTAAGAGTGATACGAAAAGGAGAACATCACACGTTTGAAAAGGTTAAACGTGAATAAAACCACATACGTTTGAAAAGGTTAAACGTAGGAGCAATTGGTTTTGAGGAGAATGAAACTTCAAGAGCTTAATGTGGAGCAACTCAAAGAAGAGTTGAGTAAGCGGAAACTGTCAACAACTGGTAATAAAATACAACTACAGGAGAGACTACTGCAGGAGTTCCAGCGGTGCAACATCGAGATCGAGACATATGAGTTCGATGAAAAAGAAAAATATGAGATGGAAGCATCCACTCCTTCTATTAGCACTTCAATCAGTACAGACATCAGCACAATGTTAGCTGCTTTGATGAACGAAATAAAAGAAACCTCTCGAGCGACCAATGAGAAAAGGGAGGCACTCCACGACAAACTTCTAGACCAAATGGATAAGATATTTCAGAAGTCTGCTAGAGCTGAAATGAAGGCTGTTTTTCAAGAAACCTCTAAAGCCAACAGCGAGAGAGTTCTAGCTGAAGTTAAGGCCACAAATGACACACTTGACAAATGGAAAGCGAAGATTATGGTAAACGTTCAAGAATCGTCTGAAGCAATCTATGAGAAACCCCAGGAAATTGCTGAAGCCGTAAACAGACGGACAGATGGTGCAGAAATGCAAGTCAGTAAATCGGACGAAGAGATTTTTGATTTGGGAAACAGTGTCAACGAAGACATTTCTGGCACAAAGGAAGACGCTGACGAAAAACTGAAGGCAGAAGATGAAATCAACAGTGGTCAGTGTCAACAAGTTGAACGTGAGCGAAGTTTGCCAGAAGTTTCCAGCGAAGTAAATGAAGCTCGTGACCTAGATGATAGTCAAGTGGTGTGTGACACAGCGGGAATAGCTATCTTTGAAATGGACTCGTTTGCTCAGGGTAAAGAAACTGCTACAGTATACAAAGCGAGCAGCATAAAAGCAGTAAGGAAGAAGAAGACAACTTCTATACAGAGCTTCAAGCGTGTGGTAAGGCCAACTCTAGTCAAGGGACAAGGTAGAGTCGCAGCCAAAGGCCATAAATGTGGAATGGTAAGGCAAGCTCTAGTCAAGGGACAAGGCAGAGTCGGAGCCAAGGGCCATAAATGTGGAGTGGTAAGGCAAGCTCTAGTTGAGAGACCAAATAGAGTCAGAGCCAAATACCACAAATGTGGAAGAAGCTGTCACCTAAAGCGTAAACTACGGCAAGCTGTAGAGGAAATACGAAGCAGATTCAGTACCAAGGGTTGCAAGTGTCAAGGAAGGTTTCAGCTCCAGCATACGGCAAAGCAAGCAGTAGAGGAAATGCTAAGCAGAGACAGTGCCACCAAGGGCCGCAAATATCGAAGAACTAATCTCCAGCGCATACTAATACAAGTCCCAGTTGAAAGCCGAGGCAGAGCCAGAACTAAAGCCAACAAATATGGAAGAGGTAGTCGTCTCCAACGTAACTACAAGGCATATAGAAAACGAAGAAAAAGAAAGGCGATGATGTGCCTATTCGGGACGAATAGGCTTAAGTGGGCGGCAGTGTTACGGAAATGACCGTCGACAAGATTAATGCATCATTACGCAAGAATATTCGAACAGGGCCAATATAAAGAAACATCCAGAAGTATTTAAATAGATAACTAAACGTACACTCGTATTCACATACAAGCACTATAGCAAACAACTATATACACATGCGTAGCACATACATACGTGATTAAACGTAAACAACCAACAACAACTACAAGCGTCTGCTTATTAAGAAGATAGGCATAGCTACATGCATACATACATACATGCCTGACAATTCCAACGAAAGGCAGAAATGAAAAGTAAACAACCACTTAATGATGTATGCATATACACACGTATGTACATAGTTACCACATGAACTTAATTACGCGCTTTGTAAACAACATTGGAGATAATGAAGATTCGGTCTAGACTTTGCAAGAAAATTCTAGTGGTTGTTGTGCGAAGTATAAAAAGGGGTTGACGCATCCAACAGCAGTTCAGTCGCGATCAAAAGTTAGTTGGGAATAAATCAGTTGCGAAGAAGCTCAGTTGCTAATAAGAAGTCTGTTGGTAATCAAGTGAGTTGACAATTAAGTTGTGCGCAGTCCGTGATTTGTGATACAACAGTGAGTTGATATTTGAGTCTGTGCTTTACAATACGTGAGTTGGAAATAGAAGAGACTATAGTACAGTCTATAGTGACAGTTAGAGTCTATCGTGATTTGAGTTTATTGTGGAGTCCCTTGAGTAAAGAGTAAGGGAGCAGTGGAAGCTGATAAACGTGTGTAAGTGAAGCCAGCGAGTCCTGATTAGTGTATCAACTGCGACAGTCTGCCATAGAGTTGTTATTGGTGTATCAACTGGAAGTGTCGGCAGAGCGAGTCTTGTGTGTGACGAGCAACAGAGAAAGCAGAATTGTGTCAACACTAGCGCAGCCAGTGGTCTGAGACGTGTATATACAACAGCAAAGAAGGTGTAGTGGTAACCAGTTGTGAATATTGAAGTATCTATGTGTTTGTATTTAAGCTCTTGAATTGAATTTAGATTAGTGTATTTATTGATTAATAAAGAGTGTATCATTCTTAACCCTAATTAGTACACTGGGGTCTTTTATTTATTGCAAATCTACGAATCTACGGAAAAGCGTTTTTAACAGAGAATAAAAACGTAACAATATTATAAATGAATTATGCTTGTTATTAAAATTTAGTTGTGGTGCATTAGTTTGTGCTGCAGTAAAATGTATTTTAAATTAAATTTTGTCTCTATATGTTGATAAACTAAGTAATTGGTGAAAACTTTTCTTTATTATTTCCTTATTTCCTTGTTTTATAAAGGGTTTGTAAGAAAATTTTTTTTTATGAAAAACTGTTTTTTTTATAAATCAAATATATTTCTTGCGAATATTATTTATCTAAAACAAAAATTAAAGAAAAATATTTTAAAGCTCAGAAGTACATACATATTTAAATAAGTTGCATTATTATAACTTAGCAGTAAAGTTCTACTAATTTAACTTAAGTTTAATGTTTAATAAAGTGTTACTCAAGTCACCTTGCATTTTTTCCCAATGTTACCACTGACCCACAAAGTAATTTTATAATTTTGATATTGTGGTAACACTGCAAGGGTATCCCTGCAACATTCTTTAACTTAAGCCTGATTCATTCCTAGTTTTTAACTTAATATTTAAGTATGTCATTAGCTAATTTTTATTTCAATTTAAATTGTATTTAAATATGATTTAATATTTTCAGTGCTTGATTAAAGTTCTTATTAAATTACACTGAAAGTACGGTAGCACTAAAAAATTTCCAAATATTATGGAAAGCTTTCCAAATAACAGCTGTTTAATATATGTAAATAATAAAGTTAGGTTATATCAAAATGTTGACAAAAATTTAAATTTCATATTAACACATTTTATGAAACCAAAGGAGCATGATATTTATGAAAATTAAACAAAATTATTTTTAATACGACCACATGATGTTCATGTACGTATGTATATGTTTTCAATAACCACACACACGCACAAAAACATATGGTACGTTTATAAAACTTAAATAGAATTTAAATATATAAATTTGGGCATTTAAGTATTATTTAAATATTCGCTGAAAAATACAATTTCGTATTTGAATAGAGCTTAAAAATAATTATAGTTTAATTAATTAGTAAAAAATTCTCCCTAAGAAACTATTCCTTGATTAAGAATTCATTTCTGTTAATATACATATAATATAATTTATTTTTTTTTTATTTAATATTATATTTGTTTAAATTTTACCTTTACTGAACTTGTTTTAGAAAATTTTTAACTTTCATGAAATGGCTGAAAACAAAATCTGGCAACACTGAAGAGAGAAAAACACTAAACAAAATTATGTAATTTATTTATTTATTTTTATTTTATTTACGTGGTTTTGCATTTCAGCTGACGATATACATATAAGCTTATATAAAACCATTTCTCGTGACAAATTTTCATCAAAGTATCAAAGCTGAGGGCCTAATGTGGCCCTAAATGTGAATTTAAAAATACTTAGTATCGCTCATTTACTCAAACAACGTCATAGCTCAAAAACGGAATTTTTTAATTAATGATGCAGAGTTAATCCTCATATCTTTATTCATATTGTGTAGAAAATTCATACAAATATCTTATTTACTCAGCTTTTGAGAAAAATAATTAAAACGTTCTTTTGCCATTAAGTTGTGTGTAAATTGAAAACTTTAAATTAGTTTAGTGGGAAACTAGTTTTCTTGAGTTATGACGGTGTTTGAGTAAATGAGCGACATGTATAAGAAACGGTAGGCTAGAAGTACCGTATAGTAGAAGTAAAAGTATAGTACATGCATACATAAAATATAATACTATGGATGGCATTGCCAGTTGCCAAAATGTTATTAAGTATGGCAACTGGCAATTAACAGCTGCTATTTCAGTTGCCAAATAATCTTCTTCTTTGATAGTTTTAATCGAGAAATAAACAACTTTCACTGAACTAATAATTTTTATGATTTAGCTTCTATATTTTTCACTTAACAATGATGTATATTTTCGATAACTTTAAGCAACTAGAGAAAGTTGTCATACTTTATACTAAGTTTAATTTTGGCTGCGTTGCCAATCGACATGACAACTGAAGAAGTTCGAGCCTCGAATTTTATGACATACAAAATTTTCAATTCTCATCATCTCTTATATCACAAATTGCGTTTAACAAAAGTCGTTAATAAAAAATTAGTTTTATGTTATCTTGCATGAAAAAATAAATATTTCTCTTTAATACTATGGCTAGCACACATTGATTGTCGTTTTTTTTTAATATATTTTTAGTTTTTCAATCAAATAATAATCCTGCATGTCTTTAGCATACCTTTTTTAATTTATATTTAATTTAGAGATGTTAAACGAAGAAATTTACCATGCTTTTAAAGTTTCTTTAATTCATTCACTTAAAAATCTACGACGTCGTTTGCTGCTTCCCATTTTTCTGTTGAATTAAAACAAAAAAACAAACAAAAAATTTAACTTAAATAACGAAATCTTTTCGCACAATCTCGAATTGCTCATTAACATTTTGTGTTTGCACTATCACTTTGTGAAAATCGTTAACGTAACAAAAAAAAAATTAAATTAAAAACGAAAACAGAATAAACTTAAGAATGAATGTGTTTGAATTTCAATGCATAATAGTAGTAACCAAATGGTCCATGGTAGGGATGGATGGTTGGTTGGTTGGTTGGTTGGTTGGCTGGCTGGGTGCATCTTAAGAAAACAGTGGCAGTTTCTGGAGTCTTTTATTCTTCTTTAGTTTTAAAATTACATACTACGTTTTTATTTACTGCTTTTCCTTTATTTATTTGCTTAATGGCAGAACGAATTTATCTTATGGACGGTAACGGTTAGTTAACTTCTTCTCTTTGCAGATTTTTTTTTTTTTTATTTTTTGTTTAGGCAACAAGTGAATTTTTCGAAAATAAGATTTTCTATAAGCATTTGCTCACATACATGAACAGACACATACATATGTAAGTATTTATGCAGCTATGACTTAAGAATTTAAATCTTTTCAGCTAATAAAAAGTCTTGAGTCTACTTGCTAAAATTGGTCCTTCAGGCAAATAATGATATTGAAATTGAACTTAAATACGAGAAATTAGTCATAAGTTGGAATTAATTTAAGTGTTAATTACCCACAAACTTCGAGTTTTCTAAATACAGAGATTTGTAGTATTTTTTAAGTTAAGAGCCAATTTTTGACTTGGTAGTTAAATTGTAATTACATACCTATTTCTATTTAAATACGAAATTGTGTATTTTCAGTGAATATTTAAATAATACTTAAATGCCCAACGTTGTGTATTAAAATTCTATTTAAGTTCAATTAAACTATTTGTTCAAGCTTTAGCTCTGTTTATAATTTTATTCTTCAGTTCGATATTTCGTTAACCTTCGGTTAACTTCTTTAGGATATTTCTTATTTTTTGTTTGTTTTTTTTTTGATATTTAATTTTTTCTTTTGTCTTCTCTCCTTTCAATATTTTTTGTGAAAAAAATAAATATAAAAAAACAAAAACTAAGAAACCAACTTGAAGAAAAAAAAAAATAAGTGCAAGGCAATTTTGAAAAATATTTTTTTGCCGATAAATATCATATATCGATGCTTTTGTCTGTGGCCCATTGACCTCCCGTTCTAGTATTCACCCAAGAGACTTTAGTTCCTACTACCTTTATTTACCAGCCTAATTAATGCCAGAAAATTAAAACTAAAAAAAACCATTTAACTTTATCACAACAAGTATTTCCATAATTGTAACATAACAGTTTTAAATTTAGTATTATTTTGCTATTTTTTGGCCGAATGTAGAGATCGCCCTTTTAAAATTGTTCATTATATTTTTGGCATTTGCAGTCGATAGGTAAAAAATACTAAAATGAACTCTAAACGAAGGATAGATGGAATAATACCGTTACTACATGCTGTTGATGTTTGTTTTACCCGCGAAATAACTGTTGAAATTGCACTTCCTTTTTTCAATATAATGAAGTATGTATATTGGCTTGAGGTCAATGTCCCAGCAGTAGTAATTTTTAAGACAAAAACATCGATATATCATACTTTGAAATATCCGACAATAAATTCCCAAGTTATAAAGAAAACTTTAAAAAAGCGACCCCTACGTTCGGCAAAAAAAATTATTTCCATTCACTTTTTTTCGAAATTTTCGAAATTGCCTTGCCTTATTGGCATTACTATACTTAATTATAGGTTAATCGCCATAACACTATAGCTATAACCATAGAAATCAATTGAATTTATTCTCAACGTAACCACAAACAGCTGTTTGCTGGTTAGACATATTTGTTGTTGCACTTTTGAAATGAATTAGCAAATGAAAACATAAACAGCTGTTTATGGTTATGACAGCACTAATATGTGAAGTAAATATATTTATGGATATGGTAATGGTTATGGCTATGTCAATATGGTATGGCACGACTGATTGAACCTTGAATTCCACTTTTATTATTTTTTACGCTAAGTAATAATAATAATAAATTTAATAATAATTTAAATTTAATAAATTCTTAATTTATCTAAGAATAAATTCATCTCAAAGAGAAACATTTGTATTATAGCCAAAATCAACACTTGGGTCGTAAACGTAATAACAAATACATATTAATATCTATTAGGTAAACTCTTAAAAACAATGAATATTCATAACATTACTTTTTGCTCAAAATAGCAAAATACGAGTAAAAAATAATAAACATTTACAAACATGTTCGGGGTGGACAACAACAGGCCACTTATGGCTTAAATAGCCAGCACTAATAAAAAGAGTATAAAATATAAAATAAGTGACAACATGTTCCCTTTTTTGTGACGCATACCAGCTTTTGTTAAACACAGTATTCCATTTCATACCAAATGAAATGACATTAAAATAAAACGACAGAAATTGTGCAATTTTTTGACTGATGGTAGGAAGAAATTAAATAAATTAAAAAAAAAATAAATGCACTAGTTTTTTTTCATGGCTCCTTTAATGCATTTGTCTTGTTTTTAAAAAGAGTTTATACAAATTTTTTTGTTATATGTCTGGCACCTTATTAAATTTTAATATTTATGTTTTTATTATTTACATAAAACTTTTTTTAACGAAATATTCACTCACAACTTAAACCAGGAACAAATTCATTTATTTATTTACTATTTTTTAATTGTGACCCTTTTTTTAGTCGTAATTATTATTGTTATATTGTGTACGTGTGTGTGTGTGTGTGTGTGTGTGCATGGAAATATTTGCTATTGTTTTTGTCCACTAAAAGGCATTTTTATGATAAGTTTTATTATTGCAATTTGCAATTAAATTCGCAGTAAAATGCATTTAAAGTGTCCGCTTGGCCATGGTAATTAATCATGTTCTGTTTTTATTTCTCCTTTTGTTTAATGCTTCATTTTCTTCTTCTTTTTTTTAATAACTAAAAATAATTTATGCATGCCTACGAATTAATATTTAGTGGAAATGCATTGTGGCGCGCTGCCAACTACTTGCAAGATTTCCAACATTTGCAGCACATCGTTTTCGAACAGTGTGTGCGGCGCACTAAATTGATCGAAAAAAAAAAATTAAATAAATAATTTTTCTTATTCAGGATTTCCACAACAGTATTTTTAATTCTCTTTTTGGATTAGAAATGTTATTTATTAACTAAAGTGATTTTCTAATTTCTGCTTTATTGAACATTTTTTTTTATATTAATTTTTAATATTTTTATCGCAACTTTTCCTAAAATTAATCACCCTATGGTGAATAAAATGTGAAATATTTATTCCCCATGAAGGGAAATTTGCAATTGCGAATTTCATGGGGACGTTTGCTCCCGCTATCAATGCGTTGTGAATGTATAAAACGGGAAGACAACAAAGCTTAATAATTAATTGAAAATCAAATAAAAGTAAGTTTAATATTAATAAATACACACATACATATGTATGTATATCTTGGATTTCAATTGAAATGTTTTTAAAGGGCCACTCAGACTATTATACTTTGTATTACTACATGTCAAAAATTCAAATAATACGTGCAAGTGCGATATTGTGAATGCAAAATGTCATAACGAATGGTAAATAATACGATTAAAATTTGACATCCCATAATACTTGACCATTTTTTGAAAAATTTCTAAACGATAATACTTTTCATCTGATCAGGGTTGCATTATTACAAAATCCAAACTAACAAGCGGTCTGCTTCGACGCCGATGCCGTGCCGTCGTTTATGTTATATGTCTTTATATTAAAACGGATATAAATATTGAATGTGCTTATCGTATTGAATAATTTTTCGTGTAAGACATGTCTGAAAGTTAACGAAACTATCGTATTTTCTTTTTATTTATCTTATTTAAATCAACTACTTTAACCGCCGTCTATTTTCAGAGGCCGGCAAGACCACAGCGTACATGAAACTGCTTTACCGCCGGAAGTCAAATAGTGTTTTCACACTGAAAGTTAAACCTGGTTTTATCGTTAAAACCATAAACAGCTGATTTTGCATTCACACTGCCAGTTTGCTAAATTCAGGTTTTAACTCACAGACTGTCTAATAACTTTGCTCAAAATAAAATAAATCTCTTGCAGAAATGCGTGTGTTTGTTGTTGTATTTTTTTCTGCTTTTTATAACACTTATTTGACAAACTGTACAACAACTGTTTGTTTGTATGAAAAACTAAGAAACTTTACAATACGCTTTAAAATGGAAATTATTTTATATTTTGTGAATTAATATTTTAAAATTATGGAACTAGTAAAACAAAGTGAAGAAGTGCTTGGAAATAAAGTTATTGTATATAAAAAATGCACAAATAAATCGTAAAATACAACTTTTTTAGTGGTGGATCGATATGTCATATCGTTTATTTTCACTTTCCAGAGGTCAATGAAAATTTTGTTGTTGTTTTCCTTCCAAAGAACTCTTATTTTTCCATAATTTTTTACTTATTGTTGCTGCTGCATCCATTTTTAAGTTGAAAATCTTTCAAGCGACATCTCTTGTTATTCAGTGGCATAAACATTATCAGCTGCTTCCGGTCATTTTAACTTGGCAGCACTGAATTTACCACAGCGAAAACAGGGTTTCATTTCATAAAACCAAAATAAAACCAATTCAGAAATGGTTTTAAGTTGGATTTAACAAAAACAATTTGTATGGTAAAACCAGGTTTTAACAGTTGGTTTTGACATTAAAACCAACTTTTATTAAAACCAAGTCAGTGTGAAAACACTAAAAGATTAATGTAGGCATGTTAATCCTCAACAGCTGTTTGCTTTATACTTGTGTTTTTAATGTAATATGAGGTGTGATGGTGTGAACATAAAATGTCAATTTACGTTAGATTTTTTGATAGTCGAAACAAATGTGTTTAGATTTCTTTTTCGTAAAGTATGATGGAAGTCTTTATACATGTATAATAGTCTGAGTGGCCCTTAAGTGTAAAAATTTAAAGTGCAAAGTGTTTTTAAATATTCATGTGAACCAGAGAACTGCACGAGTGTCAATCTTTGTGAAAACATTTTGGGAAACATTCCAGTGAAAAATTATTCACTATGCGAAAAATAGTGATACTTTAAATATAATATTTCTGCTAAATTGAAATAAAATTTTTCTCTGGGTATGTGGGGTTTATCAGTGAATCCTTTTAAATATTTAAACAAAATCTATTGTGTCGGAAAATGCAAAAAATTATGAGTTAGGGCCTTTCTATGCATATATGTAAAATTTAATTAAATGAAAATTATGTGAGCTTTTAATAATAATGCTGATATTAAATAGAATGCCTTTAGATGTAACGTATAAAAAATTAGTGTATAGCAAATACAATCATACAAATAAATAACAAAAGAAATAAATGAAATCTAATCATAAAGAGGATGTGTAAAAGTAAAAATTAAATCACTCTTGTTTTTCATATCATTTATTTTTGCCACATAAAGCTAATTGCAACCTAGTTTCAATTCACAGTGGGGCCGATGGTTAAAATATTGCTAATAGAAATCTAAAATCTAATTCAAAGCTGTAGAAAAAAAATAATGCAGTTATAGAGAAAATATAACTTCGTGCGTCATCTCATGGATCTAATACGTGTGTTGACTGGATCCAGTATTGCATCCAGACATTTTTTATATATTAGAACTCGGACGAGTAGAGTGGTATATATCAAAACGGTATCTCAAGATTCTTCTTGATTGCTTGTAAGTATCAAGCAAGTCCCATGTGCATCCCATCAGGCCTTAGATATAAACTTTTTGCAGTAATGTGTCTTTGAAATAAAGGCTACGTTCGTAAAAGCATTTCTAGTGCACGTCTGCAGCATCACGAACATCTTACGTTCAAAAATGCATAACTTGGCAGCACTATTCAGAGTCAAACGTTTTTTAATGCATTTAATCGGCATACCTGCCGCAAATCTGTGCAAATGGCGCAGTAAATTATTTTAAGATGCAAGAAGTTGCAGTGGAACAATAAGTTGAATATATCTATGTATTTTGATGTTTAAATTACATATTTCGAATCTTACCAAAAAATGAGATTGATAAACTCGAAAATAACTTTGAAACACATAATCTTGGTAGTTTTTATTATTTCAAAGGAGTTTTTTTATTTTAGTTGTATTCTTTTTAAGGCCAATGCTGTTCTCATAAGAAATTGTCGCTTTGATTTTCTTTTAAATTTTTTGCTTACTATAATTTAAAAGAAAATTGTCAATATTTTCTTAAATAAAATTACTTGCCAATTTTAAAATTTTTTGCAGTTTGTTCAAAAATGTCAACTGAGCACAGATGTTGAGCAGTTGCAAAGCATGTGCAGCAGATAATCACGCATACGCAGTAAAACCTGGCAGAACTGCCGCATTGATGCATAAATTTGCAGCATTTACGAACGTACCCAAAGTCTTTAATCTCATAAGAATCATCATCCATTACAAACACCTGTTCTTGCATATAATAAATGGAGTAGGGTGCATCACATGAACTGAAAGCAGAATTATTTATGTACGAATATTTAAAAATAAAATCAAAATCGTTCATTTAAATGACAAACGTGAAATTCCCACGTTTTTGTTAATTTACAAGTGGAAGCTGGTTGAATGTAACACAAAGTCAACCGTAAGACTGACTCTTACATTTTTGTTAAAGACCAGTAGCTGTTGGCAATTTTAATGAAAAAAAAAAATAAAGATTATATATTTTTTTAATAAAAACAAAACAGAAAATTCATTGGTAGCAAAAGCAACATGTTTTTAGAGACGAAGTAAAGTTACAAAAAAGATCGTTTATCGTTTAAAATTTTGTGGGATGAGTATTGAGTACAAGCGAATGTATTTTAATTTGAAATGGCATCATACTACAAGACCATATGGATTTTGGTTTTTTTCTTTCTTTGCTGTTCTTTGTCCACATAGCAAAAGAAACATTGATCCATTGATCAAGACAAAAAGCAAAAACGAGGTGTTAATGGCAACAGCATCCAGAAGACATAAAGTAGGGGACAAAACAAAAAATAAATAAAATTCAACAATAAGTTAAACAAGGTGTTGGAATTGTGTCTAAAAACGAAATTGTCCTCGTTGTTTGTGTTGGGTTATATTTTTCTTTTTTTTTTTCTTTGTATAATATTGAATATGGTATTGTAACAAGCAGACAGTTTGTCTGTAGAAAACTTTAAGATAAAACAGAGTCTACTATACATATATTTAAGTGTGTAGGAATCTGTTTGGGGTAACCTTAACACGGTTTAAGTTTACACGTTTTTAACAAACAAAAAAAAAAAAAGAAATAGTATAAATCCTAACCCTACAAATTTCATATGTACATACATTTTAACATATTTCTTTATATGGAAAATAAGTTTAAATGTTCTGCTTCTTTTTTCTAAACTTCTGTTTGTTTACTTAAGCTTCCTTTAAAGTCAAAAAGCCAATTAAATTAAGAAATCTGATGAGGTGGCCAAGATTCTCTTTTATTTTTCAAACAAGTGCTAACTAAAGATTTTTGTTTTTGTTTTTATTTAGTTTTTCATTAGTTTTATTTTCTGTCGTGAGTCACAAGCCACAAATCTTCTATAGTTGTTTGGCTGAGCTTTAAAAAAAGTTTATTTTTTATTTATTTATTTATTTATTTTTTTTTGTGTTCAACACATGTGACATTCCTCGCATTTACATAAATCATTTTGTTTAATAGAATTGAAAAGAACGAATGCTTAGAAAAAAGTACACAATTAAATTTAAAAGCTAGAGTGATTTTTCGCTAATAATTATTTACACTCAAGAGAAATTGGGAATATGAAAATTTCATGCAGATTGTGTTTTGAAGTTCTAATTTTCCGCCAAGGCCTAAACAGTCATGTGGTTGTCAGATCTGGCAACTTTACTATTATTTGAGATCTTGCGCTATTAATTATTTACCGTTAAGAAAAATGGCGAATCTGTAAATTTAATGCAGAGTGTGCTTTCAAGCTGTAAACAGTAAAGTGGTTGCCAGATCTGGCGATTTTGTTATCATGTGATAATTTTCACTAATAATTTTTTCCAGTTAAAAAAATTTGGGGAATCTTTGAATTTAATATTAGGTTACTGTAGGGTGTGTTATCAAGGTCTAATTTTCCGCCAAAGCCTATACAATATGTGTTTACATTTTATTATCATTTGAGGTCAGTAGCTCGCTGTTCGTGTTTTTGTTTCTTTTTGTAATTTTTGCCCTTTTCCGTTCTGGCAATTTTTTGAAACGGAAAATAACCAAAAAATTAAAAAAATTGCCAAGAAATAGAAATCAGTGAAATAAAAAAAAAATTGCCAAACCGATTTAATTTTTTTAAGATTTTTTTAAATAAACTCTAGCAACTTTTTCGTTTCGGCAATCTTTTCCTGTTTGCAATTTTTTTTTTGTTTTAAGGATTTTTTTAATATTTTAAAAATTTATTTTTATTGCAATAAAAAAAAATATTTGTTGTTGGTTTAGCACGTCTAGATGCATTTCGTTGCGCTGCGAGATACTACTTCAGTAGACTTCAACAACAATTTAAAAAAGCTTATACATAAATAAAACCACAATGAAAAAAATTTTTAAACTCGTATTCAGTTTAAAATGCTTGAAATAAAAAGAAGATATTGGGTGCATTCATAAGACGTAGCTGTTGCGCAATCGTTGAGTGTTTGCCTTAGAAACGCATAGTTGAGTAGTTCCGCTCCACTCAACAGTTGAGTAATTTTCCATCATAAAATTTTTTCGCTACCTATAGTCAACATGTTTTGCTCAGCCTGAACAGCTGATCGAATAGAGTTATGCCTTTTATGTGCTTTGTTAGGTGGCAGGAGCAAATATTTGTTAAATTTTACATTACAAATGCGATAAAATAATAAAATAAAGATATAAAATGAATCATATCCATCAAGCCGTTTCTAAGACGTAACTGTTGGGGCCAACAATTTCACAACTGTTGAGCTCAACAGCTACGTCTTATGAATGCGCCCATTGAAACATATTTTTTGTAATTTTTTAAAATGAATCTTAGCAACTTTTTCATTTCGGCAATTTTCTTCCCTTGTTTGTCTTATCACAATGGATCCAAATGGGTGTCCGAGTGGAGGTGCGTTATAACATCAACCTTCCTAGCATTGTCTTACTTTTTTTTTGTTTTGGCCACTTTTTTAATTTTTTTAATGTTTTTAATTTTTTTTTGCGATTTCTTAAAATAATTTTTAGGAACTATTTTCGTTTCGGCAATTTTTTTGTACGTTTGTCTTCTTCTTTGAATATTTTTCTGAAACTTTCAGAAATATCGAAAAAATAAAAATTTTAACATGGCAAAAATTACCAAAATAAGATTAAAGGAAATAAATATCAGAAATAATTTCTTAATCGGCCTTAAGTTCAGTATTTACAATTCTTATTGAATGAAATATTTTTATTAATTAATGTACTTAATTTTCTAAAGAAGAGAAGAAAAATTAAACCCGACTTTGATGAAGTCACGCGCTTCATCAGCACCCATGACTATCTACTTGGGCGGAGATTGATATTAACATCAGCATTTCCCGATTAAAAAATTATTCCGCATTAAAATTCACTACAGTTCAATTAAATTTAATATGTCTCGCTTAAAATAAAAATCTTTAACAGAATCAAAGAAAAAACCACAGAAAAAAAAATTGCGGAACCGCAATAATGGCCATGGCATTATGGCTATGGCACGTCTAATGAAATTGGACTTCTATAGGGACAATACAACGAATTTGTTAAAATTTATAAAAAGGTGCCGAAACGTATTTGAGATTATTTCAAGAAGGGAAGATTTAATTTTTTCTCTTTTATTAACAAAGACAAAATACGAAGACACAAAGGAATGAAAATCAAGTGTGAGCACCACAAAATCATATTTCTGAAACTTTGCTACATAAATGTCATTTAAAATTGCTTAATAAAAAATGATTATATAATTTGAGTTAAAGTCCTAAAGTCCCACAAAACCCAATATTATCTGTTGTCGTATCTTTCTGTTTGAATAATTCTCTAAATAGAGGAGCTTATAACATAATAATTTGAATAACTGCAATATGTACTGCAATGCAGTTTTATTTTCAAATTTTTAAGCTGAAAGGGTTGATGATACCTGATCAAATACATAATTGCAAATAACCTGTTCCTGCTCCTCATTAAGGCTATCAATGTTTGTGATAAGTGTGCCAAGGTAATAATTAACATTATCCTGACACAGAAGACTAAAACTAACTTACACCCCTTTATATAAAAAGGATATTTTCGTATATTATAAGGCTTGTTTAGCGATTTGCTTAAAGATCCTGCTGCTGTTGGTTTTATATCACACCTGCTTGCCATGCTTCAATTATTGCATTTCATTCTATATTTAGTTGCTAATTTTTTATTTTTTTTTTGTATTTAACTGTCACGTTGTCTGAGTGAACTGGTTTCTTTAAATTAAATGCAACAAAAATTAAATATTTTTTTCTCTTCTGCTTAATGTTTTTAGCTGAAAGTGTGTATGCAGTTTTGTTTATTTTATAAGGCGGAAAATATGTATACCTGAAAGAAAAAAGAAGCCCAGAAATACGTACGCCAACAAAATATTCCACTTCGTAATATCATTTATGCCTTTAACAGGGGGTCAAACAAATTTTTAGCTTTGCTGTACGCAAAATGATATTTGACATTCTAAAATGCAAGCTGCAGTATGCATTTAATACGAGTATGATAAAAAAAAACGAACTGCCCTTAAAAACTCTAAAACTTACTCGTATTGCATCATATTTTCCTTCTTTCTTCACTGTACGAGTACGTGTATTCTTCAGTTCTCAGTGTTTTGTTTTATATTATGAAAAGCTGATGTTTTTGATCCTGCATTGAAGTATGTAAGTAATATGTATGTATGTTTGATACATGTGTCCTTGTTTATTTATCGCAATTTTTCAAAACCACGTGCCAATTTTTAGTTGTTGCTTCAGTCAATTGGTTTTATTGTAAGTTGTTCGTATAATTTGTAACACAATTTCACTTTAGCTACACACATAAAGCCATAAGGCAAACTTCTTGAGAACATTTTTGCGGTAAAGTATTAAATTTGATAAAAGTACTTTTTGTATTTTTTTAAAGAAAAAAGTACCTTTTAAAAAAAGTACCTTCTAAAAAAGTACCTTTTATAAAAAGTACCTTTTATAAAAGAGTACCTTATGTAAAAAAGTACCTTCTTGTAAAAAAGTACCTTATGTGAAAAAGTACTTTATGTGAAAAAGTACCTTTTGAAAAAGGAAGTACCTTTTGTAAAAACAATACCTTTTGTTAAAAAAGTACGTATTGCAAAAAAGTAAATTTTGCTACAAAAAGTACCTTTTGTAAAAGAAGTACCTTTTGTGAAAGAAATGCATTTTGTAAAAAAAAAATACTTTTGTAAAAGGATTACCTTTCGTAAAAAAGGTACCGTTTAAAAAAGTGCTTTTTGCTAAAAATTTCCTTTTATAAAAACGTACTCTTTGTATAAAGGTACTTTTCGTAAAAAAAATAAAAAAGTACCTTTTATAAAAAATAGTATTTTTCCTTAAGAAAAAAACTACCTTTTGTAAAAACTGTAAAAAAGCACCTTGTGCAAAAAAGCACCTTTTGTAAAAAAGTGAAAAAGTACTCTTTGTAATAAAGTACTTTTTGAAAAAAAAAGTATCTTGCGTTTAAAAAGTACCTCTTATAAAAAAAGTATCTTTACTTAAGAAAAAAAACTACCTTGTGCAAAAAGGTGCAATAATAGCACCTTCTGTAAAAAAAGAGAAAAAATACCTTTTGTAAAAAAAGTACCTTTTGTAAAAAAAAGTACGTTTTGTAGAAAAGTACATTTAGTAAAAAAATTACATTTTTTTAAATAGTACCTCTTGAAAAAAAAATTTCCTTTTATAAAATAGTATATTTCTTATAAAAAGAACCTTTTATAAAAAAGGTATCTTTCGTAAAGAAAGTACCAGTTTTAAAAAACTACCTTTTGTAAAAAAGTACCTTATAAAAAAAGTACCCTTTATAACAAAAAGTACTATAAAAGAGTAACTTTTATAAAAAAGTACCTTTTATAAAAAATCACCTTTTTTAAAAACGGTACCTTTCGTAAAAAAGGTAGCTTTTGTAAAAAAGTACCTTTTATAAAAAAGTACCTTTTATAAAAAAGTACTTTTTATAAAAAAGTACTTTTTATAAAAAAGTACTTTTTATAAAAAAGTACCTTTTATAAAAAAGTACCTTTTATAAAAAATTACCTTTTATAAAAAATTACCTTTTATAAAAAATTACCTTTTATAAAAAATTACCTTTTATAAAAAAGTGCCTTTTATAAAAAAGTACCTTTTATAAAAAAGTGCCTTTTATAAAAAAGTACCTTTTATAAAAAAGTGCCTTTTATAAAAAAGTACCTTTTATAAAAAAGTACCTTTTATAAAAAAGTACCTTTTATAAAAAAGTATCTTTTATAAAAAAGTACTTTTTATAAAAAAGTACCTTTTATAAAAAAGTACCTTTTATAAAAAAGTACCTTTTATAAAAAAGTTCCTTTTATAAAAAAGTTCCTTTTATAAAAAAGTACCTTTTATAAAAAGTACCTTGCATAAAAAATTATATGAAAAAAGTACCTTTCGTAAAAAAGTACCTTTTTGTAAAAAATACCTTTTGTAAAAAGAGCTTTTGTAAAAAAGTACCTTTTGTTAAAAAGTACGTTTTGTAGAAAAAAGTACCTTTTGTAAATATTATCAATTGTTGAAAAGTAACTTTTACAAAAAAGTACGTTTAAAGTGATTTCCAAATTCGTCTTAAAATTTTAAAAATATTTTTTTTATATCATCTTTATGTTTATGTTATAATTTAAAATTTAGCGAGGAGAAAAAAGACTTAAAATTATGTTCTTGTAATTACACCTTAGAGAAAATTATTTTTAGAATACAATAACGCACACAATTTGCTGCGGTATTACTTACATACGTACGTATGTATGTATATGTATGTATGTATGTATGTATATACATTTCATAAAATATTAATATTAATTTTGTTGCAATAGTACGTGACACTCGTTTAACTGGTTGGTGGCTTTTGAAAATTATCAATTCTTGCACTTGTTGCCGCTTAATTAAACAATTATTATTTACGCTCTTTGTGAATGTTTCAGTAAAAATAGGAAAAACGTTTTATTTTATGACGGGTACAGTATTCATTGGGGCGGCCTTGTTGATGATATTCATATGTATGTCACAGGCAATTATAATGTGTAAGCAGTTTATTTAAAAATTAAAAAAAAGCAACTACTACGACAAGGCCCCTCCCCGGCGAGATTCGAACTGACGATCTTTTGTTTACTAGACAGGCGCTTTAACCAACCAAGCCACGGCGCCATGCCAGCAATTTGGAAATGCTCTTACAAGAGAACTTGTGAAGCAATATTAATCTATGTATATTAAGATTTATTGGGAATATGTACTTCTTATAAGATAGAAGATATCTCTAAAAAAATACGAGCCAGTGCTCGTAAAAAATAATTTAAAATATCCCTGCAGGAGGTCGAACTAGTGTCCAACTGGTATTTTACTAGTACAGAAGCCACCACCACTAGTTCCCAACCGTAAACTTTCCTATAACATGTTAATGCTCAAATTAGTATTGAGTGTGTTTAGAAAATTACTAGTGCCATTGCTACTAGTTTTGGACTAGTTAATTACCAGTTACTTTGCAAAGAAAAATTCTATAAAATTGGTAGTTTTATTCCTTTGTTACCCAGTGACAACTGCTAGTTAATATTCGCAATTATTTATCAAAATTCAAAAATACAAAAGGTTAATTGTAATTATTTGATTATAATTATTTATAGGTGAACCTAAAACTTTAATAATTGTATAATACCAATTTTCGTACATTGCAAGTGCTGTGTTAGACAGTCAAAATTTGTATTGCAATGTGGTGCCTTGAAACTACTTCATATACTAGTACTCATCATAAATAGTAATTTTATACAACAACTTTAACCCTTTTCGCACTAGTTCTTGCTGTTCCAGTAATTATACTAGTAGCTTTTAGACAATTGACACCTATTCTCCTGCAGGGATTGAAATTGTTAAGACTTTTCATATTGGTAGTAGTGTGATCAATTTCAATTCAATTTCCACTGAATAAATATTTTTTTATACGTTTAAAAAACTAATGAAAGTTTCTAAAGCCCGTTAACGTTTACGACATTGTTAATATTAACGAAAAAGTACTACAAAAGTGATTCTGTAATACAGAAAAAGTTTTTTTTTATACATCCATATATAAATAAAATTTCTTTTTGTCTTAAGGAGATATTGTTGTACAAAACAGATTCCGCTGAATGGACTAAATACCTGAAGGCATTGTATGTCACATGGTGCCATATTCCAAGTCTCGCATCCATATAACACAGTGGATTTTATATTAGAATTAAATAATTTGATTTTGGTTTGTTTCGAAATATTAGAGATTTCCAACTGTGCAAATGCACTCCGCACCTTATTTATGCGACTAGATATATCTGCTGCTGAGCCACCAGTTGTGTCAATTGTGCTACCCAGGTAGCAGAAGGTCTTAACATCTTCAATCTCTTGATTACATACGAAGAAATGGCGATCTGTGTTACTATTGATGCTGAGTACACATCTGGCATTTCTTGTTGTTGTCATTTGGTAGTGTAATTTTCGAAATGTGTGCAACGGCGTTCACATTATGTTTTTTTTTTATATGGAAAGCAATGCCACACAACGAAAAATATCGGAAATGACAAACTTTGCCACTAGTACACACTACTGCGATGTCACAAAATGTCATAGTGTGTATTCGATATAATAATAAATTTTTGAGCTAAAATAAAACTTTATACATTTTAATAATAACAACTATGTATATAAGCTTAAATAAATAAAAAAAAAAATAAATAAAGTATTATGCGATTGAAATTTTTAAAAAATTAAAAAGTTATACATACCTATCTCAGCATGTAAATATTAACGTGGTTTCACTGTATAACAAAATTCACCTAGATATTTGACAATATACACATAGACTAGCGAGCAACACTTGCTCAAATGTAACATTAGTCATCAAGTGTTCAAGGGCGCCGTGGCTTAGTTGGTTAAAGCGCCTGTCTAGTAAACAGGAGATCGTGAGTTCGAATCTCGCCGGGGCCTTCAAGCGGAGATGATATTTTCTTTTTATTTTTCTTATTTTTAATAATTGTTGATTTATTCTCTTAAATGCTGTTTAATTTTATTATCATTTAATTTTCTTAACATTGTTAATTCATGTTACTTTTTAACATCAATTAAATTGTCACTTGTGTAATTAACCGTTACATATTTTCTTTTAATTTCTTTTCTAACCAATCACTCATTCACTCACTGTGTTGTTTTATTTTCACTGTTTTAGTAAGAAAAGTATTGTATGTACATATGTATGTACATACAATATATGTATGTATATATGCGTGTATGTATGTATGCAGCTTTATTTTTGTTTTTCTCCAATAAGTAGTAGATTTCGATTTTGTTGTACAACAAATTGTTGGAGGCAAAATGGTTTGTGTGTGTGTGTGTGTGTGTGTGTGCAGCATTGTTTTCATTCAATATCTGCAGCAATTCGTCAAAACAGCAGCAACAGTTAATGTCGATCAAATTGTCAGTTAAATATCGATCAACTATAATTTAAATTTAAATATATTTAAGCACGCTATGATAAAATTAAATGGATAGAAAACATTGGAAAAGTAATCATTTTAGATAATCTAAAAAAATTTTCTTAGATAAAAATATGTTGCTAAAAGCTTGGAAACTTAAGTTTGAGATTCCATGTAGATTTCAAGACATGTAATGATCGACACATCCATACATACGTATGTACGAATCAATTAAAGTAAGTCCATTGGTAGCTAATATTTTGTCAAACCTGGTTAGTTTGCAACATTTTCAAACAGCATAATTGCTTTACGATGTATGTAGATGAAGTGTGCTAAATAGCTTTGAAAACTGTATAAAAATTAATTAATGATACGCGTTGTATATGAAAGAAGTTATAAAATTTAGGGCTTAAAAAAATAGTTGAAAAATCTGGGGAAACTTATTCAAGTTACTATTACTCGCGCAAAAACAACACAACCTCTGCAAGGCCCCGGCGAGATTCGAACTCACGATCTCCTGTTTACTAGACAGGCGCTTTAACCAACTAAGCCACGGCGCCCCACAAAGCTAGCAGGCTCTTTTTTTATTATGACAGCCAAAAATTTTCGGAAATGATGGCTTTGATGTGGCTGCTAAGCAGAAAAAGAAAAAAGACATACAGTTAATTATAATATATATACAGCTAGTGCTTCTAGCCCTCTTATATTGCTATTGTATTTATCTATAATATCAATATTAATAAATAAATAATTATAAAAGTTTGTTCTACATTATTAGATCCCAAAACGTTTTTTTAGAAATGACTTTGTTGCAATAAAGAAGTGATAAGTGCATACTAGGGATGCCAATCGGTATCGATTTTTGAAAATCCCGGGATTCGGGATTTTGTAAATCCCGATACTGAAATTCCCGGGATTTTCGGGATTTACGGGATCGGGATTTTTCGGGCTTCCGGGATTTTTCGGGCTTCCGGGATTTTCGAGATTTCGGGATCTAAATTTTTTTGGTAAAATAAACTATTTTTTTTAATAAATATTATTTTAATAACAAATTTTATGCATTTTAAAAGATTTTAGGTTGATAATATATTATTAAACAATTGTCTTTAAAGTTAACAATTTTCTAATACGAGTATGAAATAAAAATCAAAAGAATTTTTCTCATCTATTTTTAAGCTGATTAGTCACATTTGATGTTAGAGAATTTATACTGAAAACAATAACTAAATATGAAAACTTGTTTTTGTTTTCAATATAAATGTTTTCTATAATATAAACCAAAACGAATGTACATATCTGTGGACTTTTAGCACTACCGCTTTAGTTGATTTACGAAAATTTGAGATTCACTTTCATATTTGTATGTTACAAAAACATTATTGTTTTGGTAAATATATGTATCTATTAACGTTTTTTCAATTGGGATTGGCCAACAAGTAGCCATTACGGTTGTTACATATACCAATCATTGCCTATTTTTTAAAATCGATTTCGTCACTACTATGACAACGATAATAAGCCTGAATGATCATGTCGAAAAATTAAAAGAAATGTATACACAATTCTAATCAAATTCGATTAATTACGTCTAATGATCACATTTTTATAGGCACATACATTAAAAGTTTGCCTGAGCACTTGAACAATATTTTTGCTCTACTGAAAAATTCTAAATTCATACATAAGTTGTTTTGTACAAGTTTAACAGATATATACATATGTAGTCCTGTGTTCGCTAAGAGGAGTATGGTTTAATAGTGTGCTGTCCTTCAACTATGCAACTCGAATAAAACTATAATTGAGTCGAACTCATTCAGTCGGTCGTTTTTGACACAAACCTTTGATCAAGCCCATTTAATTTAAAAAGGTCATAGGTTTGTGCCAAAAACGACCTAAACGGTCTAACTAATACGAAAATTATTTTGAACTGCAATGTAAAAAACATACATACACCCTCGAGCAGTTTTTGATACAAAATAGTCTGCATTATTCTGTAAATCTTTCTCGCTTTTACGTCAACCCAACTGTCTATTTTCTATTCCAATTGTAAGGAGATGTCAATAGTACTCAATTGTTACCGAAAAGTAGATAAATGCTAATTTTTTTATAGCGTTGAGGAGTCGACATACAGATAGTTATACACTGGAATTATGAATAAATTTCCACAAGAAATTTCTCCCTTTTCCATAAATTTTTTTGTTTTCCCTATTATTTGCTACTGTTTGAAAATATTCCTCGGGAAAAATTTCTTGTGCAATTTTATTCATAATTGCCCTTATAATATAGAATAAGACGGAATAAATTTGTCAAACTTATGAATTTTCCAAATGTTATTTTCCTTCCAAGGCTCATATGCTTATTTTTGTTTTCATAATAATTCTTAGTTGTATATTGTAGCACCTTTGATGAAAATAACCGTGAGAAAGTAGTTAATTTATTTTGCTCTTGTTGTTAATTGATAAGAAATATGTCACGAATTGCCATTAAATTGTTAAAACTGCACGTATGAAATTGTATGGGACTTTTAAATATTATAAAAAATACCATAAAATCAATGAAAATTTTAATTTATAAGGTTTTTATATAAAAATTGCCAAGAAATCACGGAAAAGAAATCCCGCGATTGAATTTTACAAATCCCGAAAATCCCGGGTTCGGGATTTCCCGTTTGGCATCCCTAGTGCATTCATACATGCAGCACAATGGCCAGATTTGCAAGAAAACTTGGTTTAAATTAGCGCAAAAATATAACACATTACCAGGGAAACCAGAAATATGCTCTAAAAAAAGTGATTTATGCGCATTCAATATGCACTAAAAACTGGAAAATATGCACTAAAAACTCCATTTTGGAGTTTGGTTCATTTGTAAATGAAAACATATTTTTAATTCAACAGCACTTCCATATAAAATAACACAAAATAGTTCTGCCAAAAAAACCGACTTCAATCAATGCAAAGATCTGATAGAACATTTTTGAAACAAATTTGTGAGATATGAAATAAAAAAAAAATCATTGCCTGTCACATCTAAACAAATTTTAATTGAAGCAAACGTCCGTAAGAACTGCGTAATAAATAAGAAAAAATTATATACCACCCGTTGTTCCATATTATAAATGAGATTTAGATGGCTTGTAAGCATATTAAAATAAAAATAAAATATATAAAATATCAGATATATAAGACTGCCATATGCAAAACATGCTTTAAAGGGTGAAATATGCAAAAATATGCACTAACAAATCGATTCCAGAATTCATAGAAAGTTCTGAAACGGATAAATATCTTATCGCTTTAACCACTAACTAACCACGGCGCCACACATTTGTCATTATATGCAACGTTTTTGAGTTTTTATCATGATAAAGTCAGTCTGGTAGCCCGAAATTCTTTGTTCAGAATTTTTTAACATCCACCCGTTATCGCAGGGCGCCTTGGCTTAGTTGGTTAAAGCGCCTGTCTAGTAAACAGGAATTCGTGAGTTCGAATCTCGCCTGGGGGCCTTTGCGCAGGTGTTCATATTTTTCGACCAAAACTCAATTTTGGCCTTAAAATTTAAACGCTAGAGTGAAGATAGTAGACCAAGAGCTAGTTACTCCAGTAAATATTACAATGAATTGGTTTCACAATATTACAGAAAGATTGTCAAGTCTATGAAGGTAGAAAATTTATTTTGCTCTTAAGAGTTGAGTAAACAAGATAATTTAATGAAATTTAATAGCTCAAAAATTAAATTTTGTGAGTTATGACGTTCTCTGAGTAAATCGTCATGTGAGAACTTAAGTGTCCAATACGCCATTATAAACTATTGACTGTCATACTTATACTCGGAGTATGCTTATACTCGCAGTATGCTTATACTCGGAGTATGCTTATACTCGGAGTATGCATATTTATTCGGACAAAATAAATATACGCATGATACTCAGAGCATTTATTCAACAAACGCACTCGTTAATTTTTTGTATGTATGAAATGAAGTATAAAATATGCATTGGCTGTTTGAAAATATTAATCAGATAATTAGAATACAATTTAGAATAAGTATGGGCCTTTATTATGAACAACTTTGGAGGTGCAATCGACAAAGAACGTCGTTATTGTGAATATATTTAAGCTCAAGAATCATATAGAGTAATGGAAATTAAAATAATTTTGGTGCTGCACAGAAAATTTAGGATTTTCCTCCGCAAATGAATCCGTTCGAATTGTTAACATAAAATGGACAAAAATAGCTTATAATTTTTGTTTGGGTATCTAAAAATAAAAACAAATCGTTTAGCACTTAACTTTTGAATAATTTATCATATTAAAATACTTTATCGAAAGAAACATTTTGTTCGATAGAAAATTCGTTGCTCAACGAAATTTTCGAATTTTACAGTCTATATGCGATAGCCAGAAAAGATCAAAAATCGAATGCAGCTCATAATAAGGGCCGTATTCTTTAAAATGATATTAGTTCTAAATTTTTTTTTTCGTAAAATTGGCAAACAAAAATCTTTAATGAACTGATGTTTTATAATTTGTAAAGTGATAAATGTACTTCTAGTAAATACTTAGTTAGAAACGTTTTTAGCACAGTCGAGAACTATTAAATCGCACTTTTCATTTATGTGATGCAATCTGTTGAACACCATTGTCATTTTAGCGTTTTACCAATGGTCTTTTGGCGGCAACACTGATGCTTGAAGTGTGTCAAAAAACTAATCCTGTGTATGCTCATGTGTAGCCGAATAAATACCCATAGTATATGCTTTATGATTGCAGCTGATACGGTGTATACATTTTATTTACAGTCACTTGTGAAATAGCTGCGAAACGTTGACTGCGACTCGTGTTTGTAGGGTAGAAGTGAAGAGCGCGTACTGGGAATTGAAGCGACAATTTAACTTTTCTCTTTTACATATCTCTTTCTCTCATATTTTTGTTATGTTATGCATTATTTTTTCCGACAAATTTCGCCAAATTGACTTTAAAAATCGCCAAAAACAAATTTTATGTAGTTTTTCTTAATATATATTTGATAATAAATTTGTTTTTATGTAACACTTTTTTTAATATAAATTTTTATAAAATAATCGCATACAGTTTTAGCAACAAATCGCCCAAAGTAGAAATAAAATCGGTAAAAATTATTTCTTGTAAATTTTTCTCAGCCAAAATCAAAACCTATTAATTTGTACTATAATTAATATAAGAAAAATCATCAAAATCAAATTGTTTTAATTCCTTTGTAGGATTTATTTTTGAAACCACTCCTCGAGAAAACTAATTTTCCTGAAATAAAAAAATTTTCAAGTTCAATTTTGTTAAAAAATTTTTATCGCCCAAAATACCACCATGTCGCCAAATCAAATATATAGACGCCAAATAAGTTGAAAATTGCCATGTTTGGCGAGAAATCGCCATATCTGACAACCCTGTGCACAAGCAGTGTTGCCAGTTAGACATATTTTTTTATGGTGTTTTATGTTTAATGTGCATGAAATAAACAGTAATAAAGGGTGTTTTTTTTTAGAGTGTGACAACTGTGAGTTGGCATCACTGTTTTATTTGAGCGCCCATTTAACCGCCGATAGTTACTTTTTGTTTAGTTTGCTTTGAAATTTCATTATGAGCAACGCGTGCAAATTGTTGAAATTTTTAATCAAAATAATTGTTCTATTTGTTAAAATCATCGTGCACTTCTTCCATTTTCCGACGAAGCCCATTTCTGGTTGAATGGGTACGTAAATAAGCAGAATTGTCGCATTTGGAGTGAGGAGAATCCACAAGCTTTTGTCGAAACACCATTACATCCACAGAAAATTTGGTGCGCTTTATGGGCCCATGTGTCTTTAAAAACGATGATGTTCAGAATGCTAATGTCAATGATGAACGGTATAGGAACATCATTCGAAATTTTTTCGTACCTCAATTACGTGGCATTAATCTTGCTGATATGTGGTTCCAACAGGACCGAGTCACATGGCACACAGAGGGCGGGCTCTAGAATTGATTTGCTCCAAAAAAATTTTTGATAAAAAAATAATTTCACGTAATGGCCCAATTGTCTGTAATGAAATGGTCACTTGCCTACGTGGATAAACCACAAACAATTGAACACCTGGAAATCAACATTCGAAGAGTTATCGCTGAAATATGGCCGCAAATGCTGCGAAAAGTCGTTGAAAATTGGTGTTCCTTCTACGCGCCAGCCGTGACGGCCACATGGCAGATATCATATTTAAACATTAATTTCATAAAATTTCATTGATATTAAAAATATATTTCCTTGTTCTATTATGATTGAAACTTGTGTCACTCTATAAAAAACACCCTTTAGTATAAAAGTGAAAAACAAATGAAGTAAGAAGATGAAAGGAATTATTGTATTTTGGTGGTAAATTAAAAAAAGACTATGTCGACATATTAATTCTCCATTTCCCAAACAAACAATTAGTTCTTTTATGGCAACACTGCTACGAATGAATGAATGAATAAAAAGCATTGATCATATTACATAGTACAAAATGTCCCCCGGCTGCTGCGACAGAAAATTGTTTGGAAACGCCAGTAGACTTAAGAAGAGACTTCAAAGGATAACATAAGCGTTATCGCAGCTACGTCACCCTTCATCTAAACGGGCTCTAATGAATGTGTATAAACACATTCGTTGATTATTTATAGTTACACGTACAGTTAAAAGCTCAGTTAGCCGACTGTAATGGAATGTAGCTGCAACTGTAGGAAACAGCTGATCGATATTGTTATGCGAAAAGTAATGAAAATGGTTATAGAGATGTAACCGAAATGTAAGAGAATGTACATTACTTTTCACATAACAATATCGATCAGCTGTTTCCTACATTCCATTACAGTCGGCTAACTGAGCCTTTATACGTACGGTAAATAAAAACAGCTAATTCATTCGCTTCATTCGAGTTGCCAATTTATTATTATGAGAGTTTTCCCTCAATACGATTTCGACAATTAAAGTTTTAAGAAGATGTACTGATTTTACACAATACTCGTAGTATGCTCATAATTATTTATATAATTGTTTTATATTTTTGTATTCTTAATCTTAAGGTTATAAAAGTATAGGCGTTTTAAATCCCTTTTATATTCATAATCCTCTTAACACTTGTTCACAAAAAGAAAAGAGAATTGAATGAAATTCATGGTGCAACATACATATTTGTGGTTTCAGTCTGTTTCCTTTTAATTTTTTTTAATATTTTTTTTTTGTGCAACACATGCTGGGTAGTTTGTACAAGTGTTTGGGTTTTGTAACCACTGACAGCCTTTAAAATTATGTCTTTTTTATTTCAATGTGATTTTATTTTTTTTTTTCTCTCCAGTACTTCTACTTCATTTTTCGTTCTGCAACGTACAAACATACATAGCGTTAACTTAATAGAGAAAGGACCTAAACTCATTATTTTTTTTAAATAGAGTTTTTTGTATATATAATTCGTTGGAAGAACATCTAATTGATCGAAAAATGCAAAAATCTCGATTAAAAAAAAGAAAAATAGTGAGTTAATTCCTTGCTATATTAAGGTAGCGATCTGTATGCACGAGAATATACAATTAAACTTAGGTATTTACATATCTATAGAAATATATACATATCGTTGGCCAGAAGTAGAAAGGCCCTAACTCAAATAATTGTAACATTTCAGCAGAAGGTAAAAACATAACTCCCCTAAATGATCAAACAGAATTGCGGCATAAACACATTTTCCATACAAAATGACACAAAAAACTAGCCTCAGAAAGCAGTCGATAGATAGGATCTACAAAAAAAATCAAAACTACAAAGAAAAGTAATCACAAAAGAAAATAAAACAAAAATTAGAGAGCATTTGAAGTTACTGCCGTATTTTTTTATTATGGGCATTGTTAATTTGACAGCGATTTTTCCTGAAGTTGCAGACTTATTCAGTTTGATCATTTACTGTGAATGGCGTCGTCGACGTCACATCGAGACGACAGTAAATATTGTCACTTGTCTACTCTTTATCCGCAACAATTTTATTGACAATATCTTACTAAACTCCAAGGCTTTGTAAATTAATGTAGCATGTTTATAGTGGTCAATTGTTGTCGACAAAGAGTAGACAAGTGAAAATTTTTAGTGTCATCTTGATGTGACGTGGTGGACGACGCCATTCACAATAAAGCCTGGTACTCTGTTCACAATTTCGTGCGAAATGCTGTCAAACTACATGTAAAAGTATTTGGTATGAAATATTTGCGAAATAAATTCGCAAAAGTTGTACACTGTTCTTATTGCGAAAAACACGTAGAATCTATCTGGCAGCATGGTTTTCCATCTAAAATGACTCTGGCATCATTTAAGTTTCATCTGCGAAACAACGTGAGCAGTACTTTTTCTGCACTGAATTTTAACAATATACCAGGCTTAAGTAGAATTATAAACAGTACAACTGCTGGTAAGACGGTTAGTCCCAGTTCACACGTTTCAACTTTTGTTGCTCAACTCGTAATTCAGCTGTAAGAAAGACGGAGACTGAAATACAAATATCTCTTTTTTTTTTTTTGAGTCGTAAAGCAGCTCTGGGCCAGTCAACATCACGCGTCGTTGGCAATTATTTCTTAAGTGCAACCAGGCCACTGTTGTTTATTGGCCTTCGAGAGTCTTGCGTCTCACCGCATGTGATTAGTGGTTGGCGTCGGTTAACGGTATCCACCGCGGTATCCCGTTGGTTTCCATTAACCACATGCAAAAACAATTATAAAGAAAATATATTGAAAATTGGTTGCAGAACCAAACAAAAACTCATTTTTGGAGAAAATAAATAAGGAGAGGAATTTGGAAGTTCCAGCTTCGTATGCGACGGTATATGTCATTTGGAATTTTCTCGAAGGAGGCTCCTTAACACAGAAAATTTTGATGGCGGTATAACCGTTGTGTTCGGCCACGTAAATCTCCCATCCCTTGTAAGAACAAGGGGGCACGGAGTAACCTCAAATAAACAAATCTCTTTTTTTATTACAGCTGAATTACGAATTGCTCAACAAAAGTTGAAGTGTGTGAACCGGGACTTATTTTTTACACTCTTGCAATAAATTTTTGTGACGAAGTGTATTTGTGTGAAACGTATTGGAATCACTGAAAACTCAATTTCATAAAAAATACGATTTAGGGCTTTTCTACTTGTGACCATCGATATGTATGTATGTATGTATGTATGTCTGTAATCCGGAATGCATTTATTTTAAAAGCATCTTCTTGTTGCGCTAATATAGGTATGTAGATATTGTTTTTTTGTTTTTTTTTTATTTATTTCTTTTTACATTTCGCCAAGCAGCCATATTCTTTTTGGGCCCCGTTGTTGTGTCTAGGCTGCCATTTACAAAGAAATGTTGAAAAAATTTCAAATTGAATCTGTGGTTGGTTTCACCATTTTTCCATATGTACGTACATATAAATAATTTTGCTCGATACCATCCATGTAATTTACAGTCCGGCGCGCGCGCACAATTGTATTGTGTTTGTCTGCATATTTCTACTCTGTTGTGTTTCTGTTATATATTTTTTTATTTCATTTCCCAGACTCTCCCTTGATAATGTCGTCGTGGTGGTGTTGGGCAACGCCCGTTGCTGTTCCGTTGTGTTTTTGCTTCTTTTTCGCTTCTCATTATTGTTTATGAAGTTGCTACTAGGTATAGTGAGTGCAGGGATTTTTTTTTCTTTTGCATTTCGTAAACATATTTTGTATGAATATGTTTCTTTCCTTATTTTTTTTTTGTAGTCTCAAATGTGTTTGCCCAGTTTGCTTGTGTGTGGTAACCACACCTCCATTTTGTGTCGCTGCATTTTCATTTCATTTCATATCTCTCTTACAGAATTTAGATTCTAGATAATTATGAATTTAATATCTGATTCTGATAAAATGATATTTTATTCCAACTGTATATGAAAGTGGGATAAGAGAGCAAGATCAGAAAGATTCGATTTCGGTAGATGGGAGTAAATAAAATTGAGGCTACAATATATAATAAAAAAATATATTGAATGGATTAAAAGTAATTTCCTATAGGTCGCGTTAATCTGGGACAGTCTTTATCAAAACGCAGGACACTTTCCATATACGAATACATACGAAGTCAGGTCAATAAGTCCGATACTTTTTGAATGTTACCGGATTTCACGACAGTCTTCTTTGAGCAGACGTCCAAGGTTTCTCCAATTTTTTTTTCCTTCCAAAAAAATAGATTTGTCGGGGTTATCCAAATAGGTATTTTGTTATGAGATGATTTAATCGTAGGAGTTAGTTCCAAGCCTTTTGCGGTGGGTGCAGCTGGGGCATGAGCCCAAACATGGTTATGTGGATCTATACAATGATCTATTAAATGAGTTCATGTCCAACATTAGCCTTGATTTAACTACCTTCCATACAGATCTTTATAATAACTTCTGCGGCAATGGGCGCTAATAGTATGGGTCTCGGGAAAGATCATATCGTTGTCTCGGTAACGGACACTCGTCGCTCCTGAGTTCAATGCCCAGCCTAGGGCTTCTAGGAACGCCTAGTGACAAGACAATCTGTGAACTGAGGTTTCGCAGGAGATTCAATGTTACAATTCCACCAAGGTCATTGTGGGAGAAAAGCGGTCCCACTATGGATTCCAGAAAATTATGTTGGTATACGGATGGATCTGGAGTCCTTGCGCCCAACGCAAAAATCTCTGTGCCCATGATGGCCTACGGTATTTCAGACAGAAATACAGGCAATCACCAAATGTGTTGACATTAATTTAAATAGGGGCATTAAAGGGACTATCTTTTCCAATAGTCAGGCAGCTCTTAAGTCCGTCCTTTCGTGGAAATTCCGTTCTAGGCTTGTTTTAGAGTGATTTGAGTCATTATAAAAGCTATCCATGTGGAACAAGGTTTCCATATACTGGATACCTGGCCACAGCGGTGATCCGGCGAACGAGGAAGCAGATGAACTGGCGAGGAGGACCTCTGCTGCTCTGTTTATAGGCCCACAGCCATTTTGTGGTGTAAGCTGGTCGACTGTAATCTCTCCGATCAACCAACAGAAATGATTTACGGCACAGGTTTACCTTCTGGTCACTGGACTGGACTGAACTATCCGTTGTGTAAAAATAAACAACGGCACACATTCTTTGCGAGTGTATCGACTTGTGTAACCATAGAAGGCGTGATTTTCATTTTGAGTTTTAGTGTTCAGATGATATTAAGCTTGGTTCTCTAATCTTTAAGCTGACTTTCGTAAGGAGAGTTACACAGAGCTTGTTCTAATTTAATTTACAGATCTATGGCATAAAAAATCTATCAAGTGTCGCAGTACCAGTCTTTGGACCAGATCTTTCCTCTATTCTATTCTAGTTCCGAGCCGTGCCATTTCTTCCGGTTTGGGAACAAGCAATAGTTATTCAGGGCTGGACCCGGTGAATATGGGGGATGAGAGAGCGATTCATTGATTTATGCCATGGAAACTGCACATGTATGCATCCTTGCAATATCCTTGTGGAAAAGAACTTTTCTTTTTTGGCCAAAGGGCGTTTTTTTTTCAAATCCCTATTAAATCGATCCAATAGATTAGGTTAGGTTAGGTTAGAAAGGGTGGTGCTATAATGGAGACACAGTTGGGTTCATTGTGAATCCCTTCTGTTGACACCCGTTAATAATAATTTTTAACCCTCATTTGTACCTACAAGTGCCCAAATTATCTGTCATTAAGCCACTGAATTTCCATGATCAACCCTTGATATCCACCAGTTTAAACTTATGAAATTGTCTGCTCAGCCATCTAAGCATATGGCGTTGCAACTTTAGGCAATGACAGATAATATGTTCATTGGTTTTTGGTTCCTCTTCATCTTCGAAGATCCTACACAAATCTGGAGTACCAGTTTCTCAAATGCTGGTCCTTGCTATGATCGACCAGTGACCAGTCAACGCACCTACCACGGCTCGCATTGCCTTCCTATTCACATCCAGTAACATTTTGGATCTTCCTGATTCAAGTTTTGACCACATAGCCCTCGAGAATCTATAATCCTGCCTGCTTCGCCATGAACCGTTAATCCTGCTCTCCACACAATTACTTACTGAGTTCCCTGTAGTAATGACTTATCGATAATTTCTCCGATTTGTCACACATTACCTCATCTGACGTTGACCCTATTCTTGCCAGCTCATCGGCAATTTGACTTCCTTCAAGACTGCTGTGGCCAAGAGCCCAACACAGTCTGACACTATATTTATCAAAAAGCAAGTTTAGGGCTCTCCTACAATCACTAACAAGTTTCGATTTGACAGTGTGTCCCTTCAAAGCTTTTAGCGCTGTCTGACTATCGACATAGAAGGTCGCCTTCTAGCCTTCAGCTACATTTCTAGCCCTGAATCGTCCCAATAAGTTAACATAATATTCGCCATTTGATTGTTTTACCTTTTCACGTGTATCCCGAAAAATGCTCGCCATAACTTTATTGGCTGACAACCCCATCTTGGCTTTTCTTGGCTGCGATTTACCTCGAGAAACGCACTGTTTTGACGGCTATTTGATCTATGACGTATTGTTTTGGATCCTCATTTCTTTCACGTTTGCGAAACGTTGCAAAAACTTGTTGCCCATTTTCAGTTGAACAATGCCAAAAACTCCTGCGAAGTTGTTACACGCATAAGTTTGTGTGATCGATTGTGAGCATTATACGCGGCATCCAACTTGCGGAAAACTTTCTCATACCACCCCTGATTTATAGGAAATGCCTGTCTATGGCTTCCAGAATCTCTCTCGCGTTTAATCTCCGATCGACCACTTCAACGCCCCTATTATAAAACGAGTTAAGAGCTAAACTTTCAAAAAGCTGATTTTTTAGGTTACTTGAATTATTATTTGAAACACATAGACAATTATATATCATTTAATAGCTATTTAGCTTAGATCTTCTTCTATATTCTATAAACAAACATCTTGTAAGCTCAGTTTTGAGTAAAGAAAAAAAAAATAAACAATAATTGATAAGTTTTTCTTAATAATAAGAAAAGTTTTGTGACAAATAGTCTATAATTATTATTACGTGTAATATGGAAGACTTGTAATTATTTACATAAAACAAAACCAGATTCCCACAAAGTTATTTTGCCTAAAGTTATTATTAAATAAAACCTCTTATGTTGTGACTGACTTAAAAATACGCCTACTTTGCAACACCCACCTTCTTTCTATTGTTTATAAAATGAGGAATTTCAAACTTCCCTTTAAAATTTATAATACTCAGCGCGACTGCGTGTGTGTGTTTGTGTGAATTTTGATTAACAACTGCCGATTGTTGCTAAAAAATAGTTGTTTAATAACAATTTTACCTTGATGACATTTCAAAACAAAAACAACAACGTATAACAAATGCTTGTTTTACTACAAGTAAAATGCAATAGTAAATGCACAATGAAATGATGACAGCAATTGTACGAGTATTATGCAAGGTATACACGATACTTAATTCCGTACTTTGCGTAGTATGAGTTGTAGTACGGGTTTTCAGATACATGTTACTAAAAATCATACTAATTCATTTGACAGAAAGTTTTTAAGGCAATACACACGCGGATTAATGAATAATGTGGTGGATTTATTAAAAATAAGTGAACTGCAGTTGAAAAGAATAAAAAAAATAATGCAAAAACAAAAGGAGCATGTTGTAGAGAATGGTTATAATAATGTTTTATGTTCTTTTTTTAATTAAAATACCCGCTACATAAAGCTAATTTTAAAATTGAGCCGCAGAAACACTGCGTTTTCTAAATCAGCTCTTCATAAAACTAATTTCGCTGTACAACAGCATGATACACAATACTTATTATCGTACTTAGCGAAGCTCCGCCCACAGAAATCAAAAATTTTTGATTTTCATACTACAAAGTATACTTCATAAGTGCGACAGCATGATACACGTTACTAATTTCATACTTGTACGATTTATCGTACGATTTGTAGTATCGTGTATACTCGCCATTAGGCCTACAAATGCAAGCCGACAGAAGTTGATAGCAAACCCTTTTATATTATCGCTATTAAATGTGGTCGTTGTTGTTGTTGTTGTTGTTGTTGTCAATGTCGTTGTCTTTGCACTTCATAATTTTCTCGATGAATGATTTTCTATGTGAAGGTTATGTGGCATTGTATAATACTACGAGTATTTTTTTGTAATTTGTTTATATTTTATATACAAAAGTCGCAAGTTTTATTATGAGAAAAACAAAACCACTGTAATGAACAGCGATGCCAATTTAGCGCGTTTCGCGCTAGAATTAGCGCGTTTTAACTATGCCAAACGCGCTTTTTTCCATCGTAGCGCGTTTAATAAAAAAGGCGCTAATTTAGCGCGTTTTAAACAAAGTCAATAAAATCATTTCAGTTAAAAATTTTTAATTTATTTTTGTATATATTTAAACATTTTCTACTAGATATCCAAAGCTCTGATAAAAAGTTTTTAATTAGTTAATGATGCAGCTGACGCAAAAAAATTCCCTCAAATGTGGTTAGAATTAAAAACGTATTTTACAAAGTTTGACAAGTAAAATTAAAAGAAAAACTAAGGATTTCGATTATTTGGAAGGCGATTCTGAATCTGTATTAAATGATTTTAGTTATTTAGGATATAATTTCGAAGAAGCCATATATATTGTAAAATCTGAAAAAGAGCTACTAAAAAAATTCATTGTATTTACTAATACGAATGTCCAAAATCAAATTCTTTCAGTAGAGTAAAAAAAAGTTATTTTTCAAGGTTATTTAAAAAAAAAGTGGAAGTTGTGGTGTTGTTTTAGAAAAAAATTATGTACATGCGTCCATATTTTTAAAAAATTTCCTAGAACTCTCTACAAAGCATTAAAAATATAACAATTTGTTATCATAAACACGAAATGAGAAATATATAACATACGTTGCATTAATGAAAATCATAGAATAACATACATCGACTTTTATTAAAATCTAATTTAGTGCGTCCGAAAATAGCGCGTTTTGGCTATGAATAGTTTACAATGCTGTAACTTAGCGCGTTCTAGCGCGTTTTGAGAAGGGGGATAGCACGTTTGGGTTATAAATAGTTGGCATCGCTGGTAATAAAAGGGGAATTGAGAACCTCTACAGCAGGCAGGCTCATTCAACACACCACTCTTCACACGTTAATTTCTCTCTGTTAATAGTATGTATTTTTATATTTAAAACTAAAATTTTCCTGCGACTTCCTTCGCTTCAAAAAAGAAAGAAATGATTAGACTTTAAACTGTATGTATTTAAACCAATCTTGTTAACAGAAAAAATACCAACAGCACAAATTTGTCCCGTTTTACCCTGTTCCGCGCAACTTTCTTAATTTTTTCTTTTATATCTTTCTTCTCCAGACAATAACAAACAAAAGAAAAAAGAATGGGGAGAAGCGGTCCAGCCGTTCACGCTGATGCTCTGGCAAAGAAAAAGGGATTCATGCTACAAACACAATCATGTCCACCGACCATCGACTACAAGATGTCAAAAATAGAATACATGCGTGCTTATGAGAATAATTCTTTTAGACGCTACACGACTACCGACTACACGGCTACTTTTGTAGCCCGTAGCCAACTTAGGCTAATTTCTATTTTTCTTGGCTACAAAAAACAGATTAGTGCTGCCAATACAATAAATGCATGAAATGGTGGTTTTAAAAACGCAATACATTAAATATCGCTATTAAAAATGCGAAAAACTATTATAGTGGCACCATTGAAAAATAATAATCATCTGTTCATTTGTTTCGTTTATATTTATTTTTTGGTTTTTTATTGAAATTGGTAAGTATGTATATAATAGTCATTTATACTGTTTATATGTATTTATTATATTGTTTAATGTAATGATGTTTAATGTAGTTAGTGGTCGGTAGTCGTTAAAAGAATTAAGTAGCTGGCGACTTGGCTATTTTTGTAGCCAGCTACTTTTGTAGTCGGTAGTCGATGGTCGGTAGCCTTTGATTGTGTTTATAGCATCATTTTTATATACATATATACATAGTCACCTAAAATCCAAAAGGACGTAACAGCCAAAAAAAATTCAAAATAGGCTTTTTGATTGATTATAATGTGATTAAACAAATTACATCTTTCCTTAAAATTTTACTCACATACATATGTTCAAAAATACCGATTTTCTTCACTATTCATTATGGCACCTAACAAATAAATAGTCTTAAAAAAAGTAAAAATTATACTTACGGCCTTTTGGATATTAGGTGACTATAAATAGATTATGAACTAAATAGTAAGAGAGTGTTTTGTGGAAATTGGTGGCAACTCTTTACTAAATGCAACTTGCTTACGCAACACGTTTTCGAATATTTTGACACAATCACTGCAACCTACAATGCAACCGTCAATGCAACCCATAAACATCAAAACATTTTGATTTTTGATTTTCGAAACTTCGAATGCAACTATAAACAAGACTACAGACTATGCGACGGACAATGCAACCTGCTTGGTTGCATAAACACGTTGCTAAGTCTGTACCTACCATAATAGAGCAAAGAATCGGCTAATTGATTAATTAGACGTGACATCATCATAATCATACAAAACAGCTGTTCGAACCAACCTTATTGGCAACACTGTGTTTGATTAAAGGTCAGTGTTCCCAGATGGCGGAAAATCGTTCCAAATTAAAGAAAACCCTCTGGGAAGTAAAACACGTCCTCACAATTTTTTACTGGATCAAAGAAAAAATATTGCAATGTTCTTTAGTCTAGAACAAAATGTTAGTAATCGAAGCCGAAATACGACACTCCAAGTTAAGTCCGCCCAATGTCCTGAAACCAGAAGATAGATGGAACATGCTGAGTACGTGTAGGATTGTAAAATAAATGTGGCTTCCAGGATAAACGCTCAGAACAAATAATAAACCAAATAGGAAGAGCATCTCGCTGTTGGTCGCGGTATTGCTAGTAGGCTAGGGCTTTCTTATAAAACATTCTGTCGCAGCTGTTAAGAACAGGAGAAAGAAGAGGCGCGCGGCACTGCACATTACGCGTTACAAATTTTTAGGAAAAGCATACTAGGCGACCTATAGAATCATATAGTATCACAGATTGGGTTATGTTGGACCTAATACGCAACAGGCTGGATGTAGTTCAACTTATCAATAGATCTAGTATTGGTTGGATCTAGACGTTTTTTTATAGGAGAAGATTCGGACGAAGTAGCAAGCAGCCAACCAACTAACCAACCATACTTTTTGGAGTAGCAAATTAATTCTTTTAAGCTTAAAGACCATACCACGCGTCCTACACTCACTCGCATCATATGTGTCTGCTTAAAAAGTTAAATCAGTACATTCGGTTGTTTAAAAGTTATAGACCATAAATCATAGGATATCTTAGCTGCGAAAAATAGGCAGGCCTTGTGTCCACTTTTGTAAGAATCTTAAATGACTCACTCACATATCAGCTGATTTTGATATTAAGTCACGCCAAGTTTTATGTTATATGGTCCTTTACTGAAAGGTAGATTTCGTCTAACCCCAAGAGGCTGCTCTAGCAGTTAAATGGGTGGATGGGTGATCGCCAGACATGCTAGTAGACTATAAAACAATCTGTCGCAGCTTTTAAGAACAGGAATAACAGAGCGACGGATGTGCACATATTTATAAAAGGAAGTAGTTTGATATATAGCCTTACAGTTCAAAACCTTTCGCGGTGAAACTTCGAGGTCTAACCAGTGGCTTAAACAGCAGAGCTGCTCTAGGAGTTGGATGGGTGGATGGTCCTAAGGTAGATTTCGTCTAGTCCCACGGGGCTCAGTAGATGATTTTCAGCAGTTGAAGTAGGTACTGGATTTTGTTCGTCTCACCTTTTCGGCTAAGTTTGCCTCTTCCTCCTCGATCGTTGGAACTGAGTATTCCAAAAATGACCTTAACCCGTATTTTACATAAAGACTTAAGTCTTAAGGCTTTTAGTAGCCAGTTAACACAAGAACTCACACCTAACGATCATCAAAAATGTCTTGTCTTTGCTAAATGTATCCTTGAAATGCATCAAACTGATCAAATATTTCGTCTCAATAAGATCTTTTATGATGAGTCCCATTTTACGTTAACAAGCAGAATTGTAGAACTTGGAGATCGGGGAACCCAATAATTATTTTTGGTAAGCCAACATGTCATCGTCTGGTTACTGTTTTGCCGCACAGATATTAAGAATACATTATTATTGCAGCAAACCAATAACCACCCGACGATGTGACAGTTTGGTGCGGTTTTTGGTTTGGCTGATCATTGGATCTTACTTCTTCGAAAATAAGGTTAAAGCAACACAGAAAAAATTATTCCCAAAAAAATTTCAAACAAACGTGTGCTTTGAAATAAAATTTAGTTTCGGTAAATATTTTTACTGTTCCAGTAAATTATTTGTTTCAATTTTGTTTCATATAAAAAAACTGTATCATTTAATTTCATTTGTTTGTGTTGGTGTTTTCCTTGCTTGTTGATTGACTCAACGTGGTCATGTGCTGATGTTGTTGTTTTCTTTAAATGCTCGTGTTGTATACGTGTGAATTCGGACAAGAAGCAAAAATGGAAAAGGGTATATATAGGTTTGTCATTCCGTGTGTAATTTCCATAATATTAATTTGCGACCAAAAAAATATATATATTCTGGCTCCTTATGAATAGCGAAGACGAATAAGCGATGTCCGTCTGTCCGTCCGTCCGTCCGGTGTACGTGAAATCGGTTTTCCGAAGCTCCCAGAAAAGCTAGAGATTTCGTTCTTGGACTGGTATGTCAGAAATTGTCCAACTTAGATTGGTATTGAAAATCAGCAAAATCGAGCAGACGGTTTCAGAGCTGGAAAACTTAAACTTGATTTTGACATATAAAAGTAACTAGATAACACAATTTTTTTAATTTTTTTGTTAAATAACTTTGGTAAAGGGTATATAAGATTCGGCACAGCCGAATATAGCACTCTTACTTGTTTTTTACTCAACAAAGTTATTTTTAGATTAGAAGAAACAAAAGAAATCATGTTTTGCGTGTATTCATTATTTGCGTATCAAAAATCGATTTGCTCTTTAGCTGAGCGGTAAGTACGTTAGTTTATTAGTCAAGAGATTGCAGGTTCGACTCATCCCAAACACATTTGGTTTTACACAAAACAGTATGGAGTGAAAAATTCTAGTTCATACAAATTGGTATAAAGTACATTTGTAACAAAATTGTTAAGAGAGGATTTCTGTTCCAATATAGAAATTGCATACTGTACAAAATAATTTGTTTTATTTGCTTTTCATTTTCATAAAAAAAATTTTATTGAATCAGACAATTTGTTGATTGAAAAAATCAGGGTTTTTTTCAAACAAATTATTACAAAATTTTGTATTTGAATTTACAAATTTCTTTGTAGGACCTAAATTGAAAAAATTAATATTTGATTCAGAGAATTTTATGTTTGAAATGGAAAATTAATTTTTTCTGTGAAGTATTGCGGTAAATGGGTTGCTCTTTCCGAGCATCATTAATAGTTTTGTATGGGTGGAATTGGAGGATATTGATATTTACGAGGTTAATTTTCAACAAGACGGTGCTACGTGGCATCTTAAAGAGCCGATCACAATTATCAACCGAGATCTTGTGATTTAACACCTTTAAAGCTATTTTTCATTGGGGCTACGTGAAAGATAAGGTCTACGACAATGGCCCTTGATCGATTCAAGAGATTAAAGATGGAATTCGTGAAGCTATCGAGAATATGCAGCCGCAAATGTGCGAGCGTTGCCGTGGCGGCCATTTGGATGATATTAGTTTCCATTATTAACTGTATATATCCAATATATGCACATACATACATACATATGTATGCACACATACATATTTAAATACTCCTACATATTATACATAGATAGATACATATGTATGTGTACATTTGAGTACATATCAGTGCCAGTCATGTCTTCTTTTCTTTCAATATTTAACAATTTTTTTCGCAATAATTTCATACCGGTCTTAAAAATTTTAGATTGTACATATGTACATACATATGTACTAGAGTTTTTCTTTTGCCGGACTTTTTCATTTCCCGGGAAAGCGGGAAAGATGTTTCGGTTTCCCGGGAAATCCCGGGAATTCCCGCCCAGTACAAAACAATACAAAATATTTTTAAATTTAATTTATTTCTACAAAAACAAATTATAATTCATAATTATCGTCAATTTCCAAATAGTGTTCTTCTAAATTCGGATTCTAGAACACATACTATTAGTTTGTATTTTCTAAATTTCAACTTAAACAGGCGTACCATGTGTTTTAACATCCGAACTCACAAGAAAACGTGTGAAAACGATGTGAAAGCTAGAGCATACACGATTTATTATATAAAATAAACGAATTTCAAATTACCCGTAAATTACACCTGAGAGCAATTACCAACGCGCTACACTTGCACATAAAAATTACACCTGATTCGGGTAATTACTAGAGTTCGACCGATTAATCGGCTTCGGCTTCGGCCTTCGGCCAAAAATTGGTAATCGGCCAACATTCGGCCTACGGCAAAAATCGGCCGATTAGCCGAAGCCGAATATTTTTCATTCCAAGCTTGAAAAATAACATTATGTTTGGTCGTTGCTCGCCGACAGTTTCTATTGTGTTTAACGTTTTGAAAGGGTTGCTTTGAAATACAACCCAGTTGCTTTCTATTTTCTTTTACTTGGACATTCTTGTGAGTGATCATATGAAAAAGCAATCTAGAAATTGCAAAATAGTTTTATTTTTCTTGTTATGTATCCAATAGATATTACAGCTATTTCAGTGATCTCAAAAAAGGAAACTTTTTTTTAATTCATATAAAACAAGTATCATTTTTAAAATTTAAAACATTCGGCTTCGGTTTTGGCCGAAGTTTAGGATTTTAGCCGAAGTTCGGCTTCGGCTTCGGCTTCGGCTTCGGCCAAAAAAAACGCCTTCGGTCGATCTCTAGTAATTACCCGCGATTCGGCAACACTGTTTTAACTGTACTATTTACCAAAGAGAATCTGTAATTATTTGTAATTTTTTTTTTATTTCCTTGCTCATTTCTGTTTTTTACTTTTATGAATTGTTGTAGAATTAAATTTTGATCGTCGCGTTCTGCTTTTTCAAAATAAAGGCACCTAAGTCTCAGAATGCATGTGTACCAGATGTAAACTTGGCATTAGTTGTTGTAAAGCTTTAGCTATTGTGATATTGCCATCACCTTATTATTGCACCATCGAATTAATAAAGTGAATAACGACACTCATCAAGGAATGTGTACATACAAATTAAGTTGCCATAACAAAATCAAAAAATCCCGGGAATTCCCGCACAAATTTCCCGGGATTTCTTTCCCGGAAAATGTGCGGGATCCCGGGAAATTTTTCCCGGGAAATCCCGTATGAAAAACACTAATATGTACATACATATGTATACATACATACGTATTTCTCTTTTATTTAAGTATGTAGCTCAAGTAGACAATGCGTGCGTGTCATTGGTGTTGTTAACCAGGCAAAAAAAAAGAGTTTAAGTAAAAACGCAAGCAAAAACACAAATGAAAACTTGAAGATTGTACCTCGTTTTAAAATGAAACGGAAGAAATGGCAACAGAGTTTTGTATGCGTTTTAAAGAATAAAAAAAAAGCCAACACAATCAAAAACTTTCAATTTCAATGTCATTCAAACGTAAATAAATATGTGGTGTATGTATGTATGTATACATGGCATTAAATTATTTAATAAAAGACAAAATAGAATAACAAACGATTTTAGAAAAGAAATTACAGTGATAAAATGTAAGAACAAGGTCGCACGAAGATTTGCCAGACATTTTTTGTTCAGTACGATAAGGGCAGCAGTACAAAACATTTTAATGAAATAAAAAAAATACCTATTAGACTCAAGCTAATGTTTTTTGCAGTAAAAGGAGAAATTGCACACACTTTCTCATTTAGTTTAACAATGTCACAACTAAAAAAATACGATTTGAGCATTAATAATAGTACATACATATGTACATATGTATGTATTTATTAATTTTTCATATCGAATTTTATCCTGGGTAAAAAAATTTTTAGCTACGTACCGGAGTTTGATTTTTCACATCACTAACTCGCCTCAAATCACAATGGACCCAATTGTGACCGCGCATTTTTTTACCATTTTTGAAGTGAATTTTGGAGTAATGACAACTGTTGAAATGGCTGGCTATTCAATGGAAAACGTCTTATTGGAACACCCTGTAGTAGAAACGAAGGAAGAAAGAATTATGTTATGTAGGTACATATGTATTATTATTTATTTTATTATATTTATATTTTATTAGTTTATTTTATTTATTATTTTATTGTACGAGTAATTCAATCTTATCTTATTTTGTACATTTTCATTAGGTTTTATTTTACTTTAATGTAATGATATAAATTAATTTATTTGGTTTTCTTTTATTATATTTTTATATATTTTATTGTAAATTATATGCATTATTTTATTTTATTTAATTCTATTTAATTTAATTTTATTTTATTTAATTTAATTTTATTTGATTTGATTCTATTTGATTTTATTTTATTTTGTTTTATTTTATTTTATTAACCCCCGACCAAAAAAGGGGTGTTATAATTTTGTAGTGTGTGTCTGTGTATCTGTGTGTCTGTCCGTGTCCACGTACAGCCCAAACGGCTGGACCGATTTTGATTTAGTTTTTTCTGTCTGAAAGGTGACTTGATCGAGAAGGTTCTTAACTATGTTGAAAGAAAATCGCTCCAGCCGTTTAGAAGATATCACATCTTTTCTAGATATGTCGGGGGTTTTTAAAATTTTTAATTTTTGTTGTTATATTATTTTATTTAAATAATAATAAAATAAATAAACTAGTATAAAATAAAATTATTTTTTATATTATTTAATTACATTTTATTTTATTTTATTATATCTAATTTAATTTAATTTAATTTTATTTTATTAACCCCCGACCAAAAAAATGGGTGTTATAAGTTTGTAGTGTGTGTCTGTGTATCTGTGTGTCTGTCCGTGTCCACGTACAGCCCAAACGGCTGGACCGATTTTGATTTAGTTTTTTCTGTTTGAAAGGTGACTTGATCGATATGGTTCTTAACCATGTTTGAAGAAAATCGGTCCAGCCGTTTAGAAGATGTCACATCTTTTCTAGATATGTCGGGGGTTTTTAAAATTTTTAATTTTTGTTATTTAATTTTATTTTATTTTTTATTTTGTTATATTTTATTTTAGTTAATTTTAATTATTATTGTTCGAAATTCATTTTGTTTCTATATTTTATAATTTGATCAGGCCAAAGTTCGTATCGCTTTGTAAGCCAAATTATTATTACTTTATTTTGTTTTATTCTATTTTATTTGATTCTATTCTATTTTATTATATTCGAAAGTTTGCTTTCGTTATTGTGAAACAGGCCATTAATTTAATTTAATTTAATTTTTATTTTATTTCACTTTGTTTTATCTTATTTTTATTATATTTCATTTTATTCTCTATTCTTTATTTTTTATTTTTTTAATGTAATTATATTTTATTTAATTATGTACTAGGCTTTACACGCGGCGTCGCTCGCGTTAGTATGTTTAAAAAATACATAAAAAGCGCTTTCAAAACTGGTTAAAGAATCAAACCCTAAACGAAAATGATTCTAAACAGCACAAAAATGTGTTTTTTTGGAAAAAAAATTCCTACCAAATATAAAAAACCGGTTGCGAATCGGATAAAAATAATCTATATTTGAGGCTGGTAATTTGGCTTTCCATTGGTGAAAGAATGTTCAAAATTGGTCTAGCGGTTTGGGCGTGAAAGCGTAGACAACAAACTCATTTTCACATTTATAATATTGATCAAATTAGTCCTAATTTACACTCAGCAAGTCTGATTGCTAAGCTGATTAGTTTCTTAGGAGAGAGATACGAAGGGAAAAGAAACGTTTATGCTCCCCTCGTCTCTCTCTCCAACAGACTAATCAGCTTAGCAATAAGACTTGCTTAGTGTAAATTAAGACTTACTATGTTGGATTGAGGACTAGTATATGCAGTCTATTAAATAACAGAAATAAATTATGTGTTATTATTTAAGAACTGCATATACATACATATGTAATATAAGCGACTAGAAATAGTTTTTTTTATAAACAAAGCGAAGCGATTAGCTTGTCTGCGAAAGACACCCACGGTCTATGGTGGGAATGGAACCCACGACCTCTGGACTGACATGCTAGCATTGCTACCAATCAGCCACAGCGGCATTTGTCTGTACGTGAAAGTGGAATGCTCCTGGATATACATACATATATTATTTAATTTCATAACATTTTATTTCATTTTTTTATATTATCCACCATTATTTTTTCTCTCAACTGCGTGAGGTCTTCTTTTTTTTACATACATATGTATGTATTCCTACCGATTCATTAAATCCGATATAAAATCGTGCTTAATTTACCGTTATATTCTTAGGAAAAAATTATTTCAGCTTATAACCTTTTTACGTATAAACGGTAAACATCAAAAGTTATCACTTTCTAGTGTCATCTAAGTGCCGACAATTAAGCGCCACTTTGGGGAATAAACACAACCATATGTGCGCTTCAAACCAATTAAGATTGAGCAGCACGAGAATATGAAAAAATATATTTATGTAATTTCAAATTCAAATGAAAAACTCTTAATAATCATAGACGCAAGATGAACATGATCAGCGGCAGCAGCAACAGCAGCAAGCCAGCACTCCAACTCATTATACAAAAGGAGTATGATGAAAACGATGTTGCTAATGACGGTTGTGTTGGATACTCGTAGTTTTGAAGCCGACAAATAACAGAAAAATTTTCAAGTTCCCAAATAAACGTGGAATAAATTGCAACTGGCGAGAAAGAAGATTTTAAGCGGACAGAAATTTTTTTTTAATTTTTTTGAGAATATTCTACAGCAATGTTGCCTGGTAATGAATTGTTTGCGATGATATACGGTGGGAAGTTTTATAAATCATTTTGATTGACAGCTTGGAGGGAAACAACAATTTGTGAAACACTTACACAACAGTTGCGAGTGACCAAATATGTAAAAAAGCGCAAAAGTTCTAAGGAACCACATTCAGTTGTTGGTCAAACTACAAAAAAAAATACCAGCATTATTTTACATAAAATATGATGGTTTTTAATTCAATGATGTTCAATCATCATCATCATCATCATCATCATCAATATGTATATTTTACTTTCGTAAAGCAATTTGTATGAGGATAAACTTAAGAGGGCTTTCGGTTGTAAATTGCAGGCTCGCATAAGAACCAGCTTACTTGGATTGTTGTGTTATCTGGACGGAATAGAAGTATAGGGAAGACTTTCTACATCATCACGTTTGCTCAGTAATAAACTAAACTGAATTTGGCTATACCTATACTTCTTACCGATGGCGTAGACTCAACCTTCTAGCATACAATGCCTTGTTAATACCTCCACAAATGCTTAAAGCTGATACCTAGAGATTGCTTTCAGTCCCAGTAAAAAAAAAATTGGAAGTCATTCTAAAGGAACTACATTTTCATTGCTTCCAAAAAATCGATATTTTTAATTTGCCGATAGTTAACAGAAAACCAAGTGGACGATTATTTTAGCCTTACAAAACCTTGTAATTCCTTCATAGCTTTAGAAAATACTCACGAGAATTTAAAAAAAATCGATTTTTTAACGAAATTTATGAACTAATTTTAGTCTAAAATGTAAAAGTTATTTCCTTGAATTTGAAAGCATTGTTTCGGGCTTAAATTCGTATAAAAATAAACGAATTGTTAAAATAGGTAACTACGAGTATTTACTATTTTTCCTAGATGAAAATATTATAATAGAACACAAAAAAGGAAATTTTTCTTAAAATTGCTTCCAATTCGGTGACCAGGCATCGAAAAAGAGAACTTCTTGCAATGACAACCCCATGTAAAAATCATTAGATCGGATCGAAATTTGCACTACTTCCAGATCGCAAACTCTACATTTTCATGACTTGTTTGGAGTGTCTTTTTTTACTGGGGTGTGATAGACGCCGTGGTCAATCTAGTGGTTGATCGACCCTGAAGACTTTTTGCTGCACTAGTGATTTGCAGTATTTTGACGGGACTCCCACCAGTTGATCGGTGTTTCAACTTGTCAGTCGGGCCTTAGCTAGTCAATTCCCAATATTATTCCCAAGCATGACTCCATTTCCAGACACCTTAAAATGCAGGCGTTGTCGGCACTGATCAAGGCGCATTGATATCAGGTGGTCTCGATTTTCAGCTCTGCTTTTTCGCCTTGTATATTTGTTAGTGTAAAATTTCCTACTGTCAGGAAATTTCCGAAGGTTTTGTTGCTTTGATTTGACACAAGGCAGCTGGTCAGCATATGATGAACCGAGATCATCTGGTGTCAATTCGCCTTGGCTCTGATGAATGAAAATCGAAAACTTAAATTTTTCTTTAAAGAAAAGTAACACTTAGGCAATGAATGCCTGCCTACTAATATTACTAGGTATTACTTTCTTTAGGAAAGGGGTATTGATAGAGAAGACAGGTGGTGAAGGAAGAGATAGGAGAAAGTTTCATTCTTTTACAACTCTACTTTTTGCACGTTTTTTAATAATGCAGTATTGTAGCGCCTCACTGAAGCTGAGCTTAGTAGCCATTTTATTGGTTATTTTACTTCGCCGATGATTCTGCGACACAACGAAGGAGGGCTCTCTGATGTTACATTAGGATTAGTATCTGCTTAAATCGATTTAGTTCAGTGACCAGTGACTATGCCTTAATCACTTGAACTTTCCTACAACAACTGATGCAAAGGGAGACTTATGCTCATCAGAAAAATTCGTGGTGTTGTTATTTAATGACTGTTGGATACCGGGCTCGAACACAAGACCTTCGGTTTTGTAGTCAACGTGCTAACTACTTCACCAATCGCCACCCTCAATTTTTTTATTTGACGGCTGATGAAAAAATGTCATTTGATTTGTTTTATTTGCTTTGTCGTATTTTGACGTCAACAGCTGCAAGTTTTCCTAATAATTTTTGTATGTGAACTTAAGTTCACGTAAAAGATTTTCGCGTGTTTTTTTTGCACCACGATTTCATTATCATCCGATCACGAATGCTTTTACCCCTTTTAGACACGCAAAGTTTACTTTGCATAGTCACAATTTAGCTGCGTGACGGAGAAGTACTTTCTCTTTCTGTCTTTCTTCCTGCTGAATTAAGACTTTGAAAAGTAAACTTTTCGTGTTTAAAAGGGGTATTTGACACCAACATTACGAAGTCAAAATACCAATGGTGGCTAACGTTTTTATTTGTGCGACTCTCACACATATTCTCTGATTGACGGGTTTATTTGATCGTCTCCAGGCCCCAAAAAAATTTACGTTTTCGAAATACCCACAAATTATGGAAAAAGAGACAAATTTTCTATTATACCCCAGTAAAAAAAGACACTCCAAAAAAGTCATGAAAATGTAGAGTTTGCGATCTGGAAGTAGTGCAAATTTCGATCCGATCTAATGATTTTTACATAGGGTTGTCATTGCAAGAAGTTCTCTTTTTCGATGCCTGGTCACCGAATTGGAAGCGATTTTAAGAAAAATGTCTTGTTTTGTGTTCTATGATAATAGTTTCATCTAGGAAAAATGGTTAATAGTTACTTATTTTAACAATTAGTTTCTTTTTATAGGAATTTAAAAGCGAAACAGTATTTTCATGTAAATTTAAGCAAATAACTTTAAAACTTTACACCAAATTTAGTTCATAAGTTTCTTCAAAAGAAATCGATTTTTTTTAAATTCTGGTGAGTAATTTCTAAAACTATAGCGGAATTACAAGGTTTTGTATGACTAAAATAAACTTCTACTTGGGTTTTTGCTAACTATCGGCAAATTAAAAATATCGATTTTTTGAAAGCAATGAAAATGTAGTTCCTTTAGAATGACTTCCAATTTTTTTTACTGGGACCTGTTATAAAAGTAATATTTTAAAACATTTTATGTTATTCATCGTACATATAGAAGTGCATAGATACATATAAGTATGGGTGTGTTCGTAAATGCATCACTGCTCTGCATCATACGTGCAAACTTTTATTTAAAATGCAATACAAGTTCGCTGATAATCTGTTTTAGTACTAATCATGTTTGTACACCATATTTGACATTTATTTGTGCGTTATCTACTTCAGTTAACCAGTTTAGAAGATTTAAATTTCCATTTGCAGCGCAGTGATGAATTTACGAACGCACCCTATGTATGCATATATGTACATATTTATGTACATACATACATACATATGTATGTATTTATTTATTCATTGCATTCTTCCTATTCTGCTGCAAGAAGAAAAAAAAACAACAAACTTAAAATTGTTTATAATTATTGTTGTGTCTTTAAATTGAAATAAATTCTTGTTTTATTTGTGCCACAAATTTACAAAACAAAATTCATTGGAAATTTTTCATACATTTACGAACAGTAACGAAAATAAAATATGTTTGTAATGTGGGGCTTATTACAATTATAAATGAAATGGAAAAAAATAATATTATAATTACAGGGTGCATTAATTAATCTTAGTGGATGAAATAAAATAACTCAAGACACAGATCAATCATACTTTTTTCCTTTCCTGCGTGTGTGTGTGTGTGTGTGTATCTCCAGCTCACAGTGAATACAGAGTTGTGTTGATGTGATAACAGTTGTTGTTGTTGTTGTTATTGTGAATATGTGCTTTGTTTTAATTTGGATTGTATTTACACTGTGACATGTGCTTCTGTTAAATAAATAAAAAAAAACCATATGGCTACACTCGTCAATACACATTTGTATACATATCCACACACACACACACACACACACACACACACACACACACACACTCTTAATGAGCTACATATTAAATAATTGTTATAAATGTAATATTTTTAAATAAATTTATACACACAGTAGTTGAAAAACAATTAATTTCAGTTTTCAATAAAACATAAAGGCTGCAAAAAATACAAATTTATTCCCTTGCGAAAGCAACTGAAGTTACCAAAACTCTTTGAAACTTTATTAAGTATACGAGTATGTACATAGCATGTATGTATGTATGTATTTTAAAGTTTAAAAAAACCTTTATTTTTTCACAAATTTCTATATGTATGTAAAATATATTTTTGGTATTCTCCATATGACTGACCCCCTCGGGTTTTTCGTTATATGATCTGTTATTAATTTGATTCTTGTTTAAGCAGCATCAGCAAGTTTTCTGCCCTCTTGTCCCTGATCCGGCAAAGATGTTGAGTAGGGAAAAACTTGGCTCTGTGTTAAGCTTGTCGCGCGTTCTCATGTTTAATGCCCCGATTGTGGTGTCTGTTTAAATTGTTTGCTATTTATGTCGGCAACTACCGTATAAACTTAAGTCTTTTATGCGTTTGTGTGTGTGTGTGTTTGTTGCCTTGCCTTGGTTTTGGCTTTAAAGAACATCAACATGTTCATACAACATGTTGTTCATATTAAGTTGGAGCCAGGGGTATGCTGAAATCAATATGTTGACTAATAAATTGTTAAACAAAAAATGTGTGTTTTTTTCAATAACAATTAAAATACAAATATTACAAAGATGTCAGGTGAGAGAGAGAGAGAGAGAGAGAGAGAGAGGTGGCTGATAAGGCAAAGAAATCAAAGGCCTTAATATCAGATATGTATAAACTTCCGCTGACAACTTAGAGGCAAGAGTCTATGAGGAAACATCGCTTTTCCACACGCAAAGTTTACTTCGCAAAGTAAACTTTGCGTGTGGAAAAGGGGTAAAAGCAATGCTACGCAATTGTCGAAAGAGAAAATTTATACAATATGTATGTATGTATGTATGTACATAATTCAGCCATGGTTATTTATAACACCCCTTTTACACACGCAAAGTTTGCTTTGCAAAGTGTTAATTCAGCTGGTAGAATGACAGAAAGAGACTGTACTACTACCTCTGTATTCCACCCAGCTGAATTAAGACTTTGCATGAAAATCGAAATAATCTATGATCAACTTCGGAAAGACCCATGTATCAGTGTGCATATCTGCTCATTAAAAATGAGCCATCCAACGAATTTGTATGGTCTCTCACAAATGATATATAATACTAAAAATAAGTGTAAAAAAACTGCAAGAGACTTCAAAAAATTAATGATTCTCAAAATGGAAAACCCAGCGAGCAAGAAGTACATAAGTACATTTAAGGAATGTGGCTTTGTTTTGGTAAAAGTTCATCACTTCGTCTCGTTATTAATTTCCTGGCCATGTTATTTTTTATCTGAATGAGTGGTTTAAATTGCCACGGAGACGATCAAGTAAACAAGTCAATCAGTGAATATGTGCTAGTGTTGCATGGTTGTCGCTTCACAGGACACTTACAAATAGACACGTCAATTACTATTTGTATTTTGACCTCGTAGAACTTTTGTTCGTTCGAGCACTTCTCCATCATTAAAAGGAATCACAAAATAACTGCTGATTTTTTGTCAATCAGATGTGGAGACGATCAAATAATCAGCCGTTAAATAAGAATCCAAAACGTTTTGCTTTTCATAAACTATTGCTGATTGATGATTGATGAGTTTATTTCGTCATCTCCAGGACTCTTAAGGGCGCTATAAAGTTCTTAAGCTTGAGTCACATACTGAAATTGAGCTTAAAAGGCTATTTGATGCTTCTTGAAACCGCTTCCAGAGAACTCGAGACACGGCTTGATGTACGCAAGGAAAATATATTTTGGAGCTTCAAGCTTCTGATATACATATGTATATATAGTCCCGCTGTTCCTTTTAGGAGCATAGGGCCTAATAATTTTGTTGTTTGCAATGCGTGCTTATATTCCATTTCCCAATTCGTGATCCGTATTTCATGCTGAAGGTTATCGACAAATAATCCATGCGTTTTTAATTTTTTCAGGTTTCATTAATCAAGATGATGATTGGTCTACCGCATTTTATCCTGAATCTGGGGCTGCCAGATAAAGCTACCAGGCTATCTGAGGTTTGGTATGGAGCCACACCTAAACTGGTGAACAGACGCTCCGAAGACGCTACAAGTAGATTCAGCTTAAGATCTTATTAACCTGGATCTTAAATTTCTTCGGCAGTTGCATCATAAAGGGCCTTTGTTCAAAAGGCCTTTTCTTAGATTACCCAACAGCGTATTAATGATATAAAATATTTGTTTAATTACTCACAATAGCTTCTTCTTTTTGTTATATAATTTTTTTAAATATAAACACATATACAACAACAAATAAAACATAACAACAAGTAACAACGACAACAGCAACAACATGCATGAAATGCAACTCTATCATATATCAGAGTTGTATTGATGATGCTAACAAACCATGTCAACCTATAAAAGTTAAGAAAACACGAGAGCAAAAAAAAAACAACGAACAATGATGATGATCATACGTAAGCTTTCAAAGCTGCAACAGCAGCCACGAACAACATTGTTGGGATGCACGGTATCATGTATGTAAATATGTATGTACGAGTATGTACGTTGTACGTACGAGTATATACCGACAAAAATTTCACATTTAAATTTTTCTGGTTTCAAACGTTTTCGTGTTGTTGCTGCACAGTTGTGATTTTTGTACTCTTTAGGAAAATTATGACATGAACATGAACGTAATCCTCATAATGACGTTATACAATACGCCATCTTAGGGTAAACAAACTGGAGCCGCATTTTCGAACAAGGAATAAATACTGTGCCCTCTACACAACAGAGAGAGTCCAGAGGAAAACTATAGGAATTGGTAGTTGATTGGGCTTAACAAAATCACAAAAATATAAGGAAGAATATGTTGAGAGTTTTAAGTTTGTTGTGTTGATAAAAAATATTTACAAAAAAAAAAAAATAAAACGAAATAAGTTAATGTTTACTGAGTTCACAGGACAGGAATGCGCTGACATTGAATATTTATATGAGTGGATTATGACAGGTTTGTGGTGGCTGTGGTTATCGTTGATTTTCAGTTTTTTTTTTCTTAAATTTCGAATTCAATTTGTACTTCCCAGGCTGCACTTTTCATATTTCTGAACAACATACACACACACATGTATGTATGTAAGTATGTGGTATGTGTCGATGGCAGCCGGATGATTTATTTACGGTTATTGGTGATATTTTTGTTAATATCTGTTTACGCCACAACCCAATGTGATACCTCTCTCTGCCCGCTGCAGTTGGTTTGGAAGGAAAGGACAAATTAAAACTTTTAAACTGTCTTAATAAAAATACAGCCAAACAGACAGAGCCCATTTTCGAGCACAAAATAAATAAATACATGATTTAATTTCTAACAAAGGGTGACTGATTTTTTTTGGATACATATTTGTTTTAAAGATATAAAATAATCATTAATGTGCCTTTAATTGAGATGAAAGATTATTTAAATAAAACAATGTTGAAAAAGTTCGAGATATAATGATTAAGCTAAAATGCTTCACGAGGCCAATGCATAAAAAGGCATTATTATAGCCAGACAAACCAGGGAGTACATAGTATACATACTCTCTAATTCGAAACGAAATAAATGCTTTCGAGCTTAAACGTAATGTGAACGAATTTTCTATCGTTTCGAATTACCAACTCGATACCCGGGAGTGCATAGTACATAGCTGGGGAAAATATTTACACGTTTCAGAATTTTTTTTTTTTTAATTTTTACTTCGATTTGTTAGTGACCATATTTATACTGCTTGTAAAGGTCATTCTTTTATTTTTTCTTTGTGGATTTTCATCTTTTTGCGCAAAAAAAAATCTTTTAGTTTATTAATGACTGTGTGTAATGTACTATGTAATAATATTTTATTTAACTAAACCTAAATAATTTTTTATTGTTTTATTTTTGCAGTCGATTGAATTTTATTTGTGAAATTCGTATCTTTAATGCTAATTTTTAATCCGGTTTATCTCATGCAAAATATATTCATTGGAAAAGAAATCTGGCAACACGCATTTTTTGCTTCTTCCAAGTTTTTATCACAGCAAGAGCAGAGCAGGCCAGACTAATTTTTTTAAATTTATAAATTTGCAGTAATACTATGTTTAGACGGTACGTGCTTCGCTCTCTATTCATGCTTCACGCCCCAATCATGACCGAATCCACTTGCTTCGCCATACAAAATTATGAGAGCGAATCAGGTAGATTCAATATGAATCTACTTGCGAAGCACGTAAAATTGGTATCTTCTCTAACTTTTATCGCAGTTAATCGCCACTTTATTTGAACTAGCTATCAAAACAAAATAGGTATATGTGTATGTGTGTGTTTGTAAACAAATAAAAACAAACCAAAAAACATAGATGTGAGTTTAATATAAATAAATTTAATTAAGTTATGAATAATATAAAAAGGAAAAATAAGAAGAAAATATAGAGATGCCTTCAAAAACAAGATTTCGCATGAGTGGAATTTATGTAAAGTATGTATGCTTATGTGTATGCATGTATATACGTGCGTATGATACGTATGTTGTGTGAATATACATAAAAAAATGCCACGCGAACAGTGATGCCAACTTTTTCAGAGCAAAAAGCACTGTGTGTTCATAAAAAAACACTAAATGAAATAAGTACTCGTATATATGTACATATGTATGTATGTACATAAATATATTTTTATTTGTTTTTTTATATTTATCTATTTATTTGCAATACAAAGAAAGCCCATATGGCTAATTATAAATGTACTGAATTAGTAAAAATTAAAAATTTAAGTTAACTACAATTTTAAATTTACTACATTTCATAGGTTTTTGTAATAATTTCAATTACATATATCGAGCCATATTTCGATTTTGCTTATAAGTAGAATATGAGTAGGAAAATAATTGAAGTTCATTTGGGAAGACACTCCAATTATGGTGTACTATTTTAACAAAAGATGATCAACGAGAATTATACTCCTCGTTTCAGCAAATGCAGTTTCATCTTTTCCCTCTGGCCATAAAACTGTTTTAATAAAACAATTAGATTTTTAGGTGTTTCGTCTGAATTAATTTTTAGATGAACATGGTTCAGTATGTTACATTCTGAACAACATAAGCCTTTTCTTTTTAGACCGTATTTTATATGAATGAAACAATTTGATTTATAAAATCATTATTGTATTTCTAACTTACTTTTAAAATATTTATAAGCGCTAAAAGTCATTTCTACTACAACATTTGAACATGGTAATGTTTATAGTCTTGAGAAAATATTGACAGTATTAGAAATGGATTATGATAAGTTGAATTTCTATAATTATAAACTTCAATCCAAAATTGATCAGTTTTGAGCAAATTTGTCCATTTATGTATCCTTAAATTTCTGATACTTCGTTCTATTTCTTTAATTTCACCATCCCAGCAAAAATTACCGCTTCCCAGAAGAGTTTTTGTAAGCCAGCTAGAAGCAATGCATTCAGTTTCCAAAAAGCCGTTAATTTTTTGCTTTACTAATTCGTTTTACAGAAGCAATAATGTGTAGTTTTTGTGTACTCAGATGCAAAAGTTACTGGTTTACATTTTTTTACTTCTGTCCACTTTGTTAGAGAGCCTTACGTTATTACTTTTCAGAAGCATTTTTGGAAGCACCGTTATCAAGAAAGCAATACATTGCTTCCCTTAGTGGTTAGTAGATTCGATTATTGTAATTAAGTTATTTTATTACGTGTATGGTATCCTCTGTAATATCTAGAAATATTTTCTTTTTTCTAACTGTGAAAGAGAAAGTTTTTCTTCCTTTGTATTTCACGCAGCTGAATTAACATTCTGCAAAGGAAACTTTGCATGTCTAAAAGGGTTGAAAGAAGATAGTTTTTGAAAGTGAAAATAAAGCCACCACACTTTAACAAATTAATATTTAGTAGATTTGTAAAACGCACTAAAATCAAAGGTGAAAAGCACCAAAAAAAGGCACTAATTTCTTTTTAATGCAACAATTTGAAAAATTCCGCACTGTTATGAATTAAAAAACTCTAAATCTAGTACGAAAAGCACTAAATTGGCACGATGCACACGAAGCACGAATGCGTAGTCTAAACAGCATGATTCATAAACATGATTCAGAGAGCGAAGCAGGTGATTCAACTCGTCGTCTAAACATAGCATAAATGTTAGTAAATGCAAATAGTGGCAGCACTGTAAATGTAAGACGATAGAAAGGCAAAATTACAGTGTATTCATTGCAAGCAACTGCACACAAAAAATCATAAAACCGAATGCTACAATAGATGGGTAAGTTAGAGCAATCACAAACAGCTTATTTCGTTTTTGGAGTCAGAAACTTTAAAAAATAATACCTATTTATGCTTTGTAAAATACACAAAATATTTTTCCATATTCATAAATTCTAACTCGGATCCGAAAAGTTTTTTTGGTCACTATTAGGGATGCCAAACGGGAAATCCCGATTCCGGAAATCCCGGGATTTTCGGGATTTGCAAATCCCGGGATTTGTAAGATTCAATCTCGGGATTTCTTAGCAATTTTTATATAAAAAACTTAATAGATTAAAATTTTCGTTGATTTTATGGTATTTTTTTATAATATTTAAAAGTCCCATATAATTTTATACGTGCAGTTTTAACAATTTAATGACTATTCGTGGCATATTTCTTATAAATTAACAACAAGTGCAAAATAAATTAACTACTTTCTCACGGTTATTTTCATCAAAGGTGATACAATATACAACTAAGAATTATTTTGAAAACGAAAAGAAGCATATGAGCCTTGGAAGGAAAATAACATTTGGAAAATTCAATAAGTTTGACAAATTTATTGCGTCTTATTCTATATTATAAGGCCAATTATGAATAAAATTCCATGAGAAATTTTGCCCGGGGAATAATTTCAAACAGTACCAAATAATAGGGAAAACAAAAAAAAATTATGGAAAAGGGAGACATTTCTTGCGGAAATTTATTAATAATTGCAGTGTATAACTCTGTATATCGACTCATCAACCCTTATCCACTTTTCGGTAACAATTGAGTACTACTGACAGCTCCTTACAATTGAAGTAGAAAATAAAAAGTCGGGTTGACGTAAAAGCGAGAAATATTTACAGAATAATGCGTACTATTTTGTCTAAAAAATTGCTCTAGTGTGAATGTATGTTTTTTTACATTGCAGTTCAAAATTATTTTCGTTAGACCGTTTAGGTCGTTTTTGACACAAACCTATGACCTATTTAAATTACATGGGTTTGATCAAAGGTTTGTGTCAAAAATGACCGACTGAATGACTTCGACTCAATTATAGTTTTATTCAAGTTGCAGAGTAGAAGGACATCACACTAATAAACCATACTCTTCTTAGCGAACTTAGGACTACATATGTATCTGTTGAACTTGCAGAAAACAACTAATGTATGAATTTAAAATTTTTCAGTAGAACAAAAATACTGTTCAAGTGCTCAGGCAAACTTTTAGTGGCATATTCATAAAAAATATTTTAGGCTTATTAAGCGCTTATTTGACGTATTTCTTTGGGAAATTTGTCAAATAAACCTGTAATAAACCTAAATTTTTTTATGAATACGGCGGTTAATGTATGTGCCTACAAAAATGTGATCATTAGACGTAATTTATATAATTTGATTAGAATTGTGTATACATTTCTTTTAATTTTTCGACATGTTCAGCCTTATTATCGTTGTCGACGTAATTTATATAATTTGATTAGAATTGTGTATACATTTCTTTTAATTTTTCGACATGTTCAGCCTTATTATCGTTGTCGTAGTAGTGACGAAATCGATTAAAAAAATAGGCAATGCCTGGTATATGTAACAACCGTAATGGCTACTTGTTGGTCAATCGCAATTAAAAAAACGTTAATAGATATATTTAAAAAAACAATAATGTTTTTGCAGCTTATTTGTATGAAAGTGCATCTAAAATTTTCGTAAATCAACTTAAGCGATAGTGCTAAAAGTCCACAGATATGTACATTCGTTTTGATTTAGATTATAGAAAAACATTTATATTGAAAGCAAAAACAAGTTTTCATATTTAGTTATTGTTTTCAGTATAAATTCTCTAACATCAACTTAAAAATAGATGACAAAAATTCTTTCGATTTTTATTTCATACTAGTATTAAAATATTGTTAACTTTAAAGACAAATGTTTAATGATATATTATCAACATAAAAACTTTTAAAATGCATAAAATTTGTTATTAAAGTAATATTTATTAAAAAAAATTATTTATTTTACCAAAAAATTTTAGATCCCGAAATCTCGAAAATCCCGGAGTCCCGTAAAATCCCGGGATCCCGAAAATCCCGTGATCCCGAATATCCCGGGATTTTCGGGATCGGGATTTATAAATCCCTAATCCCGGGATTTCTAAAAATCGATCCCGATTGGCATCCCTAGTCATTATATATACATACATACGAAGTTCGAACTAAATTCATGGAAATTATCGTACCTAGGTATATATTATTTTTTTAATGTTTTTAGTTTAATATAAAATTATAAATGAACAAAAAGCCGCCAATTTTTTTTTTTGACAGTAAACGCGCCAGCCATCTTTTTTCGCACCCATCCATCGTCCATCTCCTAAGTTTCAAATTATTTTCACAAAAAAAAAATCTTCAAAAATTTAACTTAGACCAATGATTGAAGTTTTAAAGTTTTGCTTCGATAATTTAAAATCATTAAATCGACATGTTCTTTTCTTATGATTTTGCATTTAGAAAAAACTTTTATAATAATTGGCTGCTGTGGAATTCATTCAGCCGTCAATCAAATCAATTATTATTGATGCCCAGGTAGACGTCGTTGTTTCCCAACTGCTGTTCATCAATTTTATTTTATTTTGTACAAAAACTTTTAATGGGATTCGTGGAATGAAGTTTAGGGAAGCGATTTTTTTGTTACAAATTGTGTGCGAGAGTATTGGTGTCTGTTTAACTGATCTGGTCGGCCATAGCGAAAGGTTGCCTGCCAGTAACATTGCCAGATAATAATAAAAAGTAAGTAATAGGTATATACCGAACTTTTATATTTTTTGTACAACAAAATTTAATTATATTGCTCGGGTATGTTTTATATACTATGTCCCTATGTATACTTCAATAAATTTATGTTTACATATATACCATGTATACCCCCAAGTATGCATATATATTTGTATGTATGTATGTATATAGTACTGTAATTGTAGTTTGTTTTCTGATTTGTATTTTGCGATAAAAATCTCCAAACAACGCCAACATTACCAACTACTAATAATAATGAGGTTAGGTTGAATATATTACTGTTATAGTTAATGCCTTACATACACATGTGAGTGTGTGTGTGTGTGCGAGTGTGTTAAAACAAAAGCGAAAAAAAAACGGCTGAACGTTCTTGAATCTATAATTTCAGTTCTCTGTGTGTGATTTGCATTTGTGCTGTCCTAAGGATTACAAATAAATTTTCCCAAATGGCGGCTTGTTACTAACAAGTAAACATTGATTTTTTTTTTCAAACAATGTGCAGCTCCCTTTAACCCTTAAAAGGCAAAAATTTACACTGTGTGACATTGATAAAAATAAGTTTTAGAAACATTTATCTGAGATTGTAGGCATACTTAAGATGATTAATTTGAAATTGGGTTGGCACTACCTGCAGTGGGTCAAGACAAAGATTAAGCTATATTTGCTAATATCAACTGATGTTAATAGTTTTTGAATATTTTAACTCTGGTAAAAGGGTAAGAAACGAAAGCAATACGCCTTTTAGACACGCAAAGTTTACTTTGCAAAGTCTTAATCCAGCTGTGTGAAAGACAGAGGGAGGAATGCTATCTCTTTCTGTCTTTCTCCCAGCTGAGTTAAGACTCTGCAAAGCAAACTTTCCATGTCTAAAAGGGGCATAATAGTATTCGAAAGCGCTAAAGAAAAATTATCATGCTTTATGTGGCTGCCTTCTTCACGCAGGATTCCTTTTTGAAAAAAAAAATTATCATTTCCATGTACATATGTATAATTCTTTAACCGACTTCAAAAAAGGAGGAGGTTATCAATTCGCCTGTATTTTTTTAACTTGTTGCTTTATAACTTGATACATTTTAGATCGATTGAAAAAATTATTTTTTCTGTCTGAAAGGGTGTAGCTTCCAATTGGTCCCATTATAAAAAAGTAGGCGGGTAATTTGATTTTATGATTTTCTACTTATTTGATTGCTGCGGAACCTAGAAAACAGCTTAGGTTCTTGTAAGTTCTTGAGTTTACTTTCAATTTGGTCCCATAAATGTTTTTCCAAAAATTTCTATCAGATCTTTGCATTGAAATCAGTTTTTATGATATGATTATTATTGAAATTTACTAAATCACTATTTACTATTTGAGGCCCTATACTACTTATAGGAACAACAGCAACTAATATATATTTATTATTTGATTGCAATAAAATTATCTATTAAAATAAAAAAATTTATTTCAAGAAAATTTTTTTCAAAGTTGAACATTTTTTCTTATTCTTTTGTTAGTATTTCGAACATTTACATTTTTAATTAAATTCATGGATACTTTAACTCGTCCTACCAGATGGCTGAAACTGCATATTGTTTTCAACGACATTTATTATGCGAGTATTTAAGTAAAAAACCGCAATAAAAGATACGCAAGAATATTGACAAAGTGTGTCAGAAAATGCATTAAATTTTGCTAATTGTCTAAGAACTTCGTCCACTTCTTTGGCAAAGTCTAATAGAGACAGTGAGAGCATTTACCAGTTGTAATTTACAGACATACATATTTATGGTCCTTCGAACCGCACTATAAATATAGGCTCAGTTGCAAGCTAAAAGCCTGACATTTAATTTTGTTGCTAACCGCAATAAAAGAAATAAAGTATGGAACACAAAACATCCTTTCGTAAATGGAAGATTTGTTTCGCTCTATGCCCGTAATTTCTACCCATAGATATCTATTAGTGTAAAGATATCTATCGTGTAAGTCAAATTTTATAAGGCAAACTCGTAGGTAAAAAGATTAGGTAAATTACCTGTGTGTAGAAATTACGGGCATAATATCAAGAACGATAAGAAAAACTTTAGGAAATTTACAATTTCCCTTGTACATACATATGTACATTAGGATTTTAATCCACTCGCATCTGCGCCTTACCAGTTTTAGCTCCACTTTCTCAGCATAAAGTTATTCCGCATGCTTGATTGGTTACGATGTTTATTTTATTTTTTATTTAAGCAAAAAAAAAATAATAATAAACTTTAATTAATCTCCATTACTGAATTCTTACGTTAGTGTAGAATAAAATTTAAACATTCAACAGCTAATCTAGATTTTACTCTTTCCTGTATTTGCTTATTCCCCGGCTATTTAGAATAGGAGGATTATTTGCCGTGAACAAATAATAGGGAAGAAAAAAAAAATACTCCCCGGGAAAATTCATAGTTGGGCTGAATATTTTATTTGTCCAACATTTATAAATACACAATACAAGGCTTCTATGTATTTCCTTCATTTTTCGATTAAATAAAAACAATAATAACAGAATAAAAATTATTATATTGCCTTATTAAATTTAAGGCCTGTCCCACGACGTCACCAGAAATCGTGGGACAGGCGGTTAAAAACTAAATCGAAGCTAACCAAATTCAATTACACTTCCCCTCTTATAATTTTGGCGTATGATGTTCCATAACGGCGTTGAGTTTTTGAGCAGCGGCAGCTTGCCGTTCGTTGCCTTTCAGCAAAATAGGCCGTGATGCCATATTGCATGTTTTTTTGAGGGGGGGAAATGTTGAAATTAGGTTTAATAAATTTTTCGCACGTTTTTTCTAAATGAAAAATCAGTAAAATGTTGATTGTATATTTTATTTAACACATTTTGAAAATATTTTTGAGGAGTACAACTAATGTGAATACATGCGCACATTTCACTGTTGCTAATGCAAATCATCAAGAAAGCTGTTTGTAAAAATAACAGCAGCTATGCTTAGTTTGCTCCCGCAAAAATGGAGTGTTGCCAATAAATTATTTTTCCTGGGGTGCTGCCAAGTTTATAATGTCCCTTTTAAGTGCCTCGGCAACGTTTATGGCTTATGAAATTCCATTTTCCATATTTTTTGCAGTTTTTGATAATTTTTTTTTGTTTGTATCCTTTTGCTTAATGTCTATGTATGTCCGTAAATATTCATATGAATTACTTACAATTTTCTGTTTCTGTTATAGTTATTTTTATTTTTGTTATTTAAATTTTTTTTCTTAATTCATTCCAGATAAGATTTCAATCATGGACACGCAAACTGAGTTTTTAAATTGTTTGCCCGTTTTTTTGTGTTGGCTTTTGGTTTGCAAAGGATTATTGCCGAATGCCGTCGAGTGTAGTAGCATGGCGATATTACAAAAAGTTCATATTTTGGTAAGTCCTTTTTTTGTGTTTAGCTTCTTTTTTTTTGAGAAGCAAAAAAAATAAATAAAATAAAATAAAATAAAATAAAATATAGGGTAGCTGGAAGTAAACATCATTTATTATTTGGCCATAATTTTTCTTATGCTGCTGGGTTTTGAAAGTTTAATTTTAAGTTTGATTTTAAATTAAAAAAAAAAACGTTGTAGTATTATTGGCGCCAGTGATGGCAACTTGAAACTTATAAAAGGCTAGATTGAGAAATATAATAAGCTGAAATAGATAGTTAAAAATTTTAAGTTTCAATTAGTTAAGTCTAGAGTAAATATTTTTGAATGGAAAGGAAAAAGTCTTGCGTCTTAGAGTCATACTTAAATAAGAGTGTGAAGCGTTGCGTTATTCTTAGTTTACACTATGCAAGTCTTATTGCTAAGCTGATTAGTTTGTTAGGAGAGAGACGAGGGGAAAAGAAACGTTTCTGTTCCCCCCGTCTCCCTCTCCTAACAAACTAATCAGCTTAGCAATAAGACTTGCATAGTGTAAACTAAGACTCAGCAGCAAGGTACGTATTTTCAGTACAATCAAATAATATTTTCACATTTAAATGAAGCAAAGCTTGACGCTCTTGTTTAGGTATGACTCTTAAGAATACGATGTACTACTTGTAGTCCTATCGAAGCGCAATTTTACAAAACGAAAGTATTTTTTTCGTGTGATGTTCTCTTGGGTTATGGCAACTGAGCTTTAGTTGTGTTGCCACATGTCAAAACGTTATTACGGATAGAAACTGGCAACTATCAGCTGTTAATTTCAGTTGACAAATAGCAAAAAAATTTTACAAGTAGTTGAAGACGAAAATAGGATTATAGTTAAAAATTTTAATTGAATTGAAAAATAATTCCACTGAACTAAGAATTTTTATGACAGGTATAATTTTAAGCTTTTTTACTTAAAAATTTTCTTTTTCTTATATTTTGAAGCCTTGCTAAGACCCCTTTTAGACAAGCAAAGTTTACTTTGCAGGTTCTTAATTCAGGTGGGAGAAAGACAGAAAGAGAAAGTATTCCCCCCGCTGTCTTTCTCCCAGCTGAACTATGGTTTTGCAAAGTAAACTTTGCTTATCTAGAGGTATCTGTTTTCAATAACTTTTCGGCATCTGGAGGAAGTTGCCATACATAATACTGATTTTAATTTCAATTGTGCTGCCACTTGACATGTCCACTGAAGCTCTGTTGCCATCCATAATCGAGCCATTAGCAAAACAAAAAATTATTTGCGATAGAAATTCTTTAATGTTCTCTTGAAGCTGAACTTTTCAGTGTTACTTTTTTGTCCTCTACAAAGTGTAGTTACACATTTGATTTACTCTTCATTAATCCTCGTTTTAGAAATGTTGTTCGAATTCTGACACAAAAAAAGAAAATAGTAAACTCTTTCAATTTTCCTTTAAAACTGTTTTTCGAGAAAATAAAATTATTTACATGCAAATTATGAATAAATTTAACGCCATCAAATTGCTCAAGAAAAAAACCTCAAGAAAAAAAATTATTTAAAAAAAACACACACAAATGAATTATAGAAAAATATAAATCATTAAGAAAAATTACAACTACAAAAAGTATTATCGAGTCGTAATGAACATTAAAAAAAAAAATGCTATTCACAAAAAAAATTGTGTTAAAAGCAATTTTATGTTGCATTATTTAAATTTTTGTTTTTCTCAATTTTGTGCTTTTATTATTTTTCTTTCTCATTTTTTCGTTAAAATGCAAATTTCATTGAACAACATGAACAATATGTTAAGATAAATTTTAAAAAAGAGTTTAAAGGCAGATTTATGGGCCAAGATAATAATAATACACATTTGCTAGAAATACTGGTTAAAAGTTGGTAATAGAGTAGTTATTATTATTTATTATTTACTCGAGCAGTAAAATCACTACATTACAATTATTAAAGTAGAAAAAAAATCTAAATTTTAAGTCTGTTATTAAAACAGAAAATAAGCTCAAACGAAATTTAAATATATGTATATGTACTCGTACTATGATTAGTTGCTTTATCTGATAAATTAAATTAGAAAAATCTACTGAACTATGAGACTTGGAAAATTCAATTTAAAAAGCAACAAAATTTTACATACTCACAACTTTTTAATGCTAAGCCAAATTTTGACAATTATTATGAGCAACTTTCGAACATCGACTATGGTCGACTGATTGAACGATGATTGAATATCGAGTACTGAGTGTGAAATTTGTATTATGAGATGGTTACACTAGCGAATCAAATTTTCTACTTGTAGTTGTAGTTTAAATGATACACACCTTTTCCACACGGAAAGTTTACTTTGCAAAGTCTTAATAAAGCTGGGAGAGAGACAGAAAGAGATAGTATTCCTCCCTCTGTCTTTCACACAGCTGAATTAAAACTTTTGCAAAGTAAACTTTGAGTGTCTAAAAGGGGTATGATATTTGTTAGATATATACCCCTTTTCAACACGCAAACTTTAGTTTGCAAAGTTTTAATTCAGCTGTGTGAAAGACAGAGGTAGTAGTACAGTCTCTTTCTGTCTTTTTCCCAGCTTTATTAAGACTTTGCAAAATAAACTTTCCGTGTGGAAAAGGAGTGATACTTAAGACTTCAAGCTAAAAATCAGCAGTTATTTCTGTCTCACACACGTCAGCTTTTGTTGATCAACTCGTAATTCAGCTGCGAGAAAGACGGAGAAGGAAATACAATTAGCTCTTTTTCTACCAGCTGCATTAAAATTTTATCAACATACATATGCATGTATATTAATTCCACAATTCAGCATGAAAATTATAGCCTACAATTGAGGGATGGAGCTTCCCATGAAGCAATTTTCCATATTCCTTAACATATTACTATATAAATTTATCAATTCAGCTGGTTGAAAAGCAATTCAGCTAACGAAATGTGCCATAATAATGATATTCAGCAAAATTTGCAACAGTTGTTACAATTTTGATTATGAATTTTGCAATTCAGCTGCGTGAAAAGTAATTCAGCAAGGAAATTATAGACTTCAGCGGTTTTGTATGTAAGGGAATTAAAACCTTAGAAGTATGTGATAAAAATTGCTTTTGATTTTAAGCTTTCAATTGGATTTGAAACAAGGCATAGTATAATTAAGATTTGAAGCTAAAAGTTTGACGTATTTATTTGCCTATTTCCATACGAATTTAACAATTCAGCCAGATAAAAATTAATTTGAAATATAAATGGTTACATACATATGTATATCGAAAAATACTGAAAAATAGTATGTCTCCTACAATTGAAGGATGCAACTTCTTACTCCGATTAAAATGTGAGACGAAAATTCAGCAATTTCCTATATTCCTCAATATATTTCTATATTAATTTAAAAATTCAGCTGGGTAAAAAGTAATTCTGCAAACAAAATGGTGCATGATGATGATTTCTAGCACAAATTCGGTAGTTATTAGAAGTTTAAGGTGTCTCTTATAATATTTTATTGTGAATTTGGCAATTCAGCAGGATGAAAAGTAATTCAGCAACGAAATTGTTGTTTTTGGATAGAAAGATAGAATAAACATAGTAAATTCAGCTGTATATATTCAATAAAAGTTTACATATTTCAATATGAATTTTGCAATTCAGCTGGGTGAAAAGTAATTTAGCACGAAAATTATTACTTTTCGATGGAAATACATATATCATAAAAACGGGTTTTCTCATACAACTCAGGGCTTATATTCCCAATTCAGCTGCACAATATTGCCAGCTTATTTCAATTTTATCATATAGATTTCATTTCAATTAATATATCATAACTCAACTAACTTTGGAGCAATTCAGCAAAGCTCAAATTGCAAATTATTACCAGTTTCTCTCAAAATTATCATACAACTTCCATTTTAATCGATATATCATAATTCAGCTAACATTGAAGCAATTCAGCAAAGTTCAAATTGCAAATTATTACTAGTTTCTTTCAATATTATCATATAAGTTTCATTACAATCAATATATCATAATTCAGCTAACATTGAAGCAATTCAGCTAGAGTTAAAATTGTAAATTTCAGTATTAATTTATTAAATAGTTGACTAGTATTAAAAATTTCTTCAATTCAGCCAAGAATAACACAATTCAGCGAATTAGAAAGAGACTATTTATTTATTATTTTAAATTTATTGTAATTAAAATTACAATAAACTAAACTAATAAAAATCATTAGGGACTATTTAAAAAGAGGAGTTTTCTTAATTATATTTTCCAATTTAACCAGGTAATTCCAACTTTGCTGCAACACTTATATGCAATTTTGTTTGTCAAGTATTGATTTCAGATTATTAGAGTTACTAAATATGTTTCCAATTTTTGCTAACTTTGCGAAATAAGTCACTTAAAATTTAAGCAAAGAAAAAAATCAAAACAAAAAATTAAGGGGGAGTTGATGTTTGTTGTAATTAAGTATTGAACGTATTACAACTACCTGCATGCGGTTTTAAATATTTGAGGCTTATAGACAGTCGTCTGTCATGTCACGTATATACATATTTGATACGCAAAAAAGGTGCTAATTGCTGTGTGCTACAACCCCAGTAGTTTTAAATAATATTACAACAAATTTGTATTCTCAGCTAAATGTCTGCAGCAAGATATTATGTTGCTTCTTGTTGTTGTTTTAAAATAAAATTGGTATGATAGCGTTTAGCGGGCATTTGGTTGGTTGATTGTCATTATTAATTTGTAACTTTAGCCACTTGGCCATTAAATCGCAACTGTCACTTTAGAGCAAGTTAATGACATGCACAACTTTACAATAGTCTTTGGCCATTTGCAAATTCTTATTGTTGTTGTTTGGAAATTATGATTTTCCTTATGGTTTTCTATTTTAATTTAATTAAAAAATATATATGTGTAAGTGCTTATACATATATAGCGCATTTGAAAGAAATAATTCAGATAAATTGACTCTCAAGTACCTTCACTGCAAATTATGAACCTACTATCTTATAGGTTCTCGGGGACACTAATTGAATTAATATTGCTTACACCCCTTTCCCACACGCAAAGTCTTAATTCAGCTGGGAGAAAGACAGAAAGAGACTGTACTACCAGCTCCGTCTTTCACACAGCTGAATTAAGACTTTGCAAAGTAAACTTTCCGTGTCTAAAAGGGTTATTTCTTAACGCATGATTAAATAACAAATATATTTATCAGGTGGCAGCACTTGCTGCCATAAGCATCAAAATGGTTGCTACTGCAGACAGTGTTACCAACGCTAGGTTTTTGCTGTAACTTTGTAAAAGTCCCCCATAGAATGCAGTAAAAAATAAAAACGAAATACATACAATCGTTACCTTAATATAGAAACGCCTTAACTCATTATTTTTGTCAAATCGAATTTTTTGGATATTTCAATAGATTAGAGGCTCATCTGTCGAAATATGAAAAAAAAAACTCGAATTGAAAAAAAATATTAGTTAGGTCGTTTCTATATTAAAGTAACGATATGCTCATTTAATTGTACCAAAATAAATTTTTGTCTGTTAGCTGCATTAGGAGAGATTTTTTATGAAACGATTAATGCAAAAATCCAATAAAATCCAGAAATCTCTATGTAAGACTTCCCAAGTAATATTTCACCTACAAATAGCCTTGGTTCTCGGAGCTTCTAGATTGACCCGCCTTGTTAGTAGGAACACACCACATGGAGGAGTTCTTTCGCTACCCTTATGGAATCTATCTCTGAATCATTGGGTGCAAAGTCTTTGCTTATACTGATGATGTGGCAATAGCTATTGGAGGGAAATTCCAGTCTTCTCTAAGGCGCTTTTCACATGTTACGTAAATCCGAGGGAGGGCGGTGGGTTAAATATGTGTTACCTCTAAGAAAATTTATAGTAAAAATATTGTCACGTAATATGTGAATAGCGTTACGTAATATGTGAATAGCCCCTAAGGTCCATGACTCACTATCCTACACAATCGCACGATCTACGAAATAATACAACCCTGATCTGTAATGCAATTCACTAACTTTTCTCAACGATAATCGCATTATTAAAATAATTATAGCATAAATTTAGCGATTTTGCTATTCAGTAATATTTTTAACGATATTCGCTGTAGGTTAATATCAGCTGAGTCGTTATTTAAGCGACAATAATTTATGTGCTGTTAATTTTATCGACAAAGTTAATGAATCACACAATCGTTACTGCAAGCGACAAAATGTACAAACTTTCAAACTTTCAGTCAAAACTTTTCTTTCGATATCGTGAAACAGGCCATAAATTTCATGTTGTAATGTCAAAACTTGACCTGGGAAGGGATGGACAGACGAACAAGCATAACATGCTCACAAATATCAAATGATCATTTATATGTGTGCGTGTTTATGCATGTATGTGTATGTGTGTCACTGTATACATACATATGTCTGCCTGTTTAAGTGGTAAACTATATATTCCGTGAATTGCGTGCCAAAATGAACTACTTAAAGACAACAAAATCCAATATCTGCTTTACTTTTACGACAACAATATATTCTTTCATTTCGTTTTTGGTTGTTGTTGTCTTGAGTTTAAAATTTAACGGTTTTCCTTGCAAGTAATTTTGAAAATTATTTTTCAAGTTCTTTATTTTCCTCTTTGCCCTGCTTCTTTTTTTTTTTTTTTTTGTTTTTTGGAAGCAAATTATTCCAAATTAGCTTTAATTTTAGTTTCGTTATAAAAATTCAGGGTCACATTTACAATACAACTTGTTTTTCTTTTTTGTTAAACAACATTTGATTTGGTCTTTTGGCTTTTTTTTTAATTTGAAAAAAAAACTGTTGATATAAAGAGGAAGAAGAAGAATCCCATCTTTCACCCATCATTAAAAATCCATTTAAGCTGTCAATCATAGACAGAGAGTGAAAAAAGAAATAACTAAACAAAAAAAAGTATACAACCAGATACAAAATCACCAAGCATCCAAATGTTGTTTATACAATAATTTTTCTTGGGGTTTGCTTGAAAACCTTTTTGAAAAGTTTTAAATTGTATTACGTATGTACGAGTATGTATGAAAAAAAAAGTGTTGGAGTAAAAAAGTGTGTTACTTAAAAACATCCTGTCGATGTAGTAAAAGAAATTGTTCACAAAATTTTGCTTTAACAGACAACTGCCAAAGATTAATTTGATTGAGCTTAAGAATTAAGTTTGCAGGCGATTTGAACAAAGTCTCTTTAATACCGCGGGCATTTTGTTCAGCTTTGTAAGACTTGAAGGTGCACACTTGTGCACACCCTACACTAAACATCTAAAGTAGAATTGAAAGTGAGTGAGATTTATTACGATGTTTAACGAACTTTGCCAGCAACTAATAAAATTCCCAGGTCCCTCGGGCTTCGTTAAGCACTCATGACATTTAGCACATGCATTTGTATGTGCCTGCATATAGTATAATGATTTTTGACAATCACTATTTGCATACTTAATTCGATTAAGCTGGCCAAAAACAGCAATCGTTACTAATTTGTCTGTATAGGTACCTTGAAAATAAATAGTTGCTGGTTCCTGCAAACTTTGTACAGGCAACAACATATTTTTCGTGTATCACTTGCATAAAATCATTGTTTTTATTTTTTTCTGGTTACACTTGCTGCACTTCTTCATACAATGAAGAAGGGTCAATCTTCATATGATCGCTATCATCGTTAAGCACAACAACATTGTACATCATTCCGATCAGCCAAGCAACAAACAAGCAGCACCCTCCATTCTTTTACTCAATTTGAAGTTTGAGGTTAAAGCTATTTGTTGTGTTTTTTTTACAGCAAAAGGGATCTTTTTTTTAATACAATTAATTTGTTTAAGCTTTATTCAAATTTTGCTTAAATTGCTTTAGATAGATAAAATTCATTTATTTTTTTGTTTGAAGATTTTTATCGGTGTAGCTTTGAAATGTGGGCGTTTTAATTGAAAAATTAGTCAAAAGCATGCTTTATTACTAATTAAGTTCTTAAGCAGTTTTTTCATGGGCACGAACGAACAGCTGTTGATAATAAAGTGCTTCCGTGGAAACACAGTTGTTAATATACACATCCCTGTCTTTGTTTAGTTAAGTAACTCATTTTTTTTTTATTATCTGGCAGCTCGCAGAATCGATTTTAATGTTGCATTATCTACGTTTTCTTAATTAAATTGCGAGTATTATTTTTTTTGTCATTGTTAAATTACATTCAAGGTTCTCTCTCAGTCAATAATTTTAACTAAAATGTGGCAAATTAAAATAAATGCAAAAATTATACAAAAAAAAATCATCAGGTAGAATTATTTGCCATTGTAACAATTTACAAATTATTATAATTTTTTTTTACAAAAGTAACAACAACAAAATGACCTTCACATAGAAACGCTCCCAACGAGAAAATTACAAGTTAACACAAAAATATAATGAAAAAAGCATTTTGGTATCTTCGTCAAGACAAACTACACACACATAAATATATACATATATCCATACATATGGATATAAATAATAAGTGTGCTTTTAGCTTTGAGGACAAGTGAACTTTGTCAAAGTACATTAGAGTGTTGCAACTTAAAAAAAAAAATTAATTAAATTTTATTATTTAAGCCAAATTGCTTACATTCGTTGTTTCTTTAAAAACATGAAATAGGTCGGTAAAAAATTATGGACTCGCAAAATTTTGTAATATGAAATTGTACATAATATCGTACCTTTGCTGTAGACTAGTCAAATCACTAATTAATTGTTATATCGTTCTTTATATTGGGTCAAAATTACATTTTATTTTCATTTATTTTCATCTATCTTTACGTTCTATTTAAAAACGAAATTCTATTTTTGGGCGAAAAGTTAAATAACACTTAAATCACCAATCTAGTGTATTTAAGCTCTACTTCAGTTTGTACGTGTATGTATTTATTAAAGACATGTGCCAGAAAAGGACACAACTATGAACTAGGTTTGGCCGTCAAACAACTATGAATGCGTATAGCTAAAAATAAAAAAACCCATTCATATAATTTAAAAGTGAGACAAAACATGGAACAATTAAAAACATAAGGTCGTATAAATTCAAAAAAGTACTTAAGTTACATTTAAAACACATATTTTGCAATATGCGACAAATTATAAGTTTTAGTGTATTTAGTTCTCAATAGTGTTTTTACTTTCGTCAATAAATTCGATATTCTTGAGTATACACGAAAAATACCGTTAGTCGGATTCGGCGTTGCAGCTGTGTTCTTTTCCCGTTTTTAGTGCTGCCACTGTGGTGATCCAGGAATTTCTGGCATTTTTAAGCAAAAACTACATACATGTGTGTATTATGCAGATAGACATAAAGAATAAAACATTTTTGAAACCATACACGCAAAGAAAAAATATGGTTGAGATAACCATAATCAAACAGCAACATACTATGATTGAATTATATGGTTGCAAAAACAATTAACTTTGTTATACCTAATCTTATTATTGTAAATAAGACAACACTATTGTTAGATGTGACTAAAATATAATTGATACTTACCATACCATGTTCTAATATTATAATAATATTGTTAAATATGGCCATAGTATTATTTTATGTAATAATAATATTTTGTTTTATAATCATATATTTATTGGCAAATCTTTTGTTGAAAACAGCTGTGCGGTAAATCCGAAATAAAAATGAATTAGTATTGTTGAAAGAAAATGTATGTATGTGTGTATGTATAGAAATGTATACTTACATATATTTGTGTACACGAAATACAGACATATCTGTATAAAGAGATATACATACATACATACATATGTATGTACATATTATTTTTATTTATCTACCCTTTTGTTTATACGTTTTTTTATTTATTTAATACCACGCGTGCACTAGCGATAGCTTACAAACGAAACACTGATCTGACAGAAGATGTTTCTGAAAAAGATTTTTTTAAAAACTTAACATAGTATGGTTTTGGATAACATTATATTGTTATTTACATCATATTATTTTTACACAATAATACAAATTATATTGTAGTCATACATTTTTAACAAAACCATATTGTTAACCTCTAACCATATCGCACTTTCTATGAATATAATAATGTAATTATTAAATTCAAACGTTACTGTGTTTATCGTAACGAAATTAATGTTTAAAATAACAATAACTAGTTTTCAACGACCACACATTTGTTTCAGAGAACATAATATTTGTTTTCTCAACCATTTTACAACCATATATTTTCTATTCGTGTATATCGATGGTCTCAAGTAGAAAGGCCTTTTACGCAAACGAGTTTTTCAGTGATTCCAATACCTTTCACACAAATACATCTTCTCACAAAAATATATTGCAATAGTGTAAAAAATAACGCTTTTACAAGCAGTTTTATAACAAAATTTACATTGTGAATATTACAGTTTCTATTATGTTTTCCCTTCTCCTGTAAAGTTACAATGATTTAGGACCTTTCTACTTGAGACCATCGATATGTATGTTTCATCAATATTGGCGGACAACAAGATACTCAAAAGTATGGTCTATTTAGGTATAGTATATAAGATCTAAGTACACATATGTACATACATATGTAAATATATGTACATAATTAATGATTCTTATTGAAATTTACTTCATATATAAATATTATAGAAAAAATGCAGAAATAATACATAAAAATTAAACAAACTAAAGTCGAAAAAAATGTACATACAAATGTAAATGTACATACATATATGTATGTCTGGTTATATACATATGTACATACATATATGCATGTACATATGTATATGTGCATTTTCACACAAATGTATCTATTATAATTAAATGTACCTGCAAATTAATGAATTTTATTTACATCCGGTAGACCATCATTTAGAATGTCTTGAAGAAGTTTTAATTTCTTTTATTCAGTAGATGAAGCCAATTATTATTATTACTTCTTTCTCTTCAAACAGAATCTTACATACAAATGTATGTACCTATATATTTATGTTGTATATATGTAGATAAATATGTATCTATGGCTTCCTAAGAAATTTCCAAACAATGAATGACATGTTTTTTTACCTTGCGGTCGTCCGTCGTACACCCCTTCTTAAGTGTCAATCAAATATTATTTTTATTTGTCTATTTTTGGGTTTTGTGTCTATTAGTGTTTTCACACTGCAAGTTAAAACCTGGCTTTAACGTTAAAACCATAAACAGCTGATTTTGCATTCACACTGCAAGTTTGTTAAATTCAGGTTTTAACTCACAGACTGTCTAATAACTTTGCGCAAAATAAAATAAATCTCCTGCAGAAATGCGTGTGTTTGTTGCTGTATTTTTGTCTGCTTTTTATAACACTTATTTGACAAACTGTACAACTGTTTTGTTTGTATGAAAAACTAAGAAAGTGTACAATGCGCTCTAATATGGAAATTATTTTATATTTTGTAAACAAATATTATAAAATTATGGAACTAGTAATACGAAGTGTAGAAGTGCTTGGAAATCAAGTTATTGTATATAAAAAATGCACAAATAAATCACAAAATACAACTTTTTTATCGGTGGAGCGATGTGTCATATCGTTTATTTTCACTTTCCAGAGGTCAATGAAAATATTTTTGTTGTTTTCCTCCCAAAAAACTCTTATTTTTCTATAATTTTTTAATTATTGCTGCTGCTGCATCCATTTTTATGTTGAAAATCTTTCAAGCGACATCTATTGTTATTCACTGGCATAAACATTATCAGCTGATGCCGGTCATTTTAACTTGGCAGCATTGAATTTACCACAGCAAAAACAGGGTTGCATTTCATAAAACCAAATTAAAACCAATTCAGAAATGGTTTTAAGTTGGATTAAAACAAAAACAAATTGTATGGTAAAACCAAGTCTTAACAGTTGCTTTTAACGTTAAAAGCAACTTTTATTAAAACCAAGTCAGTGTGAAAACACTATATGATTATGGTAGCAGAACTTTGTACTAACTAATTTGTTGTTTTTTTTAAGCTTGATGGGAAGAACAACTTTTGATGGAATTTCGGAAAATCGGCTTTGTTTTAACTCAATTGGAATAAATTTATAAAGTTTTATTTATAGGGGTTTTTTTTATAACAATTAAATGAAAGCAACAATTTTAGATTGTCAATAAAAAGTTTGACGATAAAATGTATAAATTTGTTGGTGAAATTAAGTAGTTGCCCGTTGTGCCATGTGGGGAATGAGCAACTAACGAGATTTTCTGAATTCTCGTCATAGATTATACAGTGTGACCAAAAAAAAAAAAATACCTGTGACATGTTACTATTTTGCTGGTAGGTATTGTCGTGTATAACAGCAATCTATATTTGAAAATTTCCAAACACCTCCAAAATCTCTTGAGTTACGGGTAAAAAATCGGTTTTTCGTACCCGTATGCACGTATCAACCTCTAGCTAACTTAAATATTAGCCTATATCAAATTTATAAACAGATTTAGAAAGAAGAGACTAAGAGCTTTATAACAATATACCTTTTGTTGCAGTTAGTTTCAGATATATGTACATATGTGTGTATTTTTTTATTGCAATAAAATATTTGATCAGGTTTTGATGTTTCGATATTACAACGAGAATAAACTGTGGATATTATTAGCACCAAATTTTTTCGGACTTTAAGATCACAGAGCGACGTTATTGTTATGGATACATAATATAGTTGAGTTTACTGCAGGTTTCGGTCCCAGCAATTATGGGGGAATAAATATCTTGTTCTTTCTCTCACGGTACCCACAAAGGCCACATTTCGCTACACCAACATATGTACATACATCTCGTTGACCAGATGGCTGGTGGTTTTCCCGTATAAATTACAAAGCACAATTTCAAATAGAATCGAAAGTCCACCAATGTATAAAAACTTAAAGAACTTGTAAGTTTTCAAAATATATTAAATAATTGTCACTTTTTTAAGCTACAGCCACTCACTACATTTTAGCACAAATTCATAAACAAAATCGTCAAAAAAATATAATTTCCTACACATTGCAACTTGCAAATTTGTAGAGATCTTTTGCTAAATGAAAAATAAACTCCACCCTCTTGTAAAAATGAACAAGTGCTGCAATTTTACTGCTAACTGTCTTAAGCATACATATTAATTACAACAAAGTAAGTGAATACATACATGAGAGCGAAAGAGACAAATATACTGTTTTTGTATAAAAAAATAACCATTCAAATATGGCGTTGTTTCAATTGTCATGTTGTTCCGTTATAAGCAAAAACAAAAAACAATAAAACAAATTAATGTGTGAAATTCTCTTTGGAAAAAAAGAATTGTTTGGCTAAAAGGAGAATTTCCCTAAAAAAAAATCCACTCAAATGGAATATTATTTTTATGATATGGGAAATAAAATACTCAATATTTTGCTCAAGAAAAGGGGAAATTTATTAAAAAAAAGGATTGGAGTTATTAAATAACAATTACTATTTTCATTAACAAAATATTTCTTTTAATTTTTTATTTTTATTATTAGGGCTTTATGCCTAAAATATTTTATTTTATTTATAAAAGGCTTATTATGTATGGAACAAGATTTCCATACAAAATTTGTTTTATAAATGAACCTTTAGAAAATGGAAGTATGTATATTTGATGAATGAGGCGCTTAATATGTAACTAAAAAAATTTAAAATTGTATCAAAGGTTATGCATTCATACATACCTACATACATATCGTCATATAAATTAAAAAAGGAGTAATTTATAACAAATTCAAAATCGTCTATTTGATTATGATTTATCAGTGTATGGCCAAAAATATCGAATTTATTAACGAAAGTCAAAAGACTACTGAGAATTACATAGATAGGAACACTAAAACCTACAATGTTGTTTGCTTTTCTTGTAAAATATCTACTGTAAATGTAACTTATACCTACCTTTTTTGAATTTATATGACGATATGTACACATGTATGTATGTGTGTACGTGTCTATGTGTGTGTGTGTAGTATATCCTTGAAATTTAATTTATTTTTCCTTTCATTAAAAATTGACCTATTGATCTATTAATTTCTATTTGTTGTTATTTGTTTTGTTCAAGGTCATTTTGAAGTACATACGTTGTATGTTCGTTTTTATGTTGTTAGCATTTTTTTTATGCATCAATACCGTTATTACTTTTGTGCATGTGTGTGCATGCATACATACATACATATGTATTAGATATGTATATATGTATATGTTTATTATGTTTTGTGTGTGTGTGTTAATTATAATTCTCTTGAGAAAACATATTAATTTCTTTGTACATATTTTCAAAAATAAAAGTCAAACCGCATAATCGTTTTGTTTAAAGAAATATAAAACTGAAAAGTGAAAACACGCAAATTTGCGTTTATGTAACCATGTAGAGCACATACATACATACTTACATATGTACGTAAAGAAATCCATACAAATATGCAGCAGCTGCATATGTATGCATGTATGTACATACAAAAATAAAATGTAAAAATATACCTACAGTGGCGATAACTTAAATGGCTGCCTCCATATTAAAGAAAATTCAATTCTGATCTAATGAATTGTTATTGCCTTTTAAAAATTTTTCATAAACTCCATCATACCAGGGCCGTATTTTCTCAAAAGCCGCGCGATTGTGTTGGATAGTGTATACCAGCCTTAAAACGTAACTTTTGGGCTTAATAGTTGCCAAACATTTCACAACAGTTGAGCTCAACATTTTTTGTATAATTTTTTTTAAATTTAAAGTTCACTAAAAAAGTAATATGAATAATTTTGTAATACAAATTAAAATAGGTATTTGTAATAAGTTTTTCCACTCAAATTAATTAATACAATTAAAAATTTAATTGAACCAATTAAATACTTAATTGAAAATATTAATTGGTGAATACATCTTTCTTTGTTATATCGGGCTTAAAAAATATCCTTGATATTAATTTTCTTTACATTACCTATCAGCTATAGAATGAAATAATAGGTATGCTATATAAGTTGCCATCACTGTGTATATAAGTACATGACATATTTAGTATTAAATAAATAAAAATGGAGGCCAAACCCAACAATTGATATTAATTTATTATTTTAATGCAACATACATACATACATATGTATATAATCAAAATAGGGAGTTTTCTTACACACACATACATATGTATGTGTACATATGTGTATGTACTATTTAATATCCCAGCGGTAAAACAAAACTCAGAAGACCTTCTTGGTGCAGGCCCTATTACAGGGCTCTTTCGCATAAAAGATACGATACACATTCAACACTCCCTTCTATGAGAAGGAAGAAGAGAAGGAGTAACATGTTTTGTTTTGTTTTTTTTACCAAAGTAAAAACAAAATCCATTAATTTGAAGGCCTTCTAGAATCTCTGGCGAAAGAAGCAAGAACAGAAGGCCTGCTATGCAATGACAACGCGCGTAAAAAATATATGAGTAGGTATGAAATGGAGCGAGCAGGCCTTCTACATGCAAAAGAAGGCGTACAGAGGCCTTCTAGAAGGCATCCTTACTCCTTCTAGTTCCTGCTGGGATGAAATATAACTTTTATTTGCTGTGATTCCCTTTCCTCTTATAGATTTAAGATTTAAGATTTAAATCATATAAACATTTAGACATAAAAATATTAATCACTTGTGTCAAATAACACAACATTACACCATAATTGTTAACTTATCTAATGCGCCACATCACATAAAAAATATTTTTTATAAAAGAAAAAAAAACAAACAAAAAAAATTATTGGCAAGTGCCTTAAAAAGCCTCAACCAAACAAAAACTTGCACAAAAAATGTCTGCGTTTTTATGCGAAATATCACCAGAAGCCATTTACATAAATTACCGCGCGCATTATTATTATGCACTATTAGGTTTATAAAAATGAAGCAATAAAACCATAATTTTAAAGCAGCAAAAGTCGTTAAAAAAATAATTCAAATATGTATGTATATTGGCAGCAAGTGTCATCATTGTTTGAAAGACGGGAATGTGTTAAAAGTTTTAAGGCGCAGGGGGGTGGGGGGAAATTGTTTTAATAGTTGGTTTAAAAATTGTTTTTATGCTCTAAGCTATTTAGCATTGACATTAGTATTAAAATACAAAGCATTTTTTTCTAGTAAAAATTTTAAATAAACAATTTTTTAAATATTATACAGAGTGCAGCAGAAATGGGGTTAAAGGATTATTTACACACTTAAATTTTTTTCTTAATATTCAAATGTTAAGAAAAAAAATTAATTTTATGGATACTGTGAGCGAAAGAAACTAGTGGTTCGATTATGGATGGCAACAAAACTTTCGTTGCGTTGTCAACTGGTAACGCTATCACCAAGCAAACATTTTGATTGGAATCATATTAAATTTATTAAAAATGATCGGTCATTCACAGAGTTCAATTCCGAACGGAATTGAATGCACCTCAAAATATCCAGCCTTAACCGGAATATACCCCAGCCCCCAACAGTCCGAACACAGCTGACAAATTTCCGTATTTTAGATTTCTTTTCTGGACACCATCTCCTACAAAAATTGGACTGCATTGAATTCCGTTTCGGAAAGGAATTGCACTCTATGACATTGTAGAAGATGTTGTTTAAGTGTGTTGGTGTTTATTTGCTTTGTGCATAGCTTAAATTGACCTGTTGTGCTCAGTTGTGTGACTTGTTATTTTTTTTTTGTTGTTGTTTGTTTTGATGTTCGTAAATAGAAGAAAAACTTTGCGAAAAATTTCTTAGTCTTGTAGTCGGAGGTTCGCAGGTTCGAATCCTTCCAGACAGGCCAAAGTACCTTCGCAATTTGTGTTTTTTTTAACTATAACTTTAATTTCAAATAAATTTTATGTTAAATGATCCATTAAATCATGTTGAATTAAAATTTAATTCATATTGGTATTTATTTACCACACACACACACAATTTATTGATGCCTGTGCCTATACACACACTTATGTGAGTTAAATAATTAAGAAAATAAAGTGCTTCTTCGTGTTATTTCAGGATCGAATTCAGGTTGTTTCAGCATAAAATAACTTTGATTCAACATGATTCTTCATGTTAACACGTTCGCTGCCGTGTGTTCAACCGGTGGGTCATACGCTACATAATATTATAAGACTGTTTTTACTGTGACCACTGGTGGGCCACATGGCACCATATCGCACACTAAATCATAAAGAGTCACAACTCAAAAAATTTCAGATGCTGAGTAGTTGCAAACAACTGTTGATACTGTACAAAATGACGCAAGTATGTGACATAAAAACAAGCATAACGGTATTTTATATTCTTCAAGAAGACTGCTTTGCAAAAGAAATTGTTGAGTTCGTTAGAGATTTCTTCAATTAACTGGTTTATAAAAAAGAAAAGAACTTTTGGCACACTGGTAATGTTTTTTTAATATACGGCGGCAGCGAGCGTGTTAAATCAACATGAAATAAAGTTATTTCAAATGAACAAAAAATTTCTTTAAATATTACTGTAAATCATGTTGAATTAATATGAAACATATGTATATGAAGCAAAATCATTGCTGAACAATTTTTAGATTTTAGTACAAAATTTTTCTATGTGTAGCAAATTTTTTCCGAGATTTATAAAAACAACTTACGGAGGTCCAAATTGGCGTTTCTGTAATTGTTGTCCTCTATAGTCAGTTAAAGTGTTCAGAAATTGTTAATAGTTTCAAGATTTTGTGCTCCAGCATCATACCACGTGAAAATTGGACATTAAGGCTGCTATTGTCGTTCTCAACTCAGCTCAGTTTGCTCAAACGAGAGTCAACCCAACCTTCACACAACTTAATTATTGCTTTAGTATTGTGGATCACGATAAATTTTCACTTGCAGATTTAAAGTCCTAAGAAGTTTCAGAGTACACCAAAGCTTGAAATTCAAATAACTCCTGAAATTGAAAAAGCAAAATACATACAAGTAATCATATAAAAATGTAATTAAGTGAATGAAGCTTTTGCTTAAAAATTTAATTGATTAAAAGTTGAATTAAAAATGTAATTAAGTAAATTAAACGTTTTAATTATGTATGTACTAATTACATTTTTAGATAAAAGTTTAATTGACTCCATTAAATTTTTAATTGATTTTTGGATGTTTTTTTTTCAATTAAAGGTGTTGATTGGAGAATTATTTTTTCTTTGTACGTACATACATACATTGATATACACGCACATACAGACACATATACTTACATATGTATAAATACATGTATGTATATACATACAGTTACTCACAGAAATATTTTGCTTACATATGTAAATCTCAACAAATTTGCAAAAAGAATGCTATATAAAAATGTCTTCTTTGAAAAATTCATGTTTATTTTTTTACATATTAAATAGGAAAAGTCTTAACTAAATAAAAATATATTTTAATTAAAATTCAAAAACAAAAAATTATTTTATGAAATTTTTAAAAAATAATGAAAAAATTCGCTTATTCTTCAGGTCACAAAAGTATTTTGCTTTTTGAATTTTTTACACAGATTTTTCATTATTAAAGCAGCGTATTATGTTTTAATGTTTTGTGTGATATTCATTGTTAGATATGACCACTTGCAGACGTCCTAGCATAGATTCCACTAAATTTCGGAAATTTTTAAGTACTTTTTTTATACATTTCTTCTTCCTATACTCGTCCTTAGCACACTTTTGATAAAATGCTATTTTCCCGATTTTTTTTTCCAAATAAGCTCAAAGTTTTTCAATAGGACTTATGTCGAGACTTTGTGGTTTTATTGGCAGATGTTTGGTATTATAAAATAGCCATAATTTAATGTCCAGGGATAATTGTTTTAGGTCGTTGTCATGTTGAAAGTAATACCCATTGATATATTGATCCATTTGTTCAGCACTGGCATGTAGGTTTTCTCTAATAATGGACAACTATAGATGTTTATCCATTGTGCGTTATATAAACACCAACTTTCCTACTCCTAGTGCCGACGTACAGCCCCACACCATGAGAGAACCACCACCATGTTTTACTGTTGGCCTTATATTCTTAATAGTTAGTGATTTATTTGGCTTGCACCGCACCATAAGCTGTCTATCTGACCCAAAAATTATAAATTTACTTTCGCCCCTAAATATTATCTTGTTCCCAAAATCAGATGTCTGAAATTTATGTAGTTCTGCAAATAAATTCGCTTCTGTCTATTAACTTCCGAAATCAAAGATTTTTCTAGCTACGCTGGCGTTAGTATTGTTGGCTTTTAGAACTTTATGGATGGACTTGCCACTTAGGTGTGTCCGTAGTATGCCCGTAGGGTCCCCTTTAGCATTTCTTTAAGATTTGGGACATATAAATGGTGGTTTTTCCTATTTTTTTATTTATGTTTTATATTTTTTTATATTTTTTCTTGTGTTTCTCACCATTCACAACTTTCCTCGACTTTTTCGTGGAATATTTTCAATATATCTGCGCTTTTTTGCACCTTTAAAAGTATGTTCTCTTGTTTGTCTACATCGACTAAACATATCACAAACATATTGGATTGATTTGTTCTATTATACAGATATAGAACGATCTTATTCGCAGATCAATTTAATTCCTTTATTTTAGCCATTTTTTTAAACAAAAACTTCACGTGTTCCACTCAATAAAAAAAGATTGGAACCAATTATGACAAAAAAAAAGTATAACAATTACTATTACAAACGAATAGCAAAAAAAAAACACATTTAACAACACAAATATTTAAGAAATAACGGGAACACTAAAAGAAGCAAAATACTTTTGTGATGTTGAAATTGCGTAGTTGATACAAGAAAAGGCAAAAAAAGTATAACAATTAAATTCAAAGTTGTTGTTTTTTTTTGTATTTTCCATTCTATAGGCTTTGCTTTCTCAGTTACAAAAGAAATAAATTTAACATGTTGCCTAAATTTTCTATTTTTAATAAATTTATTCAACTTTTTTGCGTAAAGAATGTAGGCAAAATATATTTGAGAGTAACTGTATATATTTATTTATGTATGGTTGTAAATATATGTAAATGTGTACATACATACATACATATGTACTTTCTGTATATACATACATGTGTATGAAATTGTTAAAAGCTGTAGCGTCTGCCTACATATTGTTTTATTGTTTGGTTAAAGTTTTATTATTTTTTTTTTCAGTTTAACTGCCTGTACCTATTTATATTGTCTCTAAAATGGTATAATAAAAATGGTGATTGTTGTGTCCCCGTATATAATTTAAATTTAATGTTCAGTGATATCAATTAAATGTAATTATTATGTTTACATTAGAAATAACAACAGCGTAAATATGTATTTTGCCATAAATACCGCATACAGAATTACTAAAAAAACTACTGAAAAAGCAAAATGTATGTACATATAATGACAAATTTACAAACATGTACACATGCATACATACATTCACACTTATATAAAGCCATTTACACATACATATGCATATATACATTCATATGTAGTACATACATACATATTTACATGTTGAAGCATGTAGTATGTTGTATGTATTTAAGTGCATAGAAAAACCTTTAACAATACCCCCTTTTTAACTACCATTTTTTAAACATAAAAACAACAACACCGGAGAGTGAGAAGAAAATAAGGACATTTAATAAATAGTTTAGAAACAAACAAATATTTTATATAAAAACTATTTTGTTGTTTTTATTTAGTGCACTCATAACGTAACCACGTACTTACAACAAAATGATGTTTTTTTTGTTGGGTTTTAATTATTATTTGCAGAAGGCAACCATAATTGTTTTTGTGTGTGTCGACATTGTATTCAACAACAATTTATTGTTTTCTGCTTTTATTGTTTTGCTATAGAAACTGTTTTTTATTTACATACATACATACATATCTTTGGAGTCAACACAGTGTTGACAAATAATAACCAACAATGGCGTTTATTGTCACTTCGCTTCACTTAGTATATGAATGCAAGAGGAAGAATGAAATACATACATACATACATACATATTATGTTCATTGTATTTATGTGATTACATTTGAATGTGTGTATGTATGTAATGTGCGCATACTCATTGAAAAATGACAACCGGGTCAAGTATTTTAGAAACTCAAGAACTACGATTTTTCCTTCCTAAAGGGCAGATACATAGTGGATGGCTTATTGTCTTCCCCTCTTCCTCATCTATACGTCCTGGACAAGTAGTCTAGCATAAATGCCGAAAGTGGTCGAATTATTATACAATCACCCGCCAGCCGCAAGAATATTTTTATTGAAATAAAAATCTGGCATCTCCATTATGCAACTTGACACCCCCCGACCAGGGTGACCGATGACATTTTTCGAAAAGTGGCACCAAATAGGGGATTTATAAAAAAAAAGGGACAAAATTAAAAAACAAACGAGAAAACTACACTAAACTTGTTTTTTAATGTATTTTTATGTAACTCAACCTAAAAAAAGAGGGACAAAAAGTGGCAAGGCAGTCGAAAAAGTGGCACGCTGCTCTCGACTATTTTCTCTGGAGCTACTTCAAGTCTTTGGTCTATGCTTAGACAGGCGCACTTGATACTAACATTTGAGAGGATACTGTTGGAATTAGAGCCGCTATATTGTGCTCGAAGTCGAGACGGACATTTGAAAGATAAGCTTCTTCCACACGAGATTATAATAAATAACTTTGATATTTCTTTTTCCATCATTCTTAGCGGAGAAATTTGAACCAGATTTTAACCAGATTTGATCGATACCTTGCTTTGCAGCGAAATTTAAACAGAGTGCAGTAAAATGTTTTCCTTAAATTTTTAAGACACATCAAACTACTTTTATAGCTAAAAATAGCTAAATTGATTTTATAGATTTTAATTTTGTGGACTTTTTTTTAAAGAACTTTTAATTTACTTCGAAAAGAAAACATAAAAATTACTTTTACCTGCCAGCCATATTTTTTTTCTTCAACTCATTAATTATTTATTTTACTGACTCAAAATTCATCATCTTAAATTGCATAAATTAGGAGTATAAAGTTACACTTTTGCATAAAGAAGCACAAAGGCTTAAAACGATATAAACTCTTTGTTTAAAGAACTCTCATAATGTTTATGGCGGTTGGTTTATTATTTATTTTAAATTAAATTTATGTTGTAAAACAATAAAAATTAATCTAAGTTTAAGTTAATTTCAATAACGTTAAAAGTATTATAAAAATAAAAAACGTACCATTTCGAAATATTATCACATAACTTTTGTAAAAAATGTTTAAAAGAGCAGACGGCACGAGGTAGTAACAACAAATACTCTTAAAAAAGACGGTACTAAAATGAAAAGAAAAAAAAAATTCAGTAAAGTCCGACTATGACTCGTGCACGAAGGGTTTCGTACGGACAATAGATATGTAATACTACACGAACTTTAGCCTATATAATATAAGTTTTCTATTTTTTTTTTTCGTTTTTGGGATTTTTTCGGTTTTGGGCGTTTGTTATAATGACGTTTTTTTAGTTTTGACCAAGGTTGGCAAACGGTATCGTAAAAATACCGATACCGATTCAAATACCGCTATAATTAGATACCGGTATCGTTACCGATACCGAAATCCATTTCGGTTAGAAAATACCGGTATCCAGACTACCGTTTACGTCTATACCGGTACGTACCGGTATACCGATTCCGGCCAAAAAATAAATGATAATTGAGTCTTAGTTGCCAAATTTTTATTATGTATTACAACTTTTTTCACCATGAGACATTTTGGTTTTTATTTCAACCATTGCATTCGTTTTGCTTTATTATTCCAGAAGCCAACCAATCCCATTTGTCAGCCAATATTATTGCCATGTTTCTAAAACATAGAATCTCAAAAAAAAGAGCAAAGCCAGAACTAAAAATATTTAAAATGTTTTGTAATAGATACTATGGTTTCAAAAAACATAGCATAGATAAGAACATTTGTTTTTCTAGCATTTATTCGAAGACAACTAAAATTAGTTTTTATTCAGAATACCAAAAGTTAAGTTGTTTTAGTTTCAATCCAACTTAGTTGAGCTGTAAACCGTAATATGGGCAAAAATTGCAAAAATATATATCAATTAACTTTCTTTCTTTGGCTTAGAGAAAAAACTTCTAAACTTTTATATTTGAAGTTAAAGATTCCTCTCTTGAGGTGAAGAAAAGTGCCTGCTTTAAATTTTTAAATGTTAATTGTACAAGAAAATTAATTTCTTTGTTTTTAAGTTGGCTGAAAGAATATTGTATATTCTTTGAATCGAAATATTCCAATGTTCGTTTCGTCTGAATTTGGCGAAAAAGTTATAAACAATATGGGTCCAGTACAAAAATATTGCCTAAGAACGTGTCCAAAGTATAAAAGTGTCGAAAAAAACCCAAAAAATTATATTTGGTGAAAAATACAGACATATGTATATTTGAAATTTACTGAAACAAGATATACATATGTACATATTTGATTCAAAAGGCCTTAGTCTCTTCTTTCTGTATCCGTTTATAAATTTAAAATCGGTTGATATTTAACTTAGTTAGAAGTTCATAAGTGCCTACGGGTACGAAAAAGCGGTTTTTTACCCGTAAAGGCTGGTACTCTGTTCGAAGTTGAAAAAAATTTTCAGTGCAATTGGTTACTTCGCCTGAGAAATTTGACATGTACTAAATGTAGACCGCGAGTTGGGGCGGTTGTTTTAATAAATTTCTCGCTTTTTTTTTGCTTGAAAGTATGCAACATTGCTAAAATTCCGTGCGAAAAAAGCACTGCTCATGTTGTTTCGCAGCTAAACTAAAATGATACCAGATTAATTTTGCATGGAAAGACATGATTTTCCGTGTTTTTCACACCAAGAACAGAGTACTACTCTTGCGAATTTATTTCGCAAATATTTCATGCCAAATACATACTTTTATATGTAGTATGACAGCATTTCGCACGAAATTGTGAACAGAGTACCAGGCTTAACTCAAGATTTTGGAGAGTCTGGAAAATTTTTATACTCGACTATACCTAGCAGAAAAATAGTAACACTTCGCAGGTATTTCGATTTCATTAAAATTTGTCACACAGTATAATTTATCAGAATAGACTTTATCTATGTAAAGTTTAAACTGCAGTCTCCTTGTTTCACTTTTTTAATAAATTATTGCTTAGTAATAAAATCATATATAGAAACAAATAAGTTTATATGCTTTTATACATACATACATATGTTAATGTAAAAATACTTCCTTTTTGAAGTAATTTAATAAAAAAAATTTTGTTTGCTATGTCCACTGCCTGAAATAATAAATTTGTCAGTAATATCGGTATACCGGTATTATAAACGCGATAACGGTATGTACCGATAATACCGATACCGAAATAAAAAAAATACCGATACCGCTACCGATACCGAAATTTAATAAATAATTGTACCGGTATCAATACCGATACCGTTATTTGTTTCGGTTTCCAACCTTGGTTTTGACGGTTTTTTTTTGGTTTTGGTGGTTTTTTCGGGCTTGGCGTTTTTTTTTTAATTTAAGCGATTTTTTTCATTTTGACGATTTTTTTCATGTTAGCGATTTTTTTCATTTTGGCGATTTTTTTCGGTTTATGAAGATTTATTTAAGTTTTAGAAATTTTTTTCATTTGGCGCTTTTTTTCGTTTTGGCGATTTTTTCAGTTCTTGGCGATTTTTTTCGGTTTGGAGATTTTATAATTTTGGAATTTTTTAGTTTTAGTGTTTTTGAAAATTCCAAGAGTTTGCCTCTTACGGTTTCCAAGATACAGCAGACTGTCAAAATTACAACAACTGATAGAATAACCTTTAATTCAGATTTTTTGCAATTGAACTGTTAATGGGTGTAGTCTGCATAAAAATACACTAAGTTTGAACATTTCAAGTGTCTATATATAATCTCCTGTACATTGCATTATAATTTCCACATGTTTCGTTGCTCCCTTTAGAACACTCTTAAACGTCATATATTTGTTGTTGTAGCGGCCAAAGTTTTACATATTCTGTGAAAGTTTCATGTCTGTAGTTCTTTTTATACTGGTGCTAAAATAATTCATTCTCGTTGTTGTAGGCGTTCCCTTGATGTATTTATTTTTTAAAATAATAGATACTCGCTTATTTCTATTTGTATGTAGCTTTTCTTTCAGTGTATTCTCTTTGTTTTAGTGGCATCTCAAGGAATTAGAGCAGACGAATGTACTTGTACACCAATGGAAATAAACAAATCCAAAAAAGTTAAATAAAATGGAAATAATATTTATTGTGTTATTTCTTGCATGAATTGTTTATTGCAAAAAAAAAAAAATAAAAAAAACAAACAAGAAAAACAGCTTGTTTTGTAAAAAAAAGCTTTCAGTTTATTCTACATAAAAATAAAATTCACTGCTTGTTATGTAGTATGTATGTAGGATTTTTTGCTGCTGAAATAAAGTCATAACTCACAAATGATTTATTAAATGAGCATTAAAAACCCCCCCAAAAAAAAAGAATAGCTTTTTCATAAGCCTAGTAGTTGTTGTTAAATGCATTTAATATGCACTTTATGCCTTTGATGTGATACCCACCTATAGTTACATTTTGTTATGAACTTTAAAATACTTTAGAAGGGGGTTTCACTTATAATCCATATATACATACATACAGACATAATTACATTCATATGCATGTACATATGTGCATATGTATATACATACATACATACTTATATTTCATCATTATCCCTAATGTCGACAATAGCGCTGACGACGACGACGAATCGTCGACATTATTTGCATATCAGTGCACGCACGCATTATTTTTGGCGTTAGCTACACTTAAAAAAAAAGCAAATAAGTATGTGTGTTTGTGTGTGCATGTGTGCGTGTGGGTTTCTGTTTTCATTATTGTTTTTAATTTTCCTTAATGCCGGTGATCTTTGGTTGTTTTTGTTATTGTTTTAGTTTTATCTCTTTAAGCAAGTGCGGAAAGCAGGTGTTGTGTTTGTGGATCAAAGAGAGGGTGTACAAATGGTCGCAGCAAGAGGGGGTGGAGCTTATTATTAATATTAGCGGATTTTAGTTTGCTGCTGTGTTGTTTTTACTTTGTTGTTGTTTATATTTTTGTTGTCAGTGTTCTTTTATTTTGTTTTATGATAACCAGTGAATAAGCATGGCAACATTGTTGTATGCTCAATAATAATTAAAAAGGAGTTGCCATAGTACAAAGATTTTAATTTAGTAAGCCAGTGATTTTAAGCTGAAATATTTAGAGTAACAATTTGAATAGTATTTTTTAGCGAAAATCTCATAGTGCATTTACAGCTGGACGAAATTTAGTAGATTTCTGACAATTTGAAAGATTGCATGAAAAAATACAGTTTTTTTTTTACATTTTATACTTTTTTTATTTAACAAAATAAACAAAATAAATATTTCAACCAAATAGAATACAAAACATACAGAGAAACATGCAGACATGTGTATAAATACACAAAATTTTAGATTTTAAGAATTGCAAAGTACCTACAAATAAAATACATTTTTCTTCGAAAGTTCGCCTCTATTTAACGCTTTACAATGCTTACGGCTTTATTAAGGGAGAGTCCAAAGGGAAAAACCTTAATTTTTGGAGGTGGTGTAGCCGGTAATACATAATATGTCAAGCAATGCAATATTTGCAATGTTAGTTTTTGATAAGTCACCGAATTATTCCAACAACTTTTAAGACGGTTGCCCATTGTTTCCTCTAAACATTTGCGCATAGCTCTAAGTTCACTTTGCAGCGATTCTATTTCTTGTTCCATTTTTTCTTCTCTTGTCTTATTTTCAGCCAGTAGATGTTCGGTCGATCGATTCAGTGCTTCAATTTGCTCTTCTGCAGCATCGAGTTTGAACATTAAATTTGAGAACTGCTCACATTTTCCTTGAATTTCTTTACGCAGGTTATCTTCTTTTTGCATTGATTCATTGTTTAACTCACATATCTCATGGATTAGATCATTCTTTTGGTTTTCTAATATTTGAATTTGTCGCTGTTCCGTGGATAGTGTAGCTTGTAGTTCTCTTTGAAATGTCATACTTTTGAAAAGATCAGACTTTGTTTGACCCAGTAATGCGCGTATACTCTCAAACTCGTGCTCCTTTGTTTGTAATTGTTGTTCGAGCAAAGCTTTATCAGCCTTTAGACTGATCAAAGATGTGGTTAAATTTTCACATGTTGTCTTTGTCAGATTAACATTTTCCAAAGACCGCTTCAACTGCAAATTCAATTCATCATTTCTCTTTTGTTCAACACGAAAAAGCGAGTTAATAACGTGAAGTTGATTTTTGCTTTTTGTAGCGCTGCGTTTGAGATCCGATATTTCATCTGTTAAACGTTTTACTTCATCGCGTCTTTTGCGCCAGGCATTTAACATAATAGTTGCGAAAATTCTCATGCCAGCCATTTGAGGATCGCGACCAGGCATCGTAAAATAATAATCCTGATTATACATTTTGTGCACAAATGAATTTTTGGACTGTGCAATCTGGTGGACATTGTCATCACAATTGACTGGCATCAAGGCTTTATCATCACACATATCTTGTTTTTGAGTGTGGGAAGGAATTGGGAAATTCCTTTGACGTCGTAAATGATTAAAGTCCATTTGAGTATATGATTTCCTTTGGCGAAAGGCTAAAATTACAGAAGACTTTTGTCGCACTAAACAGGAAATTTTACCCTTTGTTGAACCAAATTGTTTTTCTTCAGCTAGTGCTTTAACAGCAGGTATTAAAGGTGATGATGGCAAGGAATCGCTAGTTGTGAGCGAAATACCTGAAGAAGAAGGTGTTAGAACCAGTGATCTGGGTATGTGCGATTTAAGTTTTTTCTCAGACGTTAACGGCCGCAGTTGGAGTTTCTTTTGAGGTCGTCTTGTGCAAGACTTTCTCATTTTACTTTTAACATGCGGATTTACACACACTTTTTTCTCATTAACACCAAATTGACGACTTCCGATCGATCTATCGCTTAATTCTGTGGTTGTTGATGAGCTTTCAATTTCACTAAAATTCTCCGATGGTATTTCAAGATATGGTACAGCTACAAGTCCTTCTTCTGGCATTTGTTATTATCTTTTTCTCAAAATTTTCAATTAGCTGTGGTAAAAATTTACAATAAAAAATAGAATTTGTTCCAAAGACTATTTAATGTTATATTATCGCTATTGATCTTTTGAATGCTTTTCTTTGGCTTAATTTTTTTTATTATTAGAAAATCAAATGAAAATCAAAATTATTACGATTAGAAAATCAAAATCGACAAATAATTTTTATAATAAAATATAAAATAAAATAAGTGCACAGGTATTCATTTAACTACATTGCACTATGTGTCGAAAAGCCGAAATAGCGGGCAAAAATGATTTTCAAATGAGCAAGCATCATAAAACTTGGTGTATACATTCTATATACATAGAGATATACCCCCATTGCTAACATAAGCATTTAAAAAAAGTTGGCAGTAACACCTCCCCACTCGACCCTCTCGCACCCACACACTCTTTCACCCAACATTTTCCAAAAATAATTCAATTTTTATTCTCCACAAATAGAATTTCAACAAAAGACTATTTATAAATTTTTGGATAGCAGCAAGGGGCTGCAAACATTTTAGTACGAACTTCCACAAAAAATTATCTTATTAAAAATTAATTTTTCCTTATTGCAATTTTTTTACCACTCAACAGTTTGAAAACTTAATTTAGAAAAAAATTTAAATATTCACAGCTGTTTGTATGCATATAAACAGAGTTGCCAATTAGCACAAATTTTTGGCAGGCATTGAATCATGTTGTAATTATACAGGTGACTGGGTAGGGATTTGGTATACAAAAATACGGCAACCATAGCTGCGTAAAGAACCGAAGAACGTCAGCTATAAAGCACATAGAGCAAAAATTATCAGCTGAAGCATCTCTGCCACCTGTTTGTATACACCTTGAATTGAATCGTGATTTTTTTTCTGAGAGCTTTTGGCAAAATCTAGTGACGAACTAGATTTTGTGAATTTAGCAAATATATTTGATTTCCTACATGACAAAGCAAAAGCGCCGTCCTGTACTTATGGAATACAAGTTAGCTCACCAAACCTTCCAGCCTTGCTCTGATCTGCTGTTTGTTTCTTTTGAGTTTCGCTGGCAGCAGCATGAATTTTGTGATTAATGGCATATTAAAAATACTCCCAACATGGCAACCATTGCATTTGATAAAGCAATTTTTAATCAAAATATTTTAAACGGCTTTTTACTTATCCATGCAAAAGAAAAATATTTATATACTATAGGTATTAGTATACAAAGGAGTGCAATTTTCCAAAACATTTTAAAATCAAGGTAGACAAGTAAATGCATAAAAGAAAACTCCCTCCCCTCTTGTTATAATTTCTTAAAATGCCCATAAAACATTTTCCTTTCATTTAATTTCAACCATTTTCTCACTCGTAAGAAAGCAGTTTATTTTTCATTTCTTTGAACTTTTTTAGATAATCAACCAATTAAGAATTAAAAAAAAATGTTTTAATAAAAAAAAAAAACCGCAAGCGCAGAATGAGTGCCTGGTTAAGAGGAAAACACATATAAATAATAAAAAATAACAGCCAACCCAGGTAGCATTTTGTATCATAATCCAATCGTTTCCGAATCAGCTTAGGGGAAAAATAACCGTATATGAGCTCATTTTTCAATCATAAATGATACTCCCGTTGTGAGAAAATGGTACCCTACAGATGAATCATACCAAAGAATCAGTTATGATACGATTTGCTGATTATTTTTGAGCAATTTTCATATTAAATAATTTAAATCACCTTTTTGCGGTTTGCATGATGTTCCTCTATTTTCAAGAAATCATTATTTGATCATATAGATGAATCATAAGTGAATCCTCTTTCAATCGCCCAAGTGATAAATCACTTTTTAATCATCAAAAGCGATCTGTAGAGAATCATATAAGAGATTTCTGCCAAAAATGATCACCCAAATGCTAGCTGGGAAGTCAATCTTGAAATTATTTTACTTGGTTAGACAGTAGGTGAAACAGAAACTACGATAATCAAACAACGACGAAATGTGTAAAATTAAAAGGTATGAAGAAAAACTGACGGTTAGGCGGGCGCACCCAATTTATGTTGCTTATTATTATTATATACGAGTACTTGCATATGTATATATAAATATATATTTTCTTTATATAAATATATATAAATATTTAATTAAATTTCTGTTGGAACAAAATCATTTTCTTCTGCTCTTCATTATTACTCGTATTATTTTGAACACAACACTGAGAAATGCATATTAAATTAGTTTCAAATACAAAGGAGAAGAAATTATACAAAAAAAAACAAAAAAAAAATATAAAAAATCAAGTTAATTATAAATTATTTTAAGCCAAAAATGTGAGCTAAAACAATTTATTTTCTTGTTTTAATTTTTTTTTCTATTCAGTTTTTCTATCTTAAATTATTTCTTTTCAAGTTAAACTTGTAAATTTTCATAAATAGAGCGCTAAAATTTTTTAATTAAAAATTTATACAAAATTTCATAGACAATAAGACAAGGTATAAATATATTTATGTGCATACTTGTATGTACGAGTATGTATGCATGTACATCTGTATGTATGTGATGATTAAGATATACATATAAAAAAAGATGTTATGTGAGATAAGTCCAAAATTGCAATTTAACTTTAATGGAAATATTACTGAACCAAAAACTTTTCAAAATTAAATTTGTTTCATTTTCGATGACTAATTTCATCAATGTTCGTTCGTGTGCACAACACTCACTCCTTCACATTTGGTATGGCAATGCTAATCCATTGTGATCTGGTAACGTTCAGAATAAGATGCTGGCATATTGTTGTTGCCATATTGTATTTTTAGGAGTTTGTGTAATTTGTTGGAGAAAAAAATCGTCAACATTTCATGTACTAAATTTTGCTAATTTTGGCCCTAATATCACGCTATGGCGAATGTTGTGTTATTAAAAAAAAAAAAATCGGGTAATTTTCGAATAAAAATCTCACACACAAAAACGATTTTTTAAAATCTCACAAAAAATAATATTTAAAATAACATGTCAAATAAATATACGATACTTCGGTATTTCAAATATTTAAATAGAGTTCGGGAAATTTAATTTTTTTTTTCAAACCATCCGCCTTGGCGTGGATTAACCCATATTTTCACTCATTTACAATTTACATTAGAATTTTTTTTAAATCTCTTTCAAAAAGTAAAAGTTTATGTTTTTTTTTTAATTTCTTGGCCTAATAAATTGTGATCTGTCGTCTGTTTGCCTTGCCACAATTAAGCCTTTTAATAAACTTGTTACAATATCTTATTGATAACAAATCATTTGAATTGAAGGCTTTTTTGCTGCGTTTTTGTTTTGCTCTTTTTTTTTATAACCAACGAAATGTCTTCAAAAAGACCATAAAAATGTCCAACAGAGAAATTTGTCAGATGTTATGTCGAACATATAAAATATGTTTCGATAACAATAATGACGAACGCAAAAACAAAGTAAAAAGCAAAAACAAATATAAAAATAAATATATGTAAGTATGTAGGTATGTATGTATGTGTGTATATAAATTAAAAACTATAACACAGTCAGTATGAAAATATTGTCTTTATAAAAACATGAATTAAAAATGTAAGAAATTTAAATAAGAAAAGAAATAACGTGACACTTAATAAGCCGCAGGTTAAAAATGTTCTAGTGTTCGACCGAATAAACACAATGAACTAACCGAATTTCGACTAAAAAATTTTTGGAGAGAGATGAAACCTCAACAAAAATATGATTGCAAGACTAACGTTTACATGAGATGAATATGGCAATAGAAATGAATAATTAAAAATACTTATAAAATGTATTTAACGACGATAAATTAATAATTGCTAATGCAAAACAAGAACCAAAATTCTCGTATTCCATTACACCAAAAGTTAATGGTTAAATAGCTGGTCTTAATAACTGATATTCGCACAAGTAGATGGGCATGGATGGCAGTGCCAATGACGAATATTCGACTCGACTCACGCAATACGAGTAACTATCTTACAAAATATCTTTCGGAGTATTTGTACTTTTTTAAGACTTGAAAATTATGATGTATTCGGTTGGTTTAAATAATTTTTTTTTATACTAAAAAAAATAAAAAAAGTAATAAAAAAATAAAAATTGTCCTCTAAATAAAATTCAAATACAAACAGCTGGACTTGAACTTATTCTTAACACAGAACAATAAAAAACATACAGAGAGGAGAGTCTCTTCTAGAACCTTTGATGGGAGCTTACCATACTTCTACTATACAATCGATGGCATTCCAATGCCGTCTACCTTTAAACAACAACAACAACAACAGCAGCAGCAAGCAAAATACTCTACTCCTGCACCAGCAGCATGCTTGAGTGCTTAGGCGCCACATGCAGATTTTTCTTTTAAAGCCTGGTACTCTGTTCAAAATTTCACGCGAAATGTTGACATATTCCATACAAAAAAAGTTTACGTGGAATTTTCATGAAATAATGTTGCAAAACTTGTACTCTGTTCAACTCGTGAAAAATGTATGAAATGTATCTGGCAACATTTTCTTGCTATCTGTGAAATAATGAGACTGGCATTTATTTCGTGCGAAATATTGACAGCTGATGTTTTTGTTAACAAAAGTTGATCAGTGTTGCCTACTTCAAACCAATAAATACGAAATTTTTTTCCGAAAAAGTAAAATGGGCATCACTTGTTACGTGTCAAATTTTTCACGTGAAATAATCAATGTTGCTGAAAATTTTTCACAACTTCGAACAGAGTACCAGGCTTAAGGCGCTAAAAAAGTTCTGTCTGTTCATTTCCAGTCGCTTGCACCCCAAACACAAACACACACACTCACACATACACAAAAATTTAAAAACCATTTAAATTCAATTAAAATCAAAATATGTGTATATTAAAATTTTGTGTGTCCTTTCTCCAAGATTAAAATTTTTAAGATAAAAAGTGGTCTGTAGGAGCCTTTAGGGTGCCTAGATACGTTCACAAAAGTTGTTCAGTTTTACCGTAGCTGCAACTTTGCCATAAAGTGTTAGCAAAAACTTAGGAGTCCTTTATAAAATCGTTTGATTTGTTAGATAATGTAACCCTGATCTATAATTGATCAAAAGACAATAAAAACTGATTGGGTCAAAAAGATTGAGACCTCGATGCTGAATTAAGAAATAATGATAAGGTTTAGTCGCTTAAATTTAAATTCTGTTCGACTTTTAAATTCTTATTTTTCTCAAAAGTCGAACGATTTTGTAGGGATGGTGAGTATCAGCCTTAAGTTATTCTAAAAAAAAGCGAAAACAAAATTTTCCCCTTTACTTCTTAAAAAAAAAAAGAAAAGTTCTCGAAGAAATAATTTTTATGGCCTCTTAGCTACATTATTGGCATATATCGTTAAGCGCTATTACCAAGTCTGAGTTGGCTGTTGCCCAAAAAATTATGACACCATATTTCGAGGCCTCACTGATTTTCGAAATTTTTGGCGGCCCATAAAAAAATTTAGTCACCAAAATCGCTAAACTGAGTATAGTAGAAATGAACCTATACCGTCAAGTCCGTGTGTTTTTTTTTTGCACTGTTGCACAGTGGTTAAACAACTTCCATAAAAATTTAGTAGTACGGTAATGAAACTATTCAACTTATTTTTTTCGCAATAAATGTAATTATGTAATTCAGTTTTAGTTAATTTCGTTCTTAAAAAAAAGGTTTAACACAATTGTGTTAGAAAATTTGAAATTCGTGTTAAATGTTCTATTGTTTCTGATTTGAATACAAGAAAAATTAATTCAGTAAAGTGCGACTTTAACTCGAACACGAAGGGTTCCATAAGGACACTACAATGCATGTAATACTATACACCTATATTATCGAATATCTTACCTGGGGGCAAATTAGACACTCGCTATCGAACGAAATTATGAAATATTTCAACAGAATTTATATATGGAAATATTTTTAAATTTCGAATCGTACCGAATGCCGCAATTTGCCTCTTGATGTAGAAATTAAAACAAAAGTACCCGGTAAATTTTTTTTGCGGTTTTGGCGATTTTTGTTTGGTTTTGCGCTTTTTTTTTGAGATTTGTTTCCGGGTTTTACAGTTCTTTAGTTTTGGCAATTTTTTTGTTTTCGGATTTTGGCGTTTTTTAGTTTTTGACTATTTTGTGGTTTATGGCGATTTGTTTTAGTTTTTGGCGTTTTTTTTTATGGTCTAAGCGGTTTTTTTTAGTTTTGGCGCTTTTTTTTCTGGGATTTATTTTAGTTTTAGCGTTTTTTTTTTTAGTTTTGGCGTTTCTATTCGTTTTGCCGCATTTTTCGTTTCTGGGATTTTTTTTCGGGTTTTTGTTTTAGTTTTTGGCGATTTTTTTCTTTTTTTTAGCGATTTCTTTTAGTTTTATCGATTTTGGCGCTTTTTTGTTGTTTTTTTAATTTTGGAGATTTTTTAGATTTTTTTTTTAGTTTTAGCTATTTTTTTTGTTTCGTTTTTTTTTTATTTTTTCGGCGAGTTTTTTACTTTTGGAGATTTTTTTTTGCATTTTAGCGATTTATTTTATTTTGTTCATATTTTTCATTTAAGCGTTTTTTTTTAATTTGTCGATTTAATTTTTTAAAATTTTTTTAATTTTCGGATTTTTTAGTTTTAGCGTTTTGGAAAATTTCAAGAGTTTGCTTCTTACGGTTTCCTAGATACAACAGCTAGTTCTGAAAATTACACTAACTGATAGAATACCCTTTAATTTTGATTTTTTTTAAATTTCAGTGTTAATTGTTGCAAAAATAAAATAAAATAAAAATACGCTAAGCTTGAAAATTTCAACTGTCTATCAGGCAAGTTCTAAAAATCACATTTTTCAAATCACATGTGATATTAAAAGTATCTAATAATGGTCATGCAGAAATATTTTCACTCTTTAATTTAATTTTTCTATTGCATAGAGCATCAAATATAATTTTTGAAAGAAATTTTTCGTATATGATTTTAAAAACGTCTGCAAGATCATCAGTACTTTTAAAATCACATGTGATTTGAAAAAAAAATGATTTTCAGAACATGCCTGTATATATAATAATTGTCTGTATATAAAAACATTAGGATTTGAACAATTTTCGTTTTTCGCTTTAGAACACCATTTAATTTTTAACTGTCATATATTTGTTGTTGTCAGAAATCAATAATCCTTTTTGCCAAGAATCCTTTTTCTCCGCTTTAGAAATATTATTCACTACAACCTGCCACAATTAAAAACTTTAGAAAATAATTGACTTTTGTGTGGCGCGTCTGGTCTCAACAGCGGCATTTATTTTTTTTACCTAAAAAAAAAAATAAAAAATATTAACAAAGAAAACAGACTCACATCATTTGACACACAAGTGTCAATCTTCGTCAAGGAAAGATTATTTGTGACAGCATCTATTACATTCGTACGAGCACAAAAATTATTAAAATAAAACTATTAATTAAGGTTAATTTTCTAAGACTTGAACATCAAAAGGCGGCTGCCTTTGATTTTCCTCCCTCTCTCTCTTTATTTCTTTCATATTTTTCTAAAATAATTATTTCTTTGGGTTTTTAATTTTTGTGTAAAATATATTATTATTTTATATCTAGTAACTAGTAAATCATATCGTAAAAATAAATAATAACGAGATTTATTTCCTTTAGGAGGCAAAAAAAAAAAATAAAAAAAAAACGAAATCGAAAAATATTAATAAAAGATTTATAATCTTTGGAAAATATTTTTCTCATTAGAAATTTTTTACAAAGTTTAATAGAGTTCATATTGAGGTTTATTTACTTTTTTTTTTGTTAAATCACACAAAAATCAATCAGTTAAAATTTTGTTTTGTTTTTTTCTCTCTCTCTTCATATTTCTATTGGAAAGAAACAAATAGCCGCAGTTTTTTATTGAACAAAAAATGCAACAAAAATTTTGTAGCCTTGAGGTCAATTGTTTACTCTAGTCTGCAAGATGTTCTCATAAAGATCTATGAATGAAGATCTCAAAATTTTGAAATACTATACTTAAGCCATCCACTCGTACAAAGAAAATATGGAAAAGGAATGAAGCTGTCATAGGCACAGCCAAGCAAATACCCTACGCCTGCATCAAAGCTCTAAGATGGCGGCAGCAATTTTTAAATTAAAATTTTTTTCAAAAACAAATTCATTTATTTCAAAAAATCTTATCAAAGCAAAACATTTTTAATAAGAAATTTTTCGATAACAAAAATTTTTAACAGAAATTTTTTCGATAACAAAAATTTTTAGTAGAAAATTTACCGATATAAAATTATAAAAATTTTTTGATAACAAAAATTTTTGATGGAAAATTTTTCGATAGCAATAATTTTTAATACAAAATTTTTTGATAACCAAAATTGTGAATAGAAAATTTTTCGATAACAAAAATTTTGAATGGAAAATTTTTCGATAACAAAAATTTTTCGATAGCAAACATTTTGAATAGAAAGTTTTTCGATAACAAAAATTTTTAATAGAAAATTTTTAATAGAAAATTTTTCGATAAGTGAAATTTTTCGATAAGAAAATATATATGTATGTAACAAAAAATTTACGCAGAAAAAATTACATAAACTTAAATAGATAATTTTTCGATAGCAAAAATTTTTAATACAAAAGTTTTCGACAACAAAACTTTTTTCAATAGCATTTTTAAAATGAAATTTTTTGATACCAAAATTTTTAATAAAAAAAAAATTCGATAACAAAAATTTTTAATGGAAAATTTTTCGATAACAAAAATTTTCAATAGAAAACTTTTCAATCACAAAAATTTTTTATAGAAAATTTTTCGATGACAAATATTTTGATAGAAAATTTTTTGATAGCAAAAATTTTTATAATAAAAATTTTTAATAGAAAATTTTTCGATAGCAAAAATTTTTTATAGACAATTTTTCGATAACAAAAATTTTTGATGGAAAATTTTTCTATAAGAAAATTTATAATAAAAAATTTACCTAGAAAAAATTACAAAAATTATTAGTAAAAATTTTTCGATAACAAAAATTTTTTAATAAAAAATTTTATGATTAAATGTGAATAGAAAATTTTTCGATAACAAAAATTTTGAATAGAAAATTTTTCGGTAACAAAAATTTTTAATAGAAAATATTTCGTTATCAATAACTTTTAGTAGAAAATTTGTAATGGAAAAATTTTCGATAATAAAAGTTTTAATTAAAAATTTTCGTTAGCAAAGTTTGAATAAAATATTTTTAACAGATAATTTTTCGAAAACAAAAATTTTTAATAGATTTTGCGATAACAAAAATTTTTAAAAGCTATTTTTTCGATAGCACATATTTTTAATAGAAAATTTTTCGGTAACAAAAATTTTTAATAGAACATTTTTTGATAACAAAAATTCTTAATAGAAAATTTTTCGATAACAATAACTTTTGATATAAATTTTTTCATAACAAAAAATTTATAGATAACAAAAACTTGTAATGGAAAATTTTTCCATAACAAAAATTTTTAATAGAAAATTTTTCGATAACAAAAATTTTAATTAGTAAATTTTTGTATAAGAAAAAATGTTAATAAAAAATTTTTCGATAACAAAAACTTTTAATAGAAAATTTTCGCCAACAAGGAGTTTGAATAAAAAAATTTTCGATAACAAAAATTTTTAATTGATAATTTTTCGATAACAAAAAATTTTTAATTGATAATTTTTCGATAACAAAAATTTTTAATAGAAAATTATCGCGAAAGTTTTTGAAAACACGCACTTTTCATAAAAAATATATTGAATAAAAAATTTATCGAAAAAAGTTGCCCATAACAAAGAGTTTACGAACGTTTTGCTTGAGAAATTAACAGCTGGTTATCATCTGCTGAAATGAGGTCACATAGTGTGATTTCGCCTTGAGAGCAGTGTTGCCCTTTGATTTCTTTTTAATATTAAACATCTTCGTTGCCATATAAAAAAAGCCAATTAATTAAAAAAAAATTTAGGGTTAAAATTTCGCAAAATATTTGGTCAATATATCCTAAAACATTTGTACAGTTGCCTCCAAGAGAAGTGGAACGATTACGATGCAAAATGAAGTTGGCTGCAGTTGAATTGATTTTTATTTCTTAAGAGGTGATTATAATTTTTTTCTCCTAGTTTATAACTTCAAGCACTTGCTAAACATGTGGAACTATGAATTATTATAAAACTAAGAGTAGGGTGCTTGTTGCTGTTAAGCAAACAATTTCTTCAATGTAACGAATCATATTTATTTTGTCTAAAAATCTAAATTGTAAGTTTACATTTCTTTTAGTTTTAAACTTAAATTTAATACCAAACTTATTCATACCATTTGATGTGCCATTTCTGGTACAACCTCGTTTTATAGCAGCAGACTCTGTGTCTATCGTGAATTATTAATCTGCGAGTAAAAACAGCAAAGTTAAAATAAAAAAAAATAAATGAAAAGAAAAAACTCCAAGCATAAAGAAGAAAAATGTTGTATAAAGTATATTTAAGATAAAATAGCCGCCTTTTTATTGATATAGCACCATAAAACTCTCTAGGAGTATTAAAAATAGTTGAAGAAAAAAAATGCAAGAACCACAACTACGTTGTAAAAGTTTTTAGGCTTAAAGTTTGATTTTGGTCAAGTTACTTACATTCGAACAGTGTAAGAAAGGTACGCATTTTATGTTTAAAAAAGTTTTTTTTATTCATTCATTTTTCTGTTTTTACAAATTTCTAGAACGTGCGCTTAATATTAGATTTGATATTTCATTTGTGGCTTACAGACGGACTTTGTGTTGTTTTTTGTTTATTTGTGTTGGAAAAAACTAAATAAGATTGATCTGTGCTAAACTATTAAATATGTGCAGTTAGATTCAATAGTTGTAGCTGCAGTTGCAATGCAAGCTAAGTAAGGCAACCCAGCAAACATTTTTCTGCTAACTTAATGCATATAAATTGTATTAAAGAAAACAATTTATAATTTTACTTCAATTATTTTTGCTTTTATTTAAATATTTTGTGTTGTGGTTTTTTTTTAAAGATATGACGATATTTTAAATTTTAATGTAGAAAGTGATTATACTCGTTAACTATATGTAAGTAAAACAAGTAAACCTTTACACATATATATATTTTTGTTTATTTATTTATTATATCTATTATATTTACATATCGTTACCAGATTAAATTAAACTTTTTCCTGAAGAAGCTGGAAAATACCAGCGAAACGTGGGATAAAATAATGTAATAATAGTTTTTTTATTTACATTCAAATACAATAAAGACCTCGAAAGCCCACTATTAGATTACTCTATAATGTCAAGAAGAAATAAGAAGAAAAAGGTCATTTAAAGTATCATAATGAAAAAAAATATATTTTTCACCGCAAAAACTAAATTTAATTAAGATCAATGTTAACAAGAAATGGAAATATTAAAAAAAAGTTTTTCTTAATTTTTTCTTTATTAATTTCTTATACTTTTAAAATGTTTATTTTTAAATATTTTATTTTTATTTAACGTGTGTCAAAATGAGAATATTAGCATGTCTAGAAGTGTTGAGTTGTTTTTTTATTATTATATTTATATTTTATATTTATTTATTGTTAATAATATTTTTCATTATTTTTTTTTAATATTCTTTATTTATATAATAATTAAACAACACGAAAATCGTGTGAATTGGTAATGGTAAAATAGTTCATCGAACTGGCCAATTAATCCTCCGGGCGTCTTGTATCGATTGGAGCAACTGAATAATAAAAAAACGTTTGTTTTTCCTTGAGTTGATCCCTCAACGTTTTCGTATGGATTCAGAAACTTTTATTACGATAATTGTATCGCTATAATAAATACAACGAAACTTTATCCACTTTGGTATTCAGTAACATATTTTAACAATATTCACATTCGGTTGAATGAAGAAAAAAAAAATCACAAGCTCAAATTCATTTAGTTTTTTTTTTTATTATTCTTAGTGCTTTACACAGAGATACCACATGATATAGAATTAAAAGGCAGCTAGAGACTGTCGTAAAAAAATAAATTACGGAATCTTATTCTCGTTACTGCAAACGAATAAATATGTCGATAAATATTTACAATTTTCGTTTCGCAAAAAGTTACAGAATCCAGGTACTGAACAATATTTATGGATCCTAGTTTTCTGATCAGTATTTTACACTATGAAGAGAAGTTATAAAAAAAATAATAATAGAAATTTTTTATTAAAAAAAAAAAATCCGCAACAAATGCTTGACGCTAAAGGTACGATTACACTTGGCAAATATTTTACCAGAAACCTCTTTATTCAGACACGTGTTTATTAACTTAAACAGTTTCACATATGAATTGCGCGCAAGGAAAACCTACAATCAACCGTTTATGAGATCAGATTGCCCCCTTTTCTATAACTCGCTAATGCTAAATCTCTATCACTAAAAAATCTGGAATGTCGTTTTATCGATTTTTGGTTACGAATATTTCCCATGAAGAAAAAATGAAGAGCAAAATTAGAAAATAGTACACTGATACAACATCAACGCAAAAATTGGCCATCACAATTTTACGGAAAGGGCACACATTTCACGTGAACTTTTATTCCCGATAAGGGTGAATAATACCGTTTCTATATTTACGTTTTTAAATTTCTATTACATATTTTTTTTATATTTATTATGACAGCTCTACCCATCTATTGTGAATTTAATGCTCTATTTAAATTATTGTGACAGTTAACAGAGCTATTGTGAATTTTCAGCAAAATTACGATCCGCAATCGTATGTCATGATGACATAACTATCATATGACTGACATGTCTACATATGACTGACATGTCTATTAATCATAATACTTAAAATTGTTTTCCTATATTACCAATTAGCTATAATACCAAAATCTACGCTAAAATGTTTACTGGGCTATGCCCCAGCAGTATCTTCTAACCATGCGTCATATTGGCTACATTTTAATCTAATGCGTGAGTCTCTTACTCTCATTGTGGCTTTTCATTTCTTTTCTGTTCCTGCAAACAAGTATTTAAAGCACTTTGCTGGCAAAAAGCAAATCACCTCATGGGCCAGCAGATTAACTATTGCCGTGGCAAAGGCGCATCTGCAGAAGGACCATTGACGCCGCTTTAGCACAATATAGTAACTGCGGTGCCTAAGTGCAGAGAGATGCTAACAATAGATACAATTACACACTGTGGAAGCGCTGGTAATTTGTTATCATGATGATTTATGTGAATTGAGTTGAACGCACATACACACACACACACACACACACACACACACACACACACAAAAGATCTCTTCAAGCTTTTAAAACGTTGGCAAGCAAACTCTGGGCCTAAACAGGGAATTAGGATTTGTGGAATAATAATGCACAGATATTTTTTTAGTGGGTGGAAACATAAATAAAACCAATAATAAGTATTACATAACATTAACTTGTCTAAAAAAAAAGAAGAGAAGAAAAAAAAAACAATTGCTTTCAAGCTTTTGTTTTATTTTATTAAGCCTGGGGCTCAATATTGTTGCACTATTTGTGAGAGAAACCCCATTGTAGATGGCGCTGCGAATGCAATAAATATTTTTCAAGTCAAATTCTTCTCTGATGGATTTGAGTCAATGTTTGGCCAACTTTATTGAGATTCTCATCTGCATGAATGAATTAATAAAATATTTATAAAATTTAGAAAAACAAAATAAATATACATAAGTATGTAGCAGAGTTGATAAGCAATAAATACAAATTTCGAGAAACGTTTTGTTTGAACCAAAAAGAGTTTTGTAACATTTTTGAGACTTTCCAATTTTATGTACTTGGCACTCGAAAGAAAAGAGTTGGAAATCCAAGCTTCTCCTCGTCGCTGTGGCAAAAGTATTACATATTCACTCATATCGTGAATTATAAGTAACGTTTTTGTTGTGAATGATATTTTTATTTCCCCCGAAGAGCAAATTGTTATTGTGAATTTCACGTGAATGAACCCTTTTCTGCTCGCTAACAGTTCCCCGTGAATGAAAAAAATACAACGGAAAGAAGGTTTTTAAAGCTTAAAAGTTAATTTAAAATCAAACAAAATTGAATTCCAATAACAAAAATATAAAAAATTTTGGATTTTGAATGAATTTTTTTGAAAAGATAAGTTAAGGGTTTGAATATTCCAGGGGCAGTGAATTAAAAATATTTAGTATATGTGAAACAAAAAAGTGTTGCAGAATCGTAAATATAATTTTCTGATCTTGTCCCAAAAACTAACTGCATGTAAACCAGAGATTTCCATACTCTAGGCCAAAACGTGTTGCAGGGAATTATTGTTAACAATCGTGCTTCTTTACTGATCTTGTCCCAAAAAATAAGTATTTCGTCAGCTGAAATGCAAAAGCGCGTAACTAACAAAAAAAAATTAAAATCGCATTTTTAGCTAATTATTGCATGTCTTTAAAAATTTAAATAAATAAGAATTAATAAAAATAAAAATAAATACAGGGACTTTATTTCAGTCTTATTTTTTTCTCTGTACTATAAAATTTATAAAAGTGCGGTTACGTGGTTTTGCATTTCAACTAACGATTTATAAACTTGAGTTTTTAATTGAAAATAAAGTGAAAAAAAGGCCAAAGAAAAGGGGAAAACGCCCATGAAAAATATTCAACCGTATTCCAGTTGTCAACATCGACGTCACGTCAATGCAATACCAAAAAGTTGGGGCCTGTCCACTCATTGCCGAAAACAACTGACTGCTATAGACAGGTTCGTGCTATTTTCTAGACCTTAGGGAACATAAATAGACTGTCAATAGCACAAAATTGATCCTGAGAGCGAGCAGACAAGCATGTTGGCAACTGGAATAAGGGTGATTAATCATGATAAGGAGAATCTAATATAAAAGGGAAACATTTCTAGGGAAAAATGATTCACGTTTGAAATTTTGGGAAAAGGGAAAATATATTCACGATAGTGGTGATTATTCATCATAAGGGACATTTATACACGATTGGAATATCAGGGAATAAAGGGAAATATTCTCGATTTTATTTTTCTATTCTAACAACTCATTCCTTTAAAATACTGCAATAAATCTAATAAAAAATTCTTAAAGCTTTTTTCAACAACACTGGCCATTTAGTAGGTTTATGCACAAACCTTTTTTTTTTTTAATATTACTGCAGGTTCCCCCAGTAACAAATATATTTTTCTTATTTTTTTTTACACAAAAGGGTTTAAGCAATAATCGCAATGAGTGCGATTTAGGGCGATATTTTGAAGCACGTTTCCGCATTAAAACTGCTTTTTATTGTTGTTAGTTCTTGTGTTTCATTTCGTAAACTTCTAAAGCAGGCAGATAGATCAATTGTTTAAACACCTTTTAGGCTTTTTGCAGTTTTCGTTTACCATGTCTAAGACAAAACTAAAAAAAGCGCGTTCCATATTTGTCTTCATTGTTTGGTCAATTTATTTATTGACTGCCCTAAACAATAAACACTTGGTAAGTTTTTTTTTGCTTAACGTTGTTGCTGTTCAATAAATATTTGTGTTTAATATGCTGTCAGAGATAATCGTTTATGAGGCCTGGTGGGACTTTTTTCCTTCTTTATTCCTTGGCCAGAGAATTAAGCGCCTTTTAGGGATTTTTTTTTATTATTTTTGGTTGCTATTTAATAATTTTGCTTTACATGATCATTTATTTATTTGATAACTAAAAATTAAAATTGTTAAAATTTTACGGGTTGTGTTGTTGGTCAATTGCTGCCAAAACTTGAGAAATTAGAATATAATAATAATATTTTAGATTTAATGAGCTAAACGAAGAATTTTATTAATGAGCCTAAAATCAAATTTGTTATCTTTTTAATCGAATAAAACTTCAAATTAAAGAGATTAATCTTTTAAAGACTAAAAATTAATTGGTAATAGAAAATTTATTTTTCTTTTCATTGCAGCAATTTTGGATAGTGGCGTTCATTGAAAAGAATTTTTAAAATTTTTTCGATTAATCGAATTTAAAATAATAAAATTTGCTTACGTATTTAATGCCAAAAACTCAAAATGTTCCCACAACCTTGATGCATGCACTACACTTTGCACAACTTTCAAAGTCAGCACTTTGTTAAGAGAATAATATGATCTCCATACACTACATATGAAAATAATCATCGAAAGCCAACTTGTGTGGGCGTTTGTTAAGCCAAGCAAAAAACACAAATGGAATTCGCTACCGAAAGGATGCACATTTTTCCAACCGCAAACGCGAAATTTAAGTAGATGTTAAACAAAAGCCATAGAATTGATGAAATACCAGAAGAATTAATAAACCAGAAATGCGTACAAAAAATATATAAAAAAAAAATATTTCAATAACTGATCCCCAGAATGCGTTGGTGGACTCTCTTGCCATACATACATACATACATATTTCAATGATTACGATCAGGTTAAGCAAACAACGAGTGAATGAATATTCTGGTTTTTATTTTTTATTTTTGCAGTTGTAGGTGTGTGTAAATCAACCACATCCACTGCTTGCAACAAGTAGTGGTTGCAGCAACTTGCTGTTAATTCGATTAAATTAAGCATGATCACCACAAATAAAAATATCAAAGTCATCAGATTACCCACAAATACCAGGATCAAATTTCCTAAAAGAAAAAAAAAATTGCAAAAAAGATTAACGAAAAGTACGTGCGTCAATAAACGGTAATATAATATGATGACTTGGCACAATTTACACCCTCAATACAAACAAACCGAAACCGAAACAATTGAATCGAAGCAATCCAAGTGACAACCCGACAGCAGACGGACGGACCATATTACTCATCATGTTTATGAGCCAGCATAAGAACAATCGAAGCGTGATAATATACAAACTCCTGTCAACTGTCAATGTACGAGTATGCACACAAAGTAAAGTTCAGGTGAGTAGAAGGAATTTTAAATGTGATCTATGTGATCGTGTGCCAATTGACATGATCCGAGAAATAAACGATTCTTGATTTATGATACAACTTTTTCAAGTGTGCTGCTGTTGCTTTAACCAGAAAACAATAAAGTAAATAGTTTTTTTTAAAAGCATTAACTGAAGCTCTCTGCAGCAACACACTCGTCCAAGTCTTTAAACAACAGGTAGCCCGGTCGGTTTTGTTGTGTGTCGCGCTTACAATAAGAATTGTGCGAGGGACTGACTGACTGACTGACTGAGTGAATGAATGAATGATTTAATCGCTTAAATAGCGCATCAATGTCATAGGAAAATAAGTTGCTTCACATTTTGCACACTGGGTCCGCTTTGGCATACATTATTAAACAAATATTTATCAGTTGATTTCAAAATGTCAAACTTTATTACTTCGAGCCATAACCGCCAAAAAAAGCTTAAATGACACATGCTTCACATTTTGCACACTGGGTCCGCTTTGGCATACATTTTTAAACAGATATTTATCAGTTGATTTCAAAATGTCAAACTTTATTACTTCGAGCCATAACCGCCAAAAAAAGCTTAAATGACACATTTTTTGGTTCTTGTTTTTTTTAGTAGATGGTCGATTTTGGTCAAAAAAATTTAGTTTAAAAAATTATGTCGCTTAAGTTTTTTTTGGCGGTTATGGCACGACTTGAAGCTTGAAATGTTTGAAAAAAAAATTTCTTTTATCATTAAAAACACCATGTGTAAATATCAAACTCGTTAAAAAAAATTTCAATGACACTGTGCAAGAGAAAACAGCTGATTTGAGTAGAGAGACAAAAAATATCAGGCCGGAAAATCATTCCCAGGGAATTAAAATTCCCCCCCCCCGGAAAAATATGCTCCTATACCAAACAAATGGGGAGGAAAATTAAAAATTGTGGGAAAATTTCGAATTTTCGAAGTCAGCTATTTTGTTTCCATGTATTTTCTTCTAAATGAAAGCTTGCAAGTTAATTTGTAAAATAGAAAAACAAGGAATAGAGGAAAAACTTCCAGGGAATCGTTATTCACAATAGGGCTTGATATGTACCAATAATGGTTTGGGTTATATGGGCTTTTAACGGCCGCTGCGACTTAAGAAAATCCCACAAGAAAAACATTTGACGGGTTCAAATCGCACCATCTCGGTGGCCAGTTCATGCCGCCTCCACGTGAGCTGACCGACCTCTCAAATCGCTCGTGAAGAATGTTTCATGAGGCATGAGCTATGTGCCATGTAGTGCCGTCCTCTTGAAACCACATGAAGTTGATGTCCTCTCATCCAATTCTGGTTGAAAGAAGCTTATAATCATTGAACTATAATGCTCACCGTTGACTGTGATGGACTGGCCAACGTCGTTCTTAAAGAATAATGACGCCTTTAGCAGCAATTCACTCCAAATAGTGACTTTTTCCGGATGTTCTTGGATCTCATATGGATTGGCTTAGACCTAAATTGGACAATTTTGTTCGTTGGCGTACCCATTCATCCAGAAATGGGCCTTATCGTTGAACACAATTTTGCTGAACCCTGTAGCAATATGGGTCTTTTTGGTTCTTTGAGAAAAAGGTGGCAAAAAAAAGAACACTTAAACTTTGATAAAAGTTTATCATAAAATTCTGCTATAAATCTCTGAATACAAAACAGCTCGAAATTATAGTTTATATACAGAATTCATATTCATATTCATCAAGCAAGATTTTTTTAATAATGTTCAGTGTTGCCAGAACAGATTTTCAAAATTATATTTAGCCAAATGACTCAAATGAAATGAGTCTTGCAAAAATACAGTGAAAATTGTATATAGACTGGGCGCACACAGCACTTTTTGTTGAGTAACTTTTGAATTTATGGCGCCATAAACGCTAAAGCTGCTCAATAAAAGTTGCGGAGTAACAGGCATATACATATGTATATCGTATTACAGAGTGGGACCCCTGTAGTTCGAAATGAATTAAAAATGCCAGTAAATTGTTGGCCCGCAGTTCCCACAATTATATTTCCCTTCTGTGGTCTCTCTTATTTTACTTCACTCTATCTGTATCTTTGGCTATGAAAGAATTGCATTCACGTTTTTGATTAATTTTAAATTCAATTCAGGAGGTGCTATTTTTTGTATTAAAAAAATGCCTATATAATAAATAATCTGCCCGTTTTGTTGCAATTTATAAAATGTTTTTTTTTTATCAATAGCCAATTATATATATAAAAAAAAACTATCAAAATAAAATAATTTTTTTTATAAACATTTTTGCGAAAATTAAATGGTGTAAAATCTACCACCACATCTCAAGGTATGTCCCAAAATTTCACCTCCGAAATGAAAGGTCAATACAATTACTGCGATAAAAAAGGTTGGTGTCTAGGCTTAGTATAGTCAAACTCATACATTATCAAATACTTTGGTCATCCTAAAAGCATGCTTTGGATTTTTATAAGGAAAACATTAGGCAAAGTTACTTGCTGTTATTTATGCTGTTCTGGACTCCTGGTATTTTGGGTACATTTGGAATTAAATTTTTTTTGTAGCTGCGCTGCCTTGTTCAGTGTTGCCGCAACATATTTTTTCTTAAATCATGCAATTGCTGCTTCAAAATTAATACCGGTATTTTTTAGCTGCCTTAAACATAATTAGGAACTGGCATGAAGTTAGTTATCATGAGTGGTAAAATTTAACATAACTAGCTTCGCCATACAATTTTACATTAAAAATTTCGCTAGGATTTAATTAATAAGAAATTAATTAATAAAAACTAATGTTAGGATTTACAATTTTAATTTGCCGATTTTAAATGTCAAATTGTATGGAGCAACTCATTAACTCCTAGTTAAATTTAGTCACTTATGCTAACTTCATGCAAATTTTTCATTATGCATACATAGTGTTGCTAGAACTTTAGTGTCAAGGACAAAACTATATAAAAAAAATTCAATTCGGTAGGTATGCAAAGTGCTTTCTAAAGAACGAGATTTGACAATTCATCAGATCAGGATTGTAGTTTTTCGTAGGTCGTGCTATTGTGCAGAATAGTAAGTTAAATGAATATGAATTTTTCTGTTTTTCTAACCTAAACCCAAGCACAATTGATGACTGTCTATTGCAATAAATGTATAAGTATATCATTCTCCACAAAACAACAACGTTAGACCCACTGTGCAAAGACTACAATAAAGACTTTCCATTGCAGTTTGTTTATTTTTTTTTTTTTTGGCACAATGTGTTTGCTTGACAATATATATTTTGTCATTGTAAGTGTATGTTTGACACATTTTTGAGGGCTACAACACTCTGCTTAATGCCGGCAAAAATTGCATAAAAGTAAAAGAAGCGCATATCGAATATTGAATTACAGTAGCTCTTTGTCACTAGTAGTTACACCACACCGTTCGTTGTTCTTTCATCAGTCCATCAGTTTAAACATTGTTTCTCTTTTTTTTTTTTGCTGCGTAACTTGTTTTGCCAAGTTGCAACAAAATAGAGTTAAAGATTTAAGCCGCAAACGCACAAGACCACAGAGTAGCAGTCAGTAACACCGCCATCATCATCATGATGAAGATGATGAGGATGAGCATGATGATGACATCAAGATCATTCCACCAGACACTAACCCAACCAACCAAACACTCACTCACTCACTCATTCTTAACATTTTGTCGTGATTATAGTGATTTAGCGGTTGTTGGTTGTTGGTTGGTCGGTAGCTGCTTTTCATAAAATATTTCATTATGGACTTTTTTATGGCTGTGCCAGGATGCGAACAGCAGTTTGTGCGAAAGTATCTGCGTAAGCACAAATTTTCCGCATTAACTACGTCACTTTATTTAGCTGCAAAATCAGCGCATCACATTGCATCACATTACCTTCCCCGCTGCCTTCAGCATTTAATTATTGTTATTTAAGGCCATTAGGAAGTCAAAATACTCGAATGATTTTTTATTTTTTTTTTCGTTAACAGTTTTATTGGCCGCCGAAACGCTGTGATTTTCGCTAAATACTTACAGCGTTAAGAAGGGACTTTTATGATTTTTTATTATTAATATTATTATAATTATTTGAGGCCATATTTTTTCAGCTCACTGATGTAAAATTAATGCTCTACATTGAAATTGATAAAGAAAAAAGAATCAGCTTTAAAGCCACAAATTGTTGCAAGTGTGTTTGTTGTGAGTGTATGTATTTGCATATCGAAAGCTTTGGCAATTGATTTTAATTGAAGACCAACTAAATTGTTGGTTGGAGAGTGAGAACCGGTAAAATGTTAATATTCAATTTTTCAAAATAAATTATTTTCGCTTTTTTGGTTTAAAGTAAATGCGAAATGATAATAACTTTATAGCACTTGCTTAGAGTTTGCAATATTTTTCAATATCAATCGAAAACATAATTTGAAGGAATGTTTTGCTCTTTTACATTAAAAGAAATAAGATTTTTTTATTTTTCTTAATTTATTATCAGCCCCCGTATTCTGTAAGTCGCTAAAGCTAAATCTCTATCGCTAAAAATCTATAAAGTCAATTTCTCGATTTTCTACTACGAATACAATTTTCAAACGTGTGTTTATAAATGAGGCAATGGCTTAACAATGTAATTCGCGAAAATTTTAGTGTTTTATGTCATAGCAAAAAATTTTTAATTTTCTATTTTTTCAGCATTTTAGCGATCGAATTTAGCTTTAGCTCTAGCGACTTACGGAATACGGGGGCAGGATACTATTTGTCATTTGAATTATGTCGAAAAATTAAAAAATAAGATTATATACTCAAATTTTTAATAGCAGCGCACACATAGGCGTAGAAAGGCCATTCTGGATGGTGCATTGCCCCCACCCCCAGGAATTATTGTTGCCAAACTAGAATTATTAAAAATTTCTTGTACTCTTAGTTGTTCATTTTAATACATATATTCAAATTAATTTATGGTATGCAAAAACTTCATTAAATCAGTGAACGAATTACATTTAATTCATGAAACAATTTCATTGGAATAATGAAATAGTTTCATGGTATTTATGACATAGCCGCCAAAATTAACTTCATAAATACAATGAATCATTCGTCATTGATCCACTGAAGGGCTTCATTAGCTGACTTTCAATGACAAATTTCATTAATACATACAATGAAGAATTTCATTGTCTGAATGAAGGGTTTTCTTTCAGTGTATATCTTTAGTTGTTCATTTTAGTCCCCCTTATTGTGAATGGCGTCGTCGACGTCACATCAAGATGTTTGTAAATATTGTCACTTGTCTACTCTTTATCGGCAACAATTGTTGCACTTGTTAACAATGTCTTACTAATATCTAAGGCTTTGTAAATTAATGTAGCATGTCAATAGTAGTCAATTGTTGTTGACAAAGAGTAGAGAAGAAGTGACAAGTTTTACTGTTGTCTTGATGTGACGTCGACGATGCCATTCCCAATAAGAGATATTATTTCTACGTCAATGAGAACACAATCAAAATACGTTTTTCATTAAACCCAATTTTACATTTTATAAAATTAAAAAAAGTAATTTATGTTCTATTCATAAGAATATAGAAACAAATACAGTTCGAAAAGTAATTAAATTAACTAAAATTAATAGTCATTGGCTTGTGGCAAAAATTAAATAAAAATATACTTAATAGTAACAAACCAAAAAAGTTTGTCTTAAGTAGAACAAAAATAAGCAAATTAACAAACATGTGCATAGTTAGTAAAGAACAAACGACAATGGTAAGACTGTTGTAAATATAGAGATGGTAACTTTGAGCCTTCATTACAAAAACACATGAGCAAATTGAAATGCAATGAATCAAACCAATTCACATATTCCATTTGCAATAAAGTTTCGTATATAAGGCAGACATCTACATCAACTGACACCACACACAGTGGAACAAAACACAGAAGAACGCTGATGAGGAAAGTTTAGTGGCCTTCGAAAAGGGCGGGCTGTTCCGTTCAACTATGTGTTGTTGTCAGAATATTTACAACTAACTTGATGTTATTTGTTCATTGATAATTATCACATGTAATTTGGCTTTAAAAGCGTTACGAACATTAGCCTGTTCTATTCATAAGAATACAGAAACAAATACAGTTCGAAAAATAATTAAATTAACTAATTTAATTATAATTAATTATTTAATTTTATTCTGGTAGTGGTTTTCATCAGCCACCTTGTTCTGTATCTGTCATTAGTTATTCGACTTTATGCCACCGACTTTGACAAATATTTTAAAAAGTACAAATGCAATAGAATACTTTTATTAAAGAAAATGTTAAAATATATAAAATGTATACGATTTAATACACTTAAATGCAACTGCACCAGCAATTATTAACACCTTAAAATCCACCTGGGAAATGGTGTAATTGAATATTTCTTCTATTCAGTATATGCTAGAACAACTGCTGGCTGGCTGCCATTCTTTTTTCAATTCTATTTAAATTTTAACTTAATAACAATAAGAGCAACCAAGAGAAAAGAAAATAAAACAAAAAATGCCATGAATATGAAACATGTCATCAACTATTTTATGTAACAAGTAATTTTGCTTATTTATGTGCTGTAAAGAAAAGACATGAGACACTTTATGTCAGAGTGGTAACAAAGAGTAAAATTAAAAAATAAAAAATTCTTTGCTGCAGAATGTTCCTTATCGCACTACACGCTTGTCTAGAAATTGTTTCTGCTAAGCCTGAGGGAAATACATATTAACAATAATCTATAAGAAGTTATATAAATTTTTTCTTTAGCAAAATAAGGAAGGCAAGACATATGGAAATTATTAGCTATCACATACATATATAAATATTTATTTGCAATTTAAGTCTCCTTTTCTGGCAGAAAAGGATGCCACACAAAATTTTTAAGCCGCTTGTAAGGTTCCACCCTTTACAAACATATTTAGAAAAGGCAAATATGCATTTGTATGCATGCACTCTTCTATAAGATGCACAATGATTACAGCAAAATAATACATACCGTGTCGGAAATTTGGCTAACTTTAAACTAACTTAAAGCTAACTATTTTGCAACTAGTACTGACTGACAATGTAATCAACTGACTATTGTAACATTGCGATGTCCTAGGCGGTAGTCAATTGTCTCACTCTGCATTACTTTTCAACTAACTTAAAGTTGACTTTTTTTAAATCATTTGGTAGTCAGTAAATTAAAAAAATTTTTTCTGCGGCTCGAACATGTAAAATTACACGTTGTGTACTCAACGCGCTGCCACTCTCCTAAGCTGCCATCTAAAGTAACAACAGCAAAATGTTAATATAAAACTGAAATGAGTTTTAAAGTAGCTGCGAATAAATTTGTTGGCTCTCATCAAATTCGATTACGTACTCAACTTAAGAATTATTTCTGGGGTTTGTTCTGGATGACTTTGCAGCCAGCTTTTAGTCAGTCTAAGAAAATTTAACTATAAGTTAACTATTTTTGTAGTCAACTACGCATTCTCCGACAGGGTAATTTAAGTTCATAAGTGTGTGTGTGTGTGCATTCAATTGCATGAGTGCAAGTGTTTGCCACACAAAAAGTGCAAGTACTTTTACCGACTGTTGTTGTCTGGGGATGCACTTGTTTCATTATTCCAGTAAGTAGATAAGAAGATAATTGGATTTTCTGAAACAATTAGCTTCGTTGTTTTCTTGCCAAGACTTCGCCAAGACTCTGTCCATTCAAACATACAATACTCGTACAATACAAAGAAATTACACAACACACACATTCAGTCGAACAACAGGTGCTAAAAGTACTTAAGTTTTGGATAAAGTGAAAAAAAAGCAACACAACAAAGAAAAATACTCGTATGTATTAAAAATTAATATTAATTATACATTGTGTGTTAATATATCGTGAAATATGTATGTAAGTCGATTTTACATAATAATTGCCACACACACACACATACACTCAACTCACTCTCGTATAAATTGGTTTTGTTTGCAACAGGCAGCAGAAATGTCCCCTGACACATAAACATTAAGTTTAATAACAAAAATTAAAAATTTTAAAAACCCCCGATATATGTATCTAGAAAAGATGTGACATCTTCTAAACGGCTGGACCGATTTTCATCAAACATGGTTAAGAACCATTTCGATCAAGTCACCTTTCAAACAGAGAAAACTAAATCAAAATCAGTGCAGCCGTTTGGGCTGTACGTGGACACGGACAGACACACAGAGACACGGATACACAGACACACTACAAACTTATGACACCCCTTTTTTTGGGCGGGGGTTAAAAAAATATATATTTTCAAAATATTGTTTTTAAGTATAAGATACTTTCATTAGAAACATTTCATCCATTTAAAATAATTTTGTTTAAAAGTAACACTTAAAAATATTGAACAATTCGGGATAAAAATATCCTTTCGGCTCCCAAATGATTGTAGGATACTTCAAGCAGAAATATATGCAATAAAAAAGTAGCAAACTTTCGAATGGTCTGCTCGAGTATGATACACTAAGAAAAAAAGCATTTATTCAGCTAATTAAGCAGCAACATTAATAATTCTTCATTGTATGAATGAAATTGTTCATTAATACAATGAATTCTTACATTATCTCGTTATTAATAGAAAAAATTCATTGATCAAATGATGGTTTTTCTTTCAGTGTAGCAAAGCTGCCATTACATCCTTAACGAGTACAATAAGTATTAGAAAAATATATATACTTACATAAGAAAATAGTCTTAACTTTAGTAACTGCGTATTATCACATATTTTCTCTCTTTGCGCTCACATATTTTCTCTCCAGCAACTATGACTATAGCCGATTCCAACATACAAGAGCACCCCTACTTCGTTTATGCGAAAAATTAAAATACGCTACAACTAAAAATAAAAAGGCACATATTTACGTATTACACGCATTGGCTCTCTGTCATACTTATAGTCGCAGTATACTTATATTAAGAGTATGGATATTTAGTCGGACAAAAAAAATATGCGCATGATACTCGGGATATTTAGTCATTATTCGCCACCATAGACACACTTTTGTGTATATAAAATGGAAAATGTGTGTCTGTGTGTGGCTGTTTGTAAACATCCTTTATGTGTGTGTGTATAAATAAAACAGCCCTGTATGAAAAAGTACCTTTTAAAAAGAGCCTTTTAAAAAATACATTTTAAAAAGTACCTTTTAAAAAGTACATTTTAAAACGTAACTTTTAAAAAAGTGCCTTCAAACGGTACCTTTTCGAAAGGCACCTTTCAATAACGATTAATCGTTGTACCTTCATAGTGAACAGACGTATTAGCGGATTTTTTTTTTACATACATAATAAAAAAAATCATACAAAAAAATATTTGTAGTACATAATATTCGTTGTACATTAACTTTGATAAATAAGCTTTTTTTGCTTTGCTAATATTTTTTTACATAGACAGTAATAACTAAAACAAAAATAAAACAAAAACAACCGTAAACAAAATAACTCAAAGTGCCCTTGAGGAATACACTAACAAAGTGCCCTTGAGGAATACTCTATATGAGTACCTCAAAAACAAATAATTGTGAAGTGAGTGATAACGGCAGAAATGCCTATCTTACTGTGAGCTCTGATGATCTTAATGATAACAATAAAAAATCTGATGATATACTTACTGTGAGTTCTGATGCTCTTAATATAAACAAAATAAATAAAAAACCTGATGACAGACTTTTTTTAACGGCTAAGCCAATTTTTCGTCAGCGATCAACTTCGCTTTGTCCAATGTCAACTAGTGATTTGTTAACATTACAGTTGCCTACTACTTCGTCATTCAAATCAGCGATATCATCCGATTCAGGCTCGTGTTCATCACTTACCCAAATTGTCAATATAAATAAGAGTAGCCCAAAACCCAAGGTCCAAGTCGGAATGGACCGATATATAATGGTGGGAAAGCGCGGGCGAAGCCCAAATTCTAATAAAATTGCATCTGCTTCAAAGGTATCTAGGGATAACAGCGCATCCTCCACTAATCGTTTTCAAATATTGCAAGATGACAACGACACACCTGATATATCTGAGAAAAAAACCTCCAAGCCGCCACCAATATATTTGAGAGAAAAAAATTCAAACGCTCTTATTAAGAAATTAATTTCGGTCATTGGTGAGAAAAAATTTCACATTGTTCCAATAAAACGTGGCAATATCGATGAAACGAAAATTCAAATTTATGACGAAACAGATTTCCGTAAAATGGTTTCTGAATTTGAAAAAAATAAAACAAGTTTCTACACATACCAGCTCAAGAGTGCTAAAGGCCTGCAGATCGTATTGAAGGGCATAGATTCTTATGTTGTTCCCGAAGAAATAAAAGACGCACTCGTCCTCCAGGGATTCAAGGTAAAAAATGTTTCAAATATAATAAATAGGGAGAAGATCCCCCAGCCTCTATTTCGCGTTGAACTTGAGCCGAATGATATAAAATTGAGAAAAAATGAGACGCACCCAATTTATAATTTAAAATATCTTTTATACCGAAAAATAACAGTTGAAGAACCACACAAGCGTTCTGGACCCGTACAGTGCCATAATTGTCAAGAATATGGCCACACAAAAACTTACTGCAAATTACTTACAGTTTGTGTTATTTGCGGTGAATTGCACGGTACTGCTAGTTGCAATAAACCGAAAGATCAAAGTAACAAAAAATGCAGTAATTGTGGAGAAAATCACACTGCTAACTACAGAGGTTGTCGTGTATATTCTTTCGTTAAAAAGACAATGGGGCAAAAACCTAAAGTAGCTCCAGCACAAACAGCAAACACTTACTCCGCCACTCTTGCCCAAGTGAGCCAACCAGTTAATTCACGTGTATCGTATGCCGATGCTGCAAAAACAAGCTCTATTCCCACACAAAATGTTTCACGGCCAAATACTTCAATAAATACAAACTCAGGCTTTAATTTTAATCGCCTTGAAGCTACTATTGAAAATCTGGTGCAAACTATAAACAATTTTACAACAAGTATGACTAGCATGATGCAAGAAATGCTGCGAATGCAGAATACTCTGCTTCAAGCAATACTTAATAAGCCATGAACACGTTAACAATATGTTTCTGGAACGCAAACGGCATTCGCCAACATAAAAATGAACTTGAGCACTTCCTCACGGAAAAAAATATTGATATAATGTTGGTCTCTGAGACTCATTTGACTTCGAGAAGCCTTTTTAAAATTTATGGCTACACCTTATATGATTCAAAGGACCCGAGAGGAAGAGCATGCGGTGGATCAGCAATTTTAATAAAGTCAAGACTCAAGCATTATATTATTGACAACATTTGCGAAGAACATTTACAAGCAACGAATATTTGTATCGAAAATTTTTGCACTAATTTTGTCATATCATCAATTTACTCCCCTCCTAGGTTCGCAATTACTGAGGACCAATACGAGAATTTCTACAAATCCCTTGGCCCTTGCTTCGTAGCAGCTGGCGACTACAATGCAAAACATACGTTCTGGGGTTCGCGTCTTATTACACCTAGAGGTCGGGCATTGTTCAACACAATTTCAAAAATGGGCTTGGACGTCATTTCGAGTGGGGAGCCCACTTACTGGCCTACGGACATACAAAAAATTCCGGATGTTATAGATTTTGGAGTCATGAAAAATATTTCTAGGGAATTAGTTCATGTTGAAGCGTCTCAAGATCTTTCCTCCGATCACTCTCCCACGATCGTTACAATTTGTAGCCCACTAAGTAGTGACTTACCTCACCCGTATGTGAAGACGATCAACCGTGTTAATTGGCTGGGGTTCAGAAAATATCTCAGTACTCATTGTACGGAAAACATTATACTAAGAACATCCGAAGATATTGAATTTAACATTGGCAATCTTATCAAAAATATAAAACAGGCTGCTGAACATGCGACTACCTCCTACCCGCAGACTGGATTTAATAGAATTTATTCTACGGATATTGAACGTCTTGTAAGTGAAAAAAGAAGAGCTAGAAGGGAATGGCAACAGCACAGATCACCACAACATAAAATCAGATTTAAAGAGTGCACTAAACGACTCCAAGACTTGCTTGCATTTGAAAAAACTGCATCTTTTAAAAACTATCTGGAAGGTCTTGATGCCACACCAGCATCTAATTACTCCTTGTGGCGCGCTGCTAGAAAGCTTAAAACACCTGTTGCGTTTAAACCACCTCTGCGTACATCTACAGGGGGTTGGGCAAGAAGCGATACTGAAAAAGGTAAACTATTTGCTGAGCATTTAAAATCAGTATTTACCCCTAACTCGTGTACTGGTGTTATTGATTTGCCGAATGTAGTGGCGCTACCCCCTCGACCCATAAAATTTAGAACGTGTGATGTACAAAAAGTAATTGCTGAACTTAACCCGAAGAAAGCTCCGGGTATTGATGGAATTAGTAACCAGATGCTAATAAAGTTGCCTCGTATTGCAATTAGAATCCTATTATTTATTTTTAACGCCATTTTACGACTGGAGTATTTTCCAAATAGCTGGAAGCTTGCCAAAGTTAAAATGATTCCAAAGCCGGGCAAAGACCTTACCAAGGCTGAGTCATACAGGCCAATAAGTCTGCTATCAACAATGTCAAAACTTTTCGAAAAACTGCTCATGACAAAATTGTCCCCAATTCTAGTTAGTAATGGGTGCATACCGGACCATCAATTTGGTTTTAGAAGTCAGCATAGCACCATCGAACAAACTCATAGATTGGTTCAATTTATAAGAAGAACATTTGAAGAAAAGAAGTATTGTTCTGCGCTGTTTATCGACGTTTCTCAGGCATTTGATAAAGTGTGGCATGAAGGTCTTATTTTAAAATTGAAATCATATTTACCAATAAATTTTCTGAAGCTATTAGAAAGTTATATTACTACCCGGAAGTTTACGGTTGTGGAAGGAGACTTCATGAGTGTGCCCGAATCTATATCATCCGGTGTGCCACAGGGGAGCATACTGGGGCCAGTTTTGTATTTGATTTACACTTGTGATATGCCTTTGAGCAGCAATATTCATACATCTACGTTTGCCGATGATACAGCCTGCCTTAGTATGCACGAAAACCCTCACGAGGCTTCCCGATATCTACAAGAACATATTACACAACTGGAACTATGGTTAAATTTATGGAGAATCAAAGTAAACGAGCAAAAGTGTGTCCAGGTAACATTTACCCTGCGAAGAGATACTTGTTCCCCTATTCGAATCAACAATCAAGTTGTTCTTCAACATTCACACGTAAAATACCTTGGTATACACCTTGATCGACGGCTTACATGGAAGCCCCATATTGACTCAAAGCTAACACAAATGAAACTGAAATTAACTCAGCTACATTGGCTGATTGGTAGAAATTCTTCACTCAGTCTAGATTGTAAACTTTTAATATACAAGACGATTTTGAAACCAATATGGTGCTACGGAATACAGTTATGGGGCACTGCTTCAGCTTCTAATGTCGAGAGAATCCAACGAAGGCAAAACAAAATTTTACGCTTAATAACATTGGCTCCATGGTATATAAAAAATTCAAATATACATCGTGATTTAAATATGCCACTAGTGACTGAAGAAATTGCAAAATACGCTGGCAAATATTTAACAAAACTCGAGTCACATCCTAATCCGCTTGCCCGTAATATTTTGAACTTTACTGGACACATCCGCCTAAAAAAGAGGGACACATGGGCTCTTATTCATAGCACTCCAGATGGGACTTCTTGAAAATACTTTATTTTTTTCCTTTTGACTATCACTACTTATGTATTATATATAACTATTACTAAGCTTATGTCCGACACTGGTCGGGCCTAATTATATTTTTAGATTTAAGATTTGAATACTTATTGTTAGTTCATATATGAAGATACAATAAATAAAAAATCATGCATTCAAAAAAAAAAAAAAAAAAAAACCTTTCAATAAAGTACCTTTATAAAAGCACCTATAAAAAGAAAATGAAGCACCTACAAAAAAGGTACCTTTTAAGCAATCGCATTTTAAAATGTTACACACTGAAAAGTTTCTTTAAAAAGGGGCCTTATATTCAAGGCAACTGGCAATGATCAATATTTTTTTTAACCCTCCTGCCACATTTCGCTTGTCGCCTGTAAATCATGTGCAATTTGAAATGCAAATGAACTACTTACTCTGTTGTGTTTGCTAATGGTATGCTTGTGATTACACAAAAAGGGTGGATTTCAAAGCCAGTGATTAGTGCTTAAATATGACTGCACAATAATAATCATGGAGTTGTTTGTTAAATTTTTTTTTAATGGCGTTTCAATACAACTATGAATTAATCCATTTGGTGAAATGGGGTTGCTTTTTTTTACAAGGGCGTCTGTATTAATAATAAAATGAAAGTACATACATTTTGGGGGGATATTGTAAATATTTAAAAAGAAAATGAAGGATGATTCTCTCTCAAAAAAAAAAAGCGAGATTATAGGGATTAAGTAACAATAGATAAATAAATGTATAAATAAATAAATATATGTACAGGTAAACGATAAAATAAATGAATAATGATATAAATTTTATATGAATTAAATTTTGTAATTCGCCGACGATTTTCGTCGGCTCACTCAAATAAAGTCATAAGTAATAATATGCTAAATTTGCCTTATTTCTCATCTGCATTGGTAATAAAGCCATGTACACTTATTCCAGAATTAATTGAGTACTAATGCCTTTTTGGCTTATTACTTATGACTTTATTGCAGTGAGCCGACGAAAATCGGTACATTGTGCCGATAGTGTCAACCAGGCTGAAGGAACAAATTTCCATATACACATCGTCGTTACCTTCACCTAGAAAGGCCCTAACTTATTATTTTTTTTTTAATCTATTTAATCTCGATTAAATAAAAAATACTGACTTAGGGCCTTTCTGTATGAAGGTAACGATATGCAATATGTTTTGTTAAAATAAAACTAAATTATTTGGAATTGTTTAATGTCTATTTTTTAAGAATTTTGGCTTTTACACTAAACACAAAATCTGGCAACACTAGTGATATTATACTATTGAATAGAGCGGATTTACATTGAGTGTGATGTAGCTGCGACATGGCTGGCATTCTCTTTTGAAATACTTTCTGAAATAAGCAGGGGATTTACATAAAAACATTTTTGTTGCAGAGGCATAATTTATTCGTTCTTTCGCAGCAAGTGTTGGCATAAAGGAAACACTGAAAGAAGTGAATATTTAACAACGATAATTTTCGAAAATAGCACGAAAATCTATAAAACATGTATTTGATTCAAATATAATGTTTGTTGAAAGTAAAATATTTTAGAAAAATAAAAATATTTTAAATTTTTTTTTATCAAATATGGGAAAAATCTTTGTCACAGGTAATTTAAGAACTTTTTTTATTGAATCAATATGCTTCCATAGAACAGTATACAAAAATCTTTATCACAGGAAATTCAAAAATTTTCTTTTGTGAACTCTCTAAGAGTTTTTAAATATAGCACAGGCATTATTCAAGTCAAAATTTTTGCCGAAATTTCTTGATATTTGGTATTAGTATACTTCTAGTGAATATGAATGGGCATGCCAAATATTTTTCTGCATGATGTATATTTGCCCACTTATGGGGTGCTAAAGTGTTGCTGTTTTTTAAATTTTGTTTTTATTTTAAAAAACAATGTATAACTTATATTCTAACTCAAATTAGGGTCGGCGTAGAGAGCAGGACCAACAGTTTATGGGAAAATTAGCGAGGATTGTAGAGCTTCGAGGTCTATGTGGCCAAAATTTTACTCAGGATAATCCAAACTGCTACTGGATATGGATAGGAAGGCGCTGTGAATCGTGATAGGCACGTTGACTGGTCACTGCTCGGTCAGAGCAGGTACCAGCATTTCGGAAACTGGCACTCTAGATTTCTGTGGAATGTCCGGGGATGAAGAGTAACCAGAAACCATTGAACATATTATCTGTTACTGGCCGAAGCTGCAACGTCATAGGCTTAAATGGCTGAACAGACGCTTCCATGAGAGTATTACTGATATCGGGAAGTATAAACTAGAGGACATCAGGGGCTTTATCATGGGAATTCTGTGGCTTAATGACGGATAATAGGGTTGCAATTGGTGGGTAAATATTACTTTTAATGGGCAATAGAAGGGAATCTCAAACGGCTCAACTGGGTCTCCGAGTGGAGGGTCGTCGTAGCACCATCCTTCTTAACCTAACCTAACGCAAAATCGTCAGGTTTTAAAAAAAGTTCAACCCAATCGTGAAATTCCCTCGGAATTTATTTCACACGAAAAAAATTTTCTCGAGTAAAATTTCTCAAATCATAAATTCTTTGGGAACAAAAAAGAGTTATAGGTGACTTTACCGCATTGCGAATATATATAATTTTTTTTCTCTTTTTTTTTTGCGTGGAAAATTATTAAAATTCAACAGTTTGAAAAATATGTAAAAAAAAGTTTACAAATGAAGTATTTGCATATATCTATATTTTTCGAAATACAAGAACTTTCAAATACTATTTTATTTATATAAATTTGGTTTTATAGGAGTATTAACTGTGTTTTTATGTAAACTCCCTTCTGTTTGGCAAAGGAAAGATTTTTAGTAAAAAAAAGCAACTTCACTCAACTGCTTTTTTTCAGCTTCGGGAAGTTTTTATTCCCGCATTTGGGTAAAAAAGGCGAGAAAAGATAAAAACTTGCGCGGAATTTTTGAAGAAGAACGGCCTGATTATATTTGAAAAAAAAAATGTTTGTGTCTTTGACACGTTGTTTGATAATAGACTCTCTATAAATTTGAAAGTTATGCAAAATCTTTACATGCGTAACGCACTGTCTAACCGGAAATGGCCGGTTCAAATTAAAATTTTCTTACATGGGTCCGTGTTTTTGTTTTATTTACTTTTTACTGTAACTAGCCTAAGATGATCTCAGTATACTGCAAAAGCTTGAAATTAGGATCCACAAAAATTTATGAGTTACGCAAATTTCTTTAACGTAAGTCAGCATTTTTAATTCCAATTTTTTTCAACTTTTATTTATTTTTTTTTTAATTCGATATTAGTCAAAAATATACACAGAAAAAATTATTCACCAATTAATGTTTTCAATTAAGAATTTAATTGATTCAATTAAATTTTTAATTGTATTAATTAATTTGAGTGGACAAACTTAATTGATATTATCAAATTGTTTAGAGGTGAAAATTTAAGTAATTTTTTAATTGATAATACAAAATTATTCATATTAATTTTTTGTGTGTACGCATAATACTAAAAATATTTTGAAGGTGAGTTATACACTTTTAGATACGTAAATAACTATGCCTGGTTGTCGCACTGCGAAACCGGAAATTACCATCAATAAATAAATTTTTTAGCTTAGCCCAAATATTTTTTCTTTTTTTCTTTAATAGAAATTAGGCTATGGATTCTTGATTGTATTGTAAAAGTTTTTAAATGTGATTTAAATCAGTTTATAAGTTATGCAAATTTATATATGTACATACGGAGCACACTGAAAAACACGGAAGTGGTCATATTGAATTTGTTTTTCCTAATTTAAGCCAAATTTCCATTTATTTTTTTTTAATAGAAAATTAGCTTAGGGTATGGTAATAACGCTGTAAAAGTTTTGAAATGACATATCCATTATTTTAAAAGTTATATACATATGTATGTAGGTATATCGCACTGATTGTGATACGGCATAACTGCCACAGCCTTCTGAATAAGAACCATATTCTTTCAGTAACATCTTGGGGAAATGCACCCATTTTTTATATAAAAAATGTGAGTATAAGTATCATGGTCACACCCGTCACAATGAAATTACCCATTTTTGATGTGATTTACTGCTCCACGCCGCCTTCTTTCTATTGAAAAATAAATCAAGTTTCATGCATGTACATATGTAATTACATGAACAATTTAATAATGTAAGTTTAGTCTAGCTTTAAGTAAATACATGTAGGTATAATGCAACTCCTAAAATTAAGTTAATTTTACTTAGAGGCCACCATTTGTAACATCTGTATGAATGTATGCAACCGGCCAGCCATCATAGATAAAAATCACTCAATTAAGGGACATTTTAAAATGTTAAACAAACTACTATTCATTATTTATCCCTTTAATTCTTACCTACAAATTAAATGCACACAAAGAAAACCACCTACAGACAGACACAGAAAATTATCAGCAACCCGGCAATAATAAAATTAAAACAGAAAAAGGTGAATAATTGCAATAATCATTAACCATAGAATTTTGGTGAAATACACATGCATACATACAGACAGACAGACATACAGACAGACAGAAATAAATGCATTTTAAAGTCACACTAAATATAGAGAGAAATAATTCAACAGATAAAACAAACGACACCAACAAAATATAATAATAATCCAGCAACTAACTCCACATACATAAGTATATACATATGTATACATAAATATATGTACATATTTATATATGTATGTATATGTATACATACAAATTTACCTAAATATAATAATAAACCAAAGCAACAAACCAGACTTCAGACGAAATTTAAAATGCAACTGCAACAACAACCATCAACTAGAAATTTAGCGACGAGTAAAACAACATAAACTACTGAAGCGTGATTTATTGCGCGAAAGATGCAAATCCCAGATAAAAAAAAAGTATAAAAAACATATAAATTTTTCAAACTGAAAGCAACAACTACAATTATATTCAACGAATGCACAAAAAAAAAGTTAAAACTTAAATATGAGTTTTTATTTGTTGTTGCAGCCGCCTTGTTTTGTTTTGTTTTAATTACCCCAAACCATAATTAATTACATATAACAAATGTTAAGAAGGTAGAAATTTATAAAATGTACAATAAAAAAAAAAAACGAAAATCCAGAGACATATTTGTAGGAGTACATCCATACGTAGAATTTGGCAATGGACAAACAAAACACCACAAACAATAATTCGCATAAGTGAGAGCGAGAGAAAGCAAAACAGGAAATAGGGGAAATGACTAATTCAGTTTTAGTTGTTCAATCAAATAACAGTGTTGTCAACGCTTATGTATGCCATAAGGCAGCTGGAAAAGAATCAAAAGAAGCGCAATGTTTTTAATTAACTTGAGGGTTACACGTTCAAGTTTTGCCTTTCAAATTTCAATACATTCACACTTTTAGAATTTGAAGCGACTTTGGCTTAAAATTTCCTTTCCAATTGTGTATTCAAATTTACAGGCAAACAATAACTGACACCAATATCAATGAGCACACTTTTCGTTTTTGTTTTCAAATATTCTGCCGGCATAGTATTTTTGTGTTCTTTTATTAAACATAATGTTATATTCCTCCTAAAAACTTTAATTAACTTGAAATAAATATTATAAGAAACAAAAATATGTAAAAAATATAATGATGTGTTGCGGTTTATAGACCTAAATAGAAGCCATAAAGTTGTGTGTTTAAGCTGTTTTCTTATCAACGGAATATTGAAAATAAATTTGCTTGGAAATTGCGTGCAGCCTACGTCACAGCTTTCAATTGAAATTACTTTTGACAACTATTACGTGTGAAAAACTTGAAAGCAAATCTTGGTCATGTAACTGTAGCGTAAGGTGCATTTGTCCACATTACAAACTTCAAACCAACAACAATACTTCCGAAACGTATTAATACAAAGTTTTTATACATTTCTGGTGCGATATTTATAGCGTGTACATATAAAAAGTTGCAGATCATTCTTACCACAAGTATCAATTTTGAAATCGATCGGCTGCTTGCTTGTTTGCGGTGTTCTTAGTTCCTACCACCATTTTTTTTTCTTAAAATTCTCCATTTTTTTAATAGTCTAAATGTGACAGCTTTGTATGAAAAATCTACCATTATAATTCATATATCCATATACAATATTGAGTGGCTAGATAATAATCATTAATGAATATGAATTTTTATATTTTTTATTTCCTAATGTATACGAGTATATTAAATAAACTATATCGGGCATTTGCTCAAACAACGTCATAACTCAAAAATTGAATTTTTGAGCTAATGGTGCACAATAAATCCTTACATGGTTCTTCATATTGTCTAAAAATTTCATATAAATATATTGTTTACTCAACTCTTGAAATTAAAATAAAATTTTCTTTTTTCCATTAAGTTGTGTGTAAATTGAAAACTTTAAACTCGTTTTCCGGTAAACTGGGTTTTTTTGAGTTATGACGTTCTTAGTAAACTGGGTTTTTTGAGTTATGACGTTGTTTCAGTAAATGAGCGATATGTACATATAGAAGTGAAAAAAATACGTTTTGATTTTCCGGTTTTTTTAAACCATTTTTCGAGTATGAAATGACGATTATTTTATGTTTTAGCTCAATTTCGAGGATTTTTCGAAAGTTTTATCTGACAGCTAAAGTTCTTACTAACGTAGCGGCGTTGTGAATTACTACACTTTAAGCAATTGACGTTTTGGAAGTCAGCCACAGTCAACTCTTCAAGAAAAATTATTTAGAAATCACTCAGAAAATGTAGTGTTTTTTTTTTTTTTGTATATTGGAATGGTGGACATTTTTTTTAAAGCAACGTAAGGTCGTGTTTTCATCTGTGTGTCATGTGCCCAAAAATGCGTAACCACTAATTACTAATGAGAAAATGTTTGATAATTTATTTATGTATTGCCGTGTTAAAAGATTGTAGCGAAATATATGGAATATGTACTAGCAAAAAACAAAACACTCGCATAAAACTTATACTTCTTGTTTTTCAAATAAAATGTTTTTAAACATAGTAAAATGTTTGATTATTTTGATGCCATTATTCAATTTATCTAAAATTCAAGTTATTTATTCCACTCCTTGGGTGTATTGGCTGAAGCAGTTAGTTAGTTAGTTTGCTACAAAGCAAATGAGGATATTCGAGAGCCTGAGTTCAATCCATGGCCAGACTCTGATATGAATGTCATCTATTTGTTTCATATACATTAATGTCTATCATAATGCATATCACAGCGTCCTTCTTTGTAGATATTTTCTAAAATGTCTGCATATCTTAAAAATAATGACCCTACTTAAGACCAGAGACGCTGCAACGCCGGTATAAACATTAATAAAACCTATAATAGCAGAGTTGTAGAACGAATTAAGCTAAATAGCTTAATATTTCACCGTTTGTCTCCTCTTCACTACACCTTTACAAGATAACACACATGAATATGTATTGCCCGAGTGTTAGGTGAGGGACGGTGATGTTGCAACACACTACTACTCAGAGACTTAGTTGGGTTCATTGTGATTTTTATGTTTTCTCGAAAAAAAATTAAGTACTTTAAATCCGTAGCGAAATAATTGCTTAAAAATTTATTTTTCTTTAATTTGAGGGAAAAAACTGTCCATTCGTTGTTATAATAGCACCATGTACAAGCTTGTAAATGTGAAAAATTCTCTACATCTTTCTTTTTGAAGTACTATTAAAAGGAAAGTTTATTTAAAAAATTTGTCAACCTGAATTTCCATATATTTGTTTTCTTATATACTTATGACAGCTCATCAGACTTAATCTCAGACAAAGTGCTGAGGTCCATTTTTACAATAAAAAACCTTTAAATTATATATACATTAAAAATCATAAAATATATACCTATTTAATAATCAATTCTGGCAACCCCTATTGAACATAAAAATTTATCCTAGTGTATTCTCTCAATTCTTATTCCTTTATTTTATGTTATAAGTTAAATTGCAAGTCATATAGTAACTTAATTTTAATCAGCAGAGTAACAAGCGCCTTTAGCGCAGTTGTAGTGCAGCAGATAAGGGTCTTTGGTTGGTAATCGAAGCCATGACCCATAGTCTAACAGAACACCCTTTAAATTTTTAAAACCCATTCAGCTAATTGGTGAAATTTTGACTTTTCGCTTTTCAATAACAAAGAAATATATAATAATATTTTAAATCGTTCGATTTTTATAGAAAATGGAGTTGAATTTTTTAAAGTATGTACATATATGTATATATAATGCCCTGTAGTTCCTACAAGGAACAAGAGTCCATTGCAAATTGATTCCATGCAGTTTTGTCATAACTGAAGTCGTATTGCGTTTGTATTGCATATTTTGAATTTGTTGTTGTTAATGGTGTTACGTCTTACATCCGTATAAACTATTGAATCAGTTTAATATGTTTTGTTGGGACTCCCTTACAAGCAAGAACACTCCATATCAGAGAACGAAGCCGATCGATTTTCAGCCGCGGCTAAGCCGATTCATTTTCAGATATCTCAGCCGCCGCCGGTTCTGGGTGCTGCTTTCGGCTAATAATTTAAAGTATATTAATGTATGCGTATTCATTTCTATGAGAAGTCAATTGAAGTTCCGCACTCTGGTGCTACTTTGGCTAGCTATCAGCGATCTCAACTTAAAAATTTCAAAAGCCATAAAACCAGTGCTTAATGGAGTAAAAATCTGGGATCACTGTTTCATAGCCATTGGCGTAGCTATAAATTTTTTCTAGGGGGCTTATGACTGGTGATTTTCATGACTAATAATAAAATAAATAATTATGTACTTGCAATTTTTAATAATTTTAGGGGGCAACAACAATTCTTGGGAGGGCAATACATCCTCCAGAATGGCCTTTGTGCGCCTTTTTCATTGCAGAGCTGTGTCTAACACGCGTCATTCTGAGATGTGTCAAACATTTATGAGCATGTCTTAAAAGAATATAAAAAATTATTTTTCTAAAATTTCAAATAAAAATAATTCATCGGACGTTTAAAGCCGATTTTTAGCAGCCGCCGTGGACTTTTTTCCTTCGGCTTCGTTCTCAGCTCCATATCTCATCGGAAATCTAAATCTTTTTTTTAAGTTCTCCGAATTAAAGTCATTTAATTTGCATCACAATTAAAGTTGTTTAACGCCAAGTGGTGCACACTTTTTTGCTTTTGCTTTTTTATAAATAAACCCCTAGAATTTTAATATTTTGTTGTTCTTAACATTGTTTACAAACACGCCCTCATAAGAATAAACAAGAAAAACGGGGAAATAAAACAAATGAAATGAGTTTATAAGTGAGAGTTTGCAGTGAGAGCAAGAGGAACAACTAGGAATTGGAACACGATAACTAGAGTAAAAGAGAAGTAAAATGGTCAACAAATCACTTTTATCTCTGTTTTTCTTATTGGGATTTACAACTTTTATTAAAAAAGGGGGTTGATTTGTATATTTTTGTTTTGCCCACAAATAGTTTGGAAGAGAGAGAGAGAGAGAGAGTGTTTTGAGTTGTTTTGTTGTTGTTTTGATAAACAGGACTTCTTTAATAAATGAGTTAAGTGTTTTTTTTGTGGTTTTCAGGCAAATTGTGTTGTTTTTTTTGGTGTGTTTGCATTAGAACTTAAGTTTTGAGTGCTTTTCTTAAACTATTGCTGGCTGTCATTTTATTATTTATTCTTTTTAGCTGGCTTTTGTTTGTGTCGGTATCTATTGTTGTTGTTGTCGCTGCTTGGGCCAGCTTTAGTTTGTGTGTTTTTGGGGTATTTGTGAGTATTTTGTGTGGCTTTTGGCCAACAAGCAGGACTGGTTTTTCCCAACTTCAGTTCTTGTTGGATTCTCAAAGAGATCGCGTGTTTATTGAAATAATAACTAACGCGTGTGTTGGTTTCGTCGTTTCGTTTTTCTTTCATTAAACTAAATAAAATTTATGTGTGCGTTTAGTATTTTTTTTTGTTATTGTAGCAAGCACAACTTGCAACGTCATGAATATGTTGCTGCTGCTGTTGTTGTAGATTAAATTAAATAAAAAAAGAAAAACATACATATGTAATGAGTAAACGCACGAATTTCATGCAGAAAATTTAGAAACAAAATTAAAAATTTTTAAACAAGAAAATAAATCAATAAAGCAAATCGGCAAAAATAAATCGAAACACCGACGGCTCTAAGAAAAAGTGTGTTAAAAATTTTTGTTTTGGTAACAAGTAGTGAAATACAAATAACGGTTTATTAAATAAAACACGACTGGCATCTCACACATACACACACAAAGAAATGTTCATATGAATGTATTAAAGAAATTAAAATTCAAACATAAATCACTTCCGTTTCCGTTCCAAACTAAATTTTAACTAGAAAGGTGAAAATAACAAATATTTACTTGTATGCACACATACATACATACATAAAATTTTATTATAAAATGCTTTAAATAATCAAGGCTACAATATTCATTAGTGTTAAACAAATTATTTAATACTTACAAAACTTAATAATAACAAAACAAAAAAAAAAAAAAATAATGCTTGTAGAAAAAAGTGAAGAAATAAGTGCCCAAACACAAAAAAGTAACCGCAAAAATATTGTACATGAATAAACAATTTAGTTTTTTTTTGTTTTTATAGAAAAAAAAATTGTCTTAAAAATCTTCTCGGCCAAACTTTCCCTTAATTATGAAAAAACACGCAATGTTGTGTGTTACAATTTTGAAAATTTGTTGGCATTATAAAAATTAATTGCTCTGTAATGAAATTAAAGCAACAATAAGCAAATTTAGATTTTAATTAAATAATTTGAAACTGACAAAAATCCGACGGTTGTACAATAATTTGATATTATTGTAATTAAAAATTTTAATTCTTTTTGAATATGATTTAACGTAAAAAGTACCTACATAATTAATTGTTTGTTTTGGTTGAATTATTTGAATTTTACCAGGGAATGTTTTTAATTCCCCGATTTTCTTTTTATACATACCTATAATTTTTACTGGAAAGATAAAACGTTGAATTAAAAATATATTGCACTTGTTCAATTCAAAATTCGCACAAATTCGCAGTAAAGTTAATTAGGTCTTTTTAATATACATATGTATATACTCTTATATTGCAAAGGGGGATACAAGTGGGGCCTGAACGTCGCTTTCGATAACGAGCTGATTCGATCACGTTTTTTTCAATTTGAGATTATAACATTCGATGTCGAACCCTGTATTTTTTTTAGATCGCAGTATATCACTTTCTGGTAAAAGGTGGAAATTGCAAAATGTTGAGTTGCCTCCCTTTATACATATGTATATATGGGCATTTCCACAGGAATGTCAACTTTTTGTAGCGTGCGACACCAAGCATATATGCTTGTTTTTTGAAACTTTTTTCGGAACTTTTTTTAACTTCTTTCTATATTTGTGTAGGCCGTCAGCAGCTCTAGGTTAGGTAAAATTTTAAGAAAACTTGAGTCACATTGTTTAGAAATACAAAGTAAATTTCTCGGAGAAATGCCCATATACATTATAACATCTCACTTTGTGTAAAGATGACGAATAATTTTCTTTGCCCCTGGAAAATTATTGATTGCTTTGTTTTATGAGAATTGCGTAAATAGTTTTGGGGTCCGTTCTTTGGGGAAAATTACGGTACTGGATATCGTTCAAAATTTGAAAATATTTCAATACAGTTGCCATGGAAATAAAGGGTGGGCAAATTTCAGGTTAGGAAGTCAATTGGCTGTCAAATGATGGAATGTCAAGAATTGAGCTGTCATCCCTTGACCTTTATTTAGTAAAAAGTGGGAAAATTTTCATAATGGAACGATATACTCTTGAAGAAATAATTTTAATTTTGAAAATTTGCTAAAAAAAACAACGAAAACAACGTATTTTTCAACAAAATCATGTTTAGTGATGAGGCTCATTTCCAATTAGGCGGTTATGTAAACAAACAAAATTGTCGCATATGGGACTTACAAAATCCGCAAACATTCCCCGAAAAACCGAAAAAACATCCAAATAAAGTTACCGTGGTGCGGTTTGTGGTCAGGAGGCATCATCGGCCTGTACTTTTTTTTTTCGCAAATGAGCGAGGTAACGCCGTCAGCGTGAATCCTCTGCGCTACCAAACCTAGATAACCGATTTTTTGTGGTCACAATTGGCTAATGTTTACATCAGTGACCTTTGGTTTCAGCAAGACGGCGCCACAAGCCACATATCCAGCTAAACAATTCAGTTATTGCATGACAAATATCCCGGTCGCGTAATTTCTCGAATTGGCAGTGTCAATTGGACGCCACGTTCTTGTGATTTAAGGCCGCTGTACTATTTTCTCTGAGTCCATTTGAAAGACCGGGCTTACGTGCACAAAACACACAAAACTGACGCTCTGAAAGATGACGCCCGCTGCATTTACGAGATAGGCGAAGCTGTGTTGTTAAAAAATTTGTGGTTAAAAATTTTGTGAATAGAGCGGATGTCTGCCGACATGCTAGAGGTGAACATTTGCCCGACATCATATTCCACTATTAAGTCCTATATTTCTACTTTACATTGTTATCAATAAAACTGAGTTTGTTAAAAGAAATTGTGTTATCTAATTATATAATTTGCCCCCTCATTTGGACGGCATTAAAAAAAGGTCTGTTTCAGTACTTTTTTTATTTAGTTTTTTATATTTTCTGCCAATTTAAAAATGTTGAATTAATCGAACGATCTATTTCATTTAAAAACGCTTATCGTACGTTATTGATACCAAATCTGGCAGCTTTGCAACACTGCGTTCAAAACGCTTATGCTGGCAACACTATTTCACAATATGGCATTGTGGGGCAAATTCAAGGCAAATTCACTTATATACAGTACATTCAGGCTAATACAAAATATAATAGTTTCAAGCGGAAATTACGAACGAAATCAAAAGCATTCATACTGGTACTGAATGACATTTGAGTTGATTTCGCAAAACATCTGATTCATTGCGGCATTTATTGGAGAACTTTTTTTAGTTGAATAAAGGCTTTGTTATATTTACCCCCCGTTTCCACAACACGGACGGTCGACTTGAGTATAAAATTTATATGAAAAGCACTAATTTTTTTGAGTGATTTTCACACAAACTTTCTAGACGAGTTGCCTGCCTGACTTGTGGAAACAAAGTCAAAAATCGTCGTCAATCATCTTTTAATTTCATTTTGAAATTTAAACAATTTCTTTTTAACCAGTTAGACGCTTTGAATTTTTTTTCTTGCTTCTCATGCTTGTAAATATCTTCATGGTTTTTAGTACAAAAACAGCCTTGTCTATGATGATTTCATGTTGATATCATTGAAATTAAGTAAAATGAGTTAATTTGGCACATGTCGAAATGTCAAGTTGAACTTGATTTCGCGGGAAATCACGAAATTACTTAATAAGACGTTAACCTGAAATAACGATAACACAACTGATCTATTTTTTTTTTGTTTCAATTAAAAGTTGTTCGCAAATTTTAAATATTTTTGGCGAAAGAGAAATTAAAGAAACATGTAACAAGAAAATTTCAACATGGAACATAGATATTTGGTTAAAAAAAAGAAGTGTCAAAAAAATTTTACAACATAAAATAAAAATCAATAGCCTTTTGAAAAAAGTGAATAATAATTAAACATTGCCAATTTTGTTAGGGCCGACGAGGCACATACATAAGAGTTGCTCTTTTACTTAGTTTTGGCAGCAATAATAATATACAAAAATTATATAAATAGAAAAATTTAAGTTAAATAAATAAAATGGTTCTTTTCAAAGTACTTATTGTGTTTGGAACGATTTTCCGTCATACCACGTCAAAATTTGGTTTACCCACCTATCGGTTTAGACTATGTGCTATCTTCTTCACTTTTCATTTGAATACTAAAAACTTAACTAAGTTATAAACCAAATGTCACGTGGGATGACAGAAAATCGCTCCAAATTAATGAAAATCCCGTCGGAAGAAAAATAAATTACTTTTTGTGTTATACTACTCCGTCGTTACGTTAATGTCGTCGATTGAAAAGGGATACGTATAATTTATGACGTGCCTCGGCTTTTAGTGAGACCCAGCGTGGAGAATTTTGTTCAACACTTTCATCACATATGTACATAATCGACATGTAGTAAAAAATATACTTTTTTTAACCTACGCCTTCACGAGCCATCCACTTGGACATGACTTGAACATAACGCAGAGCAACTGTGAAAAAAATCATCAATTTCTCTGTTGTGGTGAATACGTGCAATATACATTTCTATATCAAAGCACACCGAAAGAATTTTGCTTCATAAGTCCAATGAAACAATTTCAGTAAAATTTTTTTCACAAATCTAATGATAACTTCACAAATCCAATGAAAATTTCATGAATATTGTAAAAGGATTTCATTGGAATTGCTTCGTTGGCATTCTGGTTTCGTAAGAATATTTTATTGGATTTTAAGACAACAATATTTTCTAATTATTAAGAAACCCTTTTATATTTAAGTTATTTCATTCTTATCATGAAATTATTTAATTGTTTCGATGAAGTTATAGCACTGCATTAATTACACTGTTAAATAAATTTGATGAAGTTTTCAATAAAATAATTTTGACGAAACTGATTTCATTAATCCAACGAAGCGTGACGTTGGTTGAATTTTAATGAATTTTTCATTAGATTAATATCGAAATTTATAGAATTTAGGCCGAAAATTCTTTCAGTGTAGTGCAATAGAGATGGAATATTTACCAATTTTGTTCAGTCTCTATTCTTTCTATTACAAATGGTTGCGTACGGCGAATCTCATGGCGAACATTGTTGCTCAGCCATCTGTTCGGGCATCGATGTCAGCGCATGGACATGAGCGATCTCTATTAGCCATTATCGATGTGCGACATGATGCCCATGTTCATGTGGATAGTGGGGACCCCTAGTAATTGAAATAAAATTTTTATGAGCCTACCCAAGGCACATTTATTTCCAGGTAATATCAGGCTTACAAAAACAATGAAAAAATACAACAATAAAAAAAAAACAACATGGGTTTTAGTTCATCCAAAACTTCAAAAATATAATTTCTTTAAGATAATAATAATAAAAATTATTCATATAAATTTAAAAACATTTCTCCACGGCAGCTGCCACTAACAAAATTTGCAACGTTTAGCACTTTTCCTAATTTTGCAATAGTTTTTTCGTATTTTTAAATTTGTTTTCACAGAAATTTTTTAATAAAATATTTTTCGTATTGAAATTTTTTAACATTTTTTTTAATTTCTCTTTCGTAAAAAATTTTTGAAGTTTCGGATGAACTTTAAATTGAAAAAAAAAATAGCTCAGCTGCATTTCCGGTACTACCTTGTGAATGTGCCTTGATACATAATGTGTTTTATGTCGTTGCCTGCTCGCAATGAAAATTTTAAGATCGAACAATATTGCCACATTAAAATTTTAAGTTATTTATTGTGAATTCGCTAATCGTTTTTTTTTTCATTGTTATAATTTTGCAGAATTGCCATCCCCTATAAAGTCAATTCGCCTTGGTTTTTTGTGATTGTATTAATTTTCAGTGTTGCAAACTTTAGCGACTGCAGCATTACTTTTATTTACGGGAGTTTCAAGTGGCATAATACAAAATATATAAAATCATAGGATTTAAATTAAGTGATTAGGTACATATGTATTATTCATTCATTTATGTATAGTTATAGTATAGGAGATACTTTTATTTTATTGTTTAAATTAATTTTGTTTGTTATTTAAATATTTCTAGATTTATATAATTTATTTTTGTGCTAAAAAATTTTATTTTCTTTCGATTTCGCCGAATTTTTGCACCATTTTGGCTTTAAGGCGTGTTTCTATTATGCATTGGGAAAACATTTTTAAAGGCCAACAAATATGATAAAAAAAAGATATTAAGATGAAAAGATATAAATTTTGATAAAATTAGTGATGTATCCAGCGTTGCCAAATGTGCAGATTGTTAAGTTTTTTTTTTCAAAATTATCAGTTTTTGCAGTTTTTTGGTTTGCCTTTTTACATTTCAGTAAATCCTTCAATTACAATATATAATTTAATCCATTATATATATAAATTTTTTTTTGTCAAAAATATTAAATTTTTTTATGTTTTTCATACAAGAATTTATGTAAAAAGAAAAACAAAAGAGTTAATGACCTGGTCATTAATGTCAACAGAGAACGTTCGATCGGAAATTTCTATTGAAAACAAGAAAAATTGTTTTTGTTTTCGATATAATTAAACAATCGAACGTTATCTGCCGACATCGTTAGCACGACTGTAAAAATTTTCTATATAGTTACTTAAATTTTACTTGGTGATAAGATTTCTACGATTAGGCTCTCAAGGATCTACTACATTTTCTGCACTATTTATCACAGAATGCCAAAGTGTATTTAAACGTTTTTAAATTAGATACTTATTTAATTTACAACATTTTTGTGAATAAAATAATGTGTTACGTATAGCAGACTTCTCATATCGATACAACTTTCGGAAGACAGTAGTCATGCAAAACGCGTCTCAAGAAAAGTGATATTGAAAATTTTTTAACTGTTTGATCTAAATAAATACATTGGCTACAATAAATTATTAAATGACTAAAGCCTAAAGCAGCGATATTATGATATTTTTACGTTTTAATAAGAAATATACTGTTAGAAGTTTTTTAGGCAGTTTTTTCTTCTGAAAAACAGTTTTCTTGTTCAACATGGGCAATTTTTTCCCCAAACATATATGGCAACACTGGATGTAGCCTTAAGTTTCCTTTTTGATATAAATTGTAGCATACTTTCAAGGGCAATTGCTCAATATTGCTTGCAAGTAAAATTTTTCGTACGAAATAATTTTTCACAAGTTTTCAATTTGTTTAACAATTTAAAATATGTATGTATGTGACGTAGAAGAAAACAATAAATTATAATTATCTTGCAACCTTGTAAGATTAATATGCCTGGTTTCCACACGCAAACGTTCATACGGCAACTTTGATTTTCTCGATAAATTGTTCGTCTTGCAAGGAACTCCCTTTATCATTTGACTAGGCTAAAGTTCCTAAGGACCAAATAATACCAAAGTTAATTGTAAATATTCTGACAAACAATAGCAGAACGGAACAACCAAGTATTTTCGAAGGCCGAGACGCTTTCATCATTAGCTTTCTGGTGTTTTTGTGTCAGTTACTGCAAATTTCAGCTTTATATATCTCAGTTTGCAGTGCAAATGGAATATCGTCAGCCCATTATTGGTTTGGTGCATACGCCAAAAAGTCAGAATGCATAAAAACGACAAAACAATATTTACTAAACCTTAAAATAGTTGATATGGAGCAAAATTAATGCTAAATATCTCGGAAACCATAATTAATTTCACAAAAACTGTTTTGGATTCAGAAAGGGGATACTCAAAATATATATACCCCATACCTAACTCATTTTTTAAATAATTGTCGGTGGGTCAAACCAATAATGGTCTGACGATATGTGAATTGTTTTGATTCATCGTATTATAATTTTGCTGGAAGCTTTTTTATAATGAAAGCTCAATTTTGCCATCTCTAAATTTACAACAGTCTTGCCATTGCCGTTTGTTCTTTACTAATTATGCTTATGATAGTTAATTTGCTTATTTTTATTGTTCTACTCAGTTGCAATTTGAAAATTTACTAGAACTACATATTTTAACAAATTTAAAAAAAGACCTACAACACATGCTTCCACTAAAAAAGTTCGAATAAAAGTTAATAATATATACAGATGTATATAAAGAAAATATTAGTGATTTGTGGGGAAATTTGTTTTATAAGACCCAAGGCATATTCATATAAGGTAGACTGGGCTCAATTCGCTTTGAAAAATTCATACTTGGGCGGTAAGAAAAATTTAAAGAAAAATTTTTGTTGAAATCTTAGGGGTATTCAAATTACAAGCGGCGAAAAAAGTCACCTGATCGGTTGCGACCACCTGACAATGAACTCGCCTTGAAATCTGTTTTAAAAACCCAAGGCAAATTCATACAAGGTGTGTGTCAAGGCGAATTGATATCAGGTGGTCTAGATTTGCGACTCTGCGTATTCGCCTTGCATATTTGTTAGTGTAAAATTTCCTGCTGTCAAAATATTTCCTAACGTTGTGTTTGATTTGACAGCAGAGAAGTTATGTCAGCTGGTGAATTAAGTTTGATATATGTGTTGACATCCAACATATGTATATGTATTTAAAGTGCAAGCAGCGAAAATAGCATTGATAAAATCTTTACAAATCAAAAGCATTATTTTTTTTTTTATAATCAAAAACTAATTTAATTTTAATTTTTAGATCTTCTATAAAATAAAATCAAGTTTATATACAAAAATGTGCAATAAATAAGAAAATAAAAATCCAAAAGAAAATAGTACATAATATCCTTTTATTATTCTTCTGGAAGCAAAGTTTTAATTAATTAAAAAAAAATCTCTTAACTAATGACAATCGTGTTAAAAATAACATAAATTTTAAGATAAAAAAAAATAAAGAAAAAATTTAAACTTCCAACAAAAAAGTCTTGAAAAAACAAAACAGTGAAAACAAATCTCACGCCTTAAAAAATAAAAATAAAAAATAACGAAGAACATCAACAACACATACAGACAGACAGACAGACAGCCAGAGAAACAAACAACGCCAAACTACATTTAATAAAGTGCCGGACTGGGTTGTTGTTGAGGATTGTGCTGCTGCTGTTGCTGCTGCAGCTGTTGTTGTTACTGCTTCTGCTTAAGTTTAGAGTTACAGAATCCTTCAAAACGGCGACCATAACGAACTCCGCCTTAGCAATGAGCCAACTGGGCACAGTGTATGCCACCAAACGGAGGCGACGCAATGGAAAAAGGTGAGTTGTTGTTGTTTATTGTTTTCGTTCTTCTTCAAAATTCATTGTTAACAGAAAAGTGTATTATTATTTCAAGTGATAAGAAAGAAAACTTGAAATTATGAATGAATTAAAGTAAAAAAAAAAAACAAAAAACCGCAATGTGGGCGCCTTGGTTCTACTTTAGTTTTATTTACTAGAATTATTACAAATATTCAAAATATTTATTTATTTAATTAAAAGGTTTTAAATTATAATTGCAAAATTATTATCACTATTTGCGAATATGAATTTTAATTTAAAAAGAAAATCAATTCATTTGCCACCAGTTACGAGTACTCGTATATATTTTCTGTTAAATTCGCTGTGCGTTTCAGTTTTTGCCTTCATACATTTATAATTAATTGCATTATTTGTAAGCCAATAATTTATTGCAATAAAATTTTCCTTGACAACTTATTTTTATCATCGAGAACGCTCTCAGATTTTATTTATATTTATATTTATATTTCAATAAAATAAAGTGCGCGGGGGCTTAATAAAATGTGAATTTAATTTTAACAGCTGAGAACGTTTTCTTCTAACTTCCGTTAGTTCATGAATACAAAAAAAAAAAACAAAATAAAAAAAAAACAACAACTTAAATGTTGCCACCACCTGCTGTTTTTTGTAACTGTGTGGCACCACCGCAATCAAAGTGTTCAAAGTGCGCTTATTTTGATGCCCCCAGAATTTCAGTCAGATTTTGATAACTTTATTATTAATTTTGTTTAAATTAAATAGCAACACAGTTTATCAGGATGTTAAACATTTATTTGGAAATAAATGAGTTCCATTTCATGGTTTCGATGTGTGTGTGAGTGTGGTGTGCATGTGTGTCCTGGGAATTGTTGTATAAATTGTAATCAAATAAATATTTTTGCTCTACACCTTTTCGTTTTGGTTTCTATTTCAGTGGCAATTGTTTAACATTGTACGATAGTTTTTGGTCATTTATAACCAAATAGGAGGAAGCCTTAACTGTTATAAGGAATTTTATTTTTTTGTCAAAATATCGGGTGTCTTTTTTTTCAGTGATATAAAAAAATTCGTTTAAACTTTTATTTCATTACACACATTTTAGGTCATATAAGAATAATTTTATAATATCAATTAAAACATTTGTATTATCAATGAAAAAATTAATTAAATTTTCACCTATAAGCAATTTGATAATATCAATTAAGTTTTTCCACTTAATTTAATTAATACAATTAAAAATTTAATTGAATCAATTAAATTCTTGCTAGGACATTGTCCTCACGTACGAAATACAATGTCATTTAAATAACCGCCTTTATATTGTTTGCAGCAGCCGATCTTTTTTAGTCAGTGTTCGAGTACTTTTTCCCACATTTTTGGCAGTTCTCGCCAATAATTTTTTTTAAAAGATAACGAATGAATACTACTAGTCCTATTACGAGGTGTTACCTTCTTTAGGAAAATGATAGTGATAGAGAATGATAGAGAGAAAAGCTTCATTCTTTTACAACTCTGCTTCTTGCACGTTTTTAATAACGCATAGTTGCAGTGCGAAGGAGGGCGCTCTGATGTTACATTAGGATTAACATCTGCTGAAGTTGGTATAGTTCAGTGATCAGTGTGTCTATGCCTTCATTTGAACTTTCCTACAACAACTGATATAAAGGGACACTAAAGGCCCTATTATGAGTTGCATTCGATTTCCGATCTTCGCTGGGTTTAGAACATCGAAAATCGAATGTTAAATTCATATTATGAGCATCGAAAATTTCGCTGAGCAACGAATTTTCTATCGAACAGAATTTAGCTTTCGATGAATTGTTTTAATAAGAAATTTTGTTTGAAAATCTATATGTTAAACAAGTTTTATTTTTAAGTACACAAACAAGAATTATAATCTATTTTTTGTCGATTTTATTCACAATAACGACATTCTTTTTCGAATGCTCGTCGTAATACCAAATGACATTTCTTTCGATCAGTACTTTCGACTACAGTCGAAGATCGAAATTTGCTCATAATAGGGGCCTAACACACGTCAGAAAAATGTGTGAAGTTGTTATTTAATATCTGTCGGAGAGCGGGCTCTAACCCAGGACCTTCAGTTTTGTTGTCAACGTGGTAATAGCCCTTTTTCACACGCAAATTGAAAGTGAAAAACAGAGGTAGTGCAGTATCTTTCTGTCTTTCACACAGCTGAATTAAGACTTTGCAAAGTAAAGTTTGCGTGTGGCAAAGGGGTCTAACTACCTCAGCTGGGGGTCTCCATTAGCCACGAACTGTGTATGAGTATCATGTCGGACATCGCATATGGCTAATGTAGACAGCTCATATCTATTTTATGTCCATGCTCTGACAACGATGACCGAATACATGGCTGAGCATCATCATAGCCTTGAAATTCGCCGTCCGCAACCATTTGCAATAGCAAGAAAATAGACAGAGCAAAATTGGTAAATATTTCATCTTTATTGCACTACCACAAATTATTTTGATAAGGCAAAACATGGACATCGCACGTATTCACCACCTACAACAAAGAAGTTGATGCATTTTTTACAGTTGCCCTGCCGTCATGCCGTTCATGTCAGGTTCATGTCGATGTCTCGTGAAGACGTAGGGTAAGGGATTATACGTATGGATACGGTATTCAGCGTAGTCCAACAACAAAAATTCTAATGTCCGAGTCAACTGGCATGATCTTGGCTTGGTCAATTGACGTCTCCAAAACGTTAAAATACTCGTTATGGAAACTTCCCATGCAATGAAGCCAAAATTTATCGTGTTGTATGGCTCGTGGCACCGTCTTATTGAAACCACATATTGTTTAGTTCATAATCTTCAATTGCAAGCACGAAAAGGTCGGCTGTAATAGGGCCATAAGGCTCCGAATTGAAGGTCATGGGGTTTCCAGTGCCATTTTCAGAAAAATACGGCCCAATGGCACTTCCAGAGCATAATGAGCACCAAACAGTCACTTTTTTTGGGTGCAATGATTTTTCTACAATCATTGTTGGCTTCTTCGAGCCCCATATGTGACAATTTTGTTTGTTGATTCTACCACTGAGTGAGAAAGGACCTTCATTGCAGAAGAAATTTTTAACCAGCATATCTGGGGCGTTGTAAATAGTCGTCCGGCTTTTATTGCTCAGTCAGTTGGACTTAATATAAATGGAGGTGTAAAACCAAATGTAAAATACCCCACAATGAGGCCGTAAGATAGACCCAATTTCAGAGAAATTCGTTTAATCAAGAAGTTCGCATATTATCCGCCATACTTTCCGATTATAACGACCAAAATGAAAGGTTCAATAAAACTAAATTATTGAATTTTGTAATGACGATTTTTGCATATTTGATAAATAAAATTGTGTGCACGTCTAGTGAAAATACATACATAACTATATATACATACATATATATATTTTTTTTCAGTGAATAAGGAAATTTAATGAATCAAAGAAAAAAATTCTTGAGCAAAATTTAATTTTGAGTGATAATTATTATTGTATCTGTGGATGAGTGTCACTTTTTTCAACAACTTCTTGTTTGTATATACAGTTTAATGCCATTTTGATCAATGTGTTTGAACGAAATACAGAATTTTTTTTAATTCTTTTCCATATTCAACAATACAGGTTTTTGAAAAACTCTTTTTAATATTTTTTTCTGTGTAAATTACCCATATTCGTAAATGGTAAGCCTTTAACAGCTGACAGTCTTGCCAGAACGGCTTTTTAAAAGCTCCAAATGTATAACCCTGTTCCTTGTATTACAGTTTGACTAATGATGCTACAAATACGAAATGTATGCATTCCCAAACATTTATTAGATAATATAAATTTTATTTCATTTATTTTATTGAAATATAAGAAAACACAGTTAAATAGATTTTCCCTTTAGGGAAAATTGAGGAATGTTATTAATCATTTGCGCGAAATGCGACAGTCAAAAATCAAAAGTCATGTAGCCTTGAAATCAAAATATAAAAAAATTATGTCAAATAAGAGTTAAGGCCATCAAGATTTTTCTATTGTTATATTTATGATTTCATAGAATTTATGTATATATGTAAGTACATACATATATATGTAAGTGAAAAGTTGTCTTAATAGAAATAAAAGGAAAAAAAATTAACATGAATTTTGTTCATTATGTGAAAACAGTTCTTAAATGTAAACAAGTGGCAAAATAATATAAACAGATGTTGTCTTGTGTGTAGTTTTCAATAACAGCTGATCAACTATCAAGTGCGGTACAAAGATTTTTATATTTCACTAATAAAATACATATCATATCTACATGCATTTCGTTGCTGTTAAGGTACAAATAAATTTTTTTGAATTTGTATTAATTTTGGTAGGCGTTGAAAAAATTTAAATTATTATTTGGAAATACTCGTACCGTCTTATGACATCCGCACCACCTTGCATGTACTTTACGTAAATTTTTCAAAAATTAAAATAAATTCAAGAAATTTATTATTCGACATATTGTCATAATTCTATTATTAGTGAAATTTATTTGTCGTTGATTCAGCATTGTCTATATGCATTTCATTGTTGCTGCAACAAATCATCAGTAGACTTCAACAACACATTTTGAACAAACACAAACCTCTTTTGTGATTTTCAAATATATTATTATTTGGGAATTTTTAAATGGTTTTTGAAAGTTTGTGCATAAAATATTTAAACATTGCTCTACTAAACTGCATCATTTGAATTTTGAAATTGAGTGGTCGACAAATGACGTTTCTGGCACCAAAATTCCACAGCATTCCAAACAAAATATTGTAGCATACTTACAGGCAGCGTCGAATTTTACACAGCAAATACTCCATCTTGCTCAAAATTTCTTGCAAATTTAAGCCAAGTACGTGGGCACAAATTAGGGCACTCGTTATCGAACGAAATTACAAAATATTTGGTTATTGTTTATATGAAAATATTTTAAAATTCTAATCGGTATCGAATGCAATTATCGGCCCGGCCCGGCCCGGTCCCTAGCCTTTATGCTTAAAAGAAATAATAATTTATGCTTTTTCAATGCCAATTTAAAATTGCAAAAGAAGAAAATAAATGGAAACTGATGGTTTTAAAGCCTTCAAATAAAAAAAAAAATCAAAAGTATTTGTGACATACTTTTGGGAGCACCAAATGTAAATTTTACGTCCTAATCTTATAATCGTGACTGATTTTCACAGGCTAATGCTTACATAATGCGAATGGACAGTAAACATTATTAACATTTTCTTGAGATTGTATTGACGTGACTTCCACAGATACATACTTACATAATGAGGGAGAATGTTAAAAATATCTTTAAAGTGGCTCCTTAAGATATATGAAGTTTTATTTAAACATAAAGAAAGCTGAAGAAATTAAAAGCAAATATGTATATGAATATATAAATTTTGTAAATGTCTAAATTGGAATATTATCAGTAAAATTATTTCTAATTTGGAACTTTTCTTGCCAAGATATCTGCCTTTCTTCCCTCTTAAGTCTATGTCCTTTTTCTCGATATTGCGTCACAAAGTGTTATGTAGTTCGAATCGTACGAAAATTCAAACAGTTTTCTTTTCGAATCAAATTATGTATGTATAAGTATGTACGCACATAATAACACTCCTGAAGTGTAATTGCGAAAAGCTGCTAAATATTTTATTTCAGAATTTTTCTTTTCTATAAATTAGAAATTTTATGCTCACTGAATCAAATTATTATTATTAAATATTAGCTTTTGCATAAAAAAATACAGAAATTGAAACAGTTTTATTACAAGCCAATGAAAACATGACACTAAATTAAATTTTAAATGGATTCACATAAGCACCGCAAAAGAGGGAAATGTTAACATGCACATATTATGTATCTTCGTACTTACATATGTATGTATAAGTATATGTATATATCGTCACCTTAAATGCAAACGGACGTAAATACACTTTTATATATGTACATATTTTACAGGAGAATCAAAATCAATAATAAATAATAAAATGCTCTTGAAAATTTTCTTCGAAATTTACTTGTAGTGTAGATACTTATATGTTTTTTAACCATTTCTTTCCTTTTTCAAGCTTTTATGTTAGTTGCGTTCTTTGCAATAACAAATAGATGCCTTCGTAATTACGTCCGTTTGAATTTCTTTAATAAAGTCGTAATTTTTTATCGCAGAGGTAGAGAGAGAGATATATAATGAACCATAATCAATCAAAAACTCGATTTCGAATTTTTGTGTAGTTACGTCCGTTTGCATTTAAGGTGACGATATATACATACGTATTCTACGTAACTACAAAATATCTACATATGTATGTACATATGCAAACAACCCAACGAACACAAAAGACAAACGTTTGATAAATTTTATAATATGCAAATAATTTCAAATTTATATTACAGTTTTTATAGTAAAATTTTTCTAAATTTGTATGCGATTATCTTATAAAAATTTATATTAAATACTATTATTATCATATATGTATATGTATATACATACATACATACATATACATACATATACATATGTATGTATACATATAAAGAAAAACTAAACAAAATTGTCATTGGCTACTTTTGGCTATTTTTTAAGTCCATTTGGCGAAGGGGGGTCAGAAATAATCTGACAGCCCTGGTCACATCATTATCAAATTTTGTTCGCACACGCATGTTCGCTGGGAAAGAGCATATTATTGCTGTTGTTTGATATTATTTAAACTATAAAACAACAACAACAAGGGCAAAGTAATCAACCAACCTTATCGCTCAACGATGATCTTGGATACCAAACAGCAAAAAGGTGATCTTTAAAAAATAATTTGTTGCAAATCTTTATTTTTGTTGTTGTGCAGTTTTCCTTGCAAAAGCCCTAAACAATTCACAATAATTACACGAGTAGAAAAAATGCAGCGGTTATTTCACTCTCTTTCTCTGTGACTGGACACAGAGCCACTCACACTCGCTGCTCTTGTGTAATAAAAACAACAAACAACAAAAAATTACTGCTATAAAAACATAAAATTTAAAACAATAACAACAGCGAAATTTTACAACACCTTTTGTAAATGAAAGCTTAAAAAAAGAGGGTAAATTGTAGAAGCAGCAAGAAAAACTATAAAATAAAACAGAACAACAACAACAACAATAACAACAAGAAGAAAACCTCTATCCATTCAGGAGATGGTCCTCGATATTCGCATTTAATATTTATTTTTGTTTTTTTTCTGCAAATAATTAAAGTGTAATTGCTGTAAGCAAAAGTGACAGCAATCATAAAAAAAAACAATAACATTATATTGCACTTTTATATGTGTGTACGAGTATCCCAAGGAGTTCATAATTAAATGTACGAAATTATTCACTAAACAAATGGTTTATTTTAATTAATTCAATAAAAATGGAGTTAATGTATCATATACGAGTATGCATGGCTTACACAGACAGGCCAGTAAAAGACAACAGTTATTATATTTCTATTTATAAAAAAGAGAAATCAATTAACAAATATTCTTTTAGGTAAACATAAAAATAATCGTATGTAACTGAATTAAAAATCGTTATTGGCTTTTTTTAAAATAAAATATTGTAAAATATCTCTCTTTTTAACCCCCGACCAAAAAAAGGGGTGTTATAAGTTTGTAGTGTGTGTCTGTGTATCTGTGTGCCTGTCCGTGTCCACGTACAGCCCAAACGTTTTTTCTGTTTGAAAGGTGACTTGATCGAGAAGGTTCTCAACTATGTTTGAAGTAAATCGGTCCAGCCGTTTAGAAGATATCACATCTTTTCTAGAAATATCGGGGGTTTTTAAAATTTTAAATTTTTGTTATGTATATTCATTTTTACTCGTATTAGTTTTAGTTAATAAATATTTTAAATAATATTTCTAGCTTATTCGGTTAATCGAAAAACTTATTTTATTCGTTATAAATTCGAGTAATCGAGTAATTTTGATTTTAGTTATATTAATCTTATCAAAATATTTTTTTTTCTTGAAATCCATTAATTGAATAAAATTTAAAATTTATTCGATTATTCGAATAAATATTTTTGAAAAATATTTTTGCTCAATTCAATACATACATATGTAAGTGCAAAATTTTTAATAAAAAATTTTGTATTCTTAATTTATTCCAATAATCAAATAAAACTCAAAATTTATTTGAATAATCGAATAAAAATTATTTATTATTTATATTTTGCCTTTCGAAGGAGGCTCTTTTTTTAACATTATTCGAACAATTTTGCAATATGTATTTAAAACATATACTCGTATAACACCGAAGTTTCGCATCAAAATTATTATTTTTTAGTCATTCAAATAAGCGAATAAATCTAATCGTAATATGAATAAAAATGATTGGAATAATCGAATAAATGATATTCAGATCAAGGGGCAAATTACGGTAGTCGATATCAAAAAAATTGTCATACAATTTTAATTGTGTTTGCATGGAAATTTTGATCACTCGAGTGCTTTAATTTCCCCCTCCCCACCACCCCCCCCCTTGTTCATAGCTCGAATAATCGGCAACCGTAATAAATACATACATATTTGCAGAAATGAATCCAAAAATTGCAATAAAAATTTTGTATCAAAGAAAGCTTTAAATACATTCAGTTAATCACATTAAGGAGTTTTTAACTTTTTCAGTGGAATAAAATTTAAAAAATTATTTTGTTAATCTATTTAATTTTTTTGACACGATGTCGTCAAAAATCATTCGATCGAAAACTTGTATTGAAAACAACAAATTTTCTTTTTGTTTTCAATATAAATAATCTATGGAACGTTTTATGTCGATATCGGGCTCCAGTGCGAATTACTTCACTTTCGTTTCTCCTCCCAGAAGGAACTGAAATTATTGGGCAGAAAAATAAAAACGAATGCAATAGCTTAAAGTTCTTCTTTTTTCATATATTCACGAGTATTATTTCACTATCTAAAACTTTGTGTTAAATATTACACGCATATGCATATATGTATGTATGTTCTTGTATGTATTTCATAAATGTAAATTGCACAATAATAAAAAAGAAGTCATTTAATGACAAGCGTGGCTTAATTACTGGTAATGCAAAAAAATGGTTTTATTATAAGTCTTATTTTTTTTGCACTGCTCTAACTAAAAATATTTATGATGATGTTTTGTTGTGGTATGTGCACTTCATTCATTCATTTCTTCCATATACAGAATAGTTCTTATCTTTTTTAATGTTTGAGCTTTTAATATCAAAAACAAGAAAATAAAAAAAACAAGTAAGAGTGCTATATTCGGCTGTGCCGAATCTTATATACCCTTTACCAACGTACGTACATATATATAGTATACAGACACATACATACATATTTGTTTTGTGAACAAATTTATCATTTTTTTAAAGTTTCCATCTTTGGAGCTGTAATTTTCATTTTTCAAATTTTATACGCCAAACTTTTCTTTCAGAAGCATAAATATATTCAATTTATAAAGAAAAAGAAAAAAATTTTTAGACCTATTTAATTTTACATAACACAAAAAGTGTAAGTTTTCCAACCCTGGAATCATAATTTAGGATTTTTCTAATTCCTTGTACCAATCTAGTTCTTTAAAAAATACATAAAATATGTTAAGTGAACGAAGCAAAAACGAAATAAGAAAAAACTTAGTTTCATTTAATTCCTTTAATATTAAAAAATTCAGTAAAGTGCGACTTTGACTCGCGCACGAAGGGTTCCGTACATTCGGTTCTGAGCACTTTTTAATGTGGCTTTTTTGCTTTTTTGAAGTTTTTTTCAGTTTAAAAGATTTTTTCAGTTTTGTCGCTTTTTTCTCATTTTGGCGATTTTTTCTGTTTTTCTCGGTTTTTTTCATTTTGGCGATTTTTTCTGTTTTTGGGGCTTATTTTCATTTTGAAGATTTTTTTAATTTTGGCGATTCTTTTTCCATTTTGGCGATTTTTTCCTATTTTGGGGGTTTTTTCATTTTGGCGATTTTTTTTTCATTTTGGCGATTTTTTTCCTGTTTTTGGGCTTTTTTTTCATTTTGGCGATTTTTTTCTGTTGTTTGGGGTTTTTTTCGTTTTGGCGATTTTTTTTTCCATTCTGGCGATTTTTTTTCATCTTGGCGATTTTTTTCTGTTTTGGGTTTTTTTTTATTTTGGGGATTTTTTTCTGTTTTTTAAGGTTTTTTTTCGTTTTGGCGATTTTTTTTCATTTTGGCGATTTTTTTTTTCATTTTGGCGTTTTTTTTTCATTTTGGCGATTTTTTCCTGTTCTGGGCTTTTTTTCATTTTGGCGATTTTTTTCTGTTTTTCTCGGTTTTTTTCATTTTGGCGATTTTTTTTCATTTTGGCGATTTTTTTTTATTTTGGCGATTTTTTTTATTTTGGCGATTTTTTTCTGTTTTTGTGGCTTTTTTTTCATTTTGGAGATTTTTTTCATTTTGGCGATTTTTTTCATTTTGGCGATTTTTGCCTGTTTTGGGGTTTTTTCATTTTGGCTATTTTTTTCTGATTTTGGGGCTTTTTTTTCATTTTGGATTTTTTCTGTTTTTGTGGGGTTTTTTTCGTTTTGGCGATTTTTTTTAATTTTGGCGATTTTTTTCTGTTTTTGGGGGTTTATTTTCATTTTGGAGTTTTTTTTCAATTTGGCGACTTTTTTTTCATTTTGGCGTTTTTTTTTCATTTTGGCGATTTTTTTTCTGGTTTTGGCGCTTTTTTTCATTTTGGAGATTTTTTTTCATTTTGGCAATTTTTTCCTGTTTTTTGGGTTTTTTTTCATTTTGCGATTTTTTTCTGTTTTTGGTGTTTTTTTTTCATTTTGGATTTTTTTCTGTTTTTGTGGGGTTTTTTTCCTTTTGGCGTTTTTTTTTCATTTTGACGATTTTTTTCATTTTAGCAATTTTTCCGGTTATTCGCCATTTATTTTAGTCTTAGACATTTTTTTTGTAATTTGGTGCTTTTTTTCGCTTTGGCGATTTTTTTTGTTTTTGGCGATTTTTTTCGGTTTGGCGATTTTATAATTTTTTGATTTTTTAGTTTTACCGTTTTTGAAAATTTCAAGAGTTTTGCTCTCACGGTTTCCAAGATACAGCAAGTTGTCAAAATTGCATAGTCAAAATTGCATTAACTGATGGAACACCCTTTAATTTAAATTTTTTGAAATTTTAGTGTTAATTTTTGTAGTCTGTATAAAAATACACTAACCTTACAAATTTCAAGTGTATATACATACATACATACAATTGTATGTATATTACATGGGATTTTAAAATTTTTCGTTGCTCGTTTTGGAACACCCTTTAATTTCCAATTTTCATATATTTGTTGTTGTAGCGGCCAAAGGTCTACACACTGTGTCCAAATTTCAGGTCTGTACCTCTTACGGTTCTCGAGAAAATACTAATATAGTTTTAGACATAGTTAATTTTACATAACACAAAAAGTTAAAGTTTTCCAACCCTGGAAACGTTTTTTTAATTTTTTTATATTTTTTTTAATTTAAAATACCAGTTGTAATCGTACTGATGTGTAAAATAAGTTCATTTATTAAAAAAAATAAAAATTTGTTTTTGGTAGTTACTTTTATATGGCAAAATGAAGTTTAAGTTTTCCAGCTCTGCAATCGTCTGCCCGATTTTGCTGAATTTCAATACCAATCTATTTTGGAAAATTTCTGACACACCAGTCCAAGAACGAAGTCTCTAGCTTTTCTGGGAGCTTCGGAAAACCGATTTCACGTACAGACAGACGGACAGACGGACAGACGGACAGACGGACAGACGGACAGACGGACAGACGGACAGACGGACAGACGGACAGACGGACAGACGGACAGACGGACATCGCTTATTCGTCTTCCCTATGCATAAGGATCCAGAATATATATATTTTATGGGTCGCTTATTGATATTATAGAAATTACAAACGGAATGACAAACCTATATATACCCTTTTACCATTTTTGTTGGTAAAGGGTATAATAATAGGCAAAGTACGAGTATGTATGCAAGTATGTGAAAATATTTAACATTTTCATTGCTTGCCTACAAAGAAATAAAATATAAAGTAATAAAATTCGAAGAAAAAAAAAACAGGAGCTAACTGCTGTTCGTTCTAGTGTTATTAAGTGCTCCATGGTCGAGTGACAATTTAAATTAAACCTCCTGTCCTGTATCATTAAAAACGCTTTCAATTGTACGCGCGTTTGCCTGTTTTATGAAAAGCCGCTTTACGTTACATACACTCGCTTATTTTTTTTATACCCTTTACCAACAAAAATGGTAAAAGGGTATATATAGGTTTGTCATTCCGTTTGTAATTTCTATAATATCAATAAGCGACCCATAAAATATATATATTCTGGATCCTTATGCATAGGGAAGACGAATAAGCGATGTCCGTCTGTCCGTCTGTCCGTCTGTCCGTCTGTCCGTCTGTCCGTCTGTCCGTCTGTCCGTCTGTCCGTCTGTCTGTACGTGAAATCGGTTTTCCGAAGCTCCCAGAAAAGCTAGAGACTTCGTTCTTGGACTGGTGTGTCAGAAATTTTCCAAAATAGATTGGTATTGAAATTCAGCAAAATCGGGCAGACGATTGCAGAGCTGGAAAACTTAAACTTCATTTTGCCATATAAAAGTAACTACCAAAAACAAATTTTTATTTTTTTTAATAAATGAACTTATTTTACACATCAGTACGATTACAACTGGTATTTTAAATTAAAAAAAATATAAAAAAATTAAAAAAACGTTTCCAGGGTTGGAAAACTTTAACTTTTTGTGTTATGTAAAATTAACTATGTCTAAAACTATATTAGTATTTTCTCGAGAACCGTAAGAGGTACAGACCTGAAATTTGGACACAGTGTGTAGACCTTTGGCCGCTACAACAACAAATATATGAAAATTGGAAATTAAAGGGTGTTCCAAAACGAGCAACGAAAAATTTTAAAATCCCATGTAATATACATACAATTGTATGTATGTATGTATATACACTTGAAATTTGTAAGGTTAGTGTATTTTTATACAGACTACAAAAATTAACACTAAAATTTCAAAAAATTTAAATTAAAGGGTGTTCCATCAGTTAATGCAATTTTGACTATGCAATTTTGACAACTTGCTGTATCTTGGAAACCGTGAGAGCAAAACTCTTGAAATTTTCAAAAACGGTAAAACTAAAAAATCAAAAAATTATAAAATCGCCAAACCGAAAAAAATCGCCAAAAACAAAAAAAATCGCCAAAGCGAAAAAAAGCACCAAATTACAAAAAAAATGTCTAAGACTAAAATAAATGGCGAATAACCGGAAAAATTGCTAAAATGAAAAAAATCGTCAAAATGAAAAAAAAACGCCAAAAGGAAAAAAACCCCACAAAAACAGAAAAAAATCCAAAATGAAAAAAAAACACCAAAAACAGAAAAAAATCGCAAAATGAAAAAAAACCCAAAAAACAGGAAAAAATTGCCAAAATGAAAAAAAATCTCCAAAATGAAAAAAAGCGCCAAAACCAGAAAAAAAATCGCCAAAATGAAAAAAAAACGCCAAAATGAAAAAAAAGTCGCCAAATTGAAAAAAAACTCCAAAATGAAAATAAACCCCCAAAAACAGAAAAAAATCGCCAAAATTAAAAAAAATCGCCAAAACGAAAAAAACCCCACAAAAACAGAAAAAATCCAAAATGAAAAAAAAGCCCCAAAATCAGAAAAAAATAGCCAAAATGAAAAAACCCCAAAACAGGCAAAAATCGCCAAAATGAAAAAAATCGCCAAAATGAAAAAAATCTCCAAAATGAAAAAAAAGCCACAAAAACAGAAAAAAATCGCCAAAATAAAAAAAATCGCCAAAATAAAAAAAAATCGCCAAAATGAAAAAAAATCGCCAAAATGAAAAAAACCGAGAAAAACAGAAAAAAATCGCCAAAATGAAAAAAAGCCCAGAACAGGAAAAAATCGCCAAAATGAAAAAAAAACGCCAAAATGAAAAAAAAAATCGCCAAAATGAAAAAAAATCGCCAAAACGAAAAAAAACCTTAAAAAACAGAAAAAAATCCCCAAAATAAAAAAAAACCCAAAACAGAAAAAAATCGCCAAGATGAAAAAAAATCGCCAGAATGGAAAAAAAAATCGCCAAAACGAAAAAAACCCCAAACAACAGAAAAAAATCGCCAAAATGAAAAAAAAGCCCAAAAACAGGAAAAAAATCGCCAAAATGAAAAAAAAAATCGCCAAAATGAAAAAACCCCCAAAATAGGAAAAAATCGCCAAAATGGAAAAAGAATCGCCAAAATTAAAAAAATCTTCAAAATGAAAATAAGCCCCAAAAACAGAAAAAATCGCCAAAATGAAAAAAACCGAGAAAAACAGAAAAAATCGCCAAAATGAGAAAAAAGCGACAAAACTGAAAAAATCTTTTAAACTGAAAAAAACTTCAAAAAAGCAAAAAAGCCACATTAAAAAGTGCTCAGAACCGAATGTACGGAACCCTTCGTGCGCGAGTCAAAGTCGCACTTTACTGAATTTTTTAATATTAAAGGAATTAAATGAAACTAAGTTTTTTCTTATTTCGTTTTTGCTTCGTTCACTTAACATATTTTATGTATTTTTTAAAGAACTAGATTGGTACAAGGAATTAGAAAAATCCTAAATTATGATTCCAGGGTTGGAAAACTTACACTTTTTGTGTTATGTAAAATTAAATAGGTCTAAAAATTTTTTTCTTTTTCTTTATAAATTGAATATATTTATGCTTCTGAAAGAAAAGTTTGGCGTATAAAATTTGAAAAATGAAAATTACAGCTCCAAAGATGGAAACTTTAAAAAAATGATAAATTTGTTCACAAAACAAATATGTATGTATGTGTCTGTATACTATATATATGTACGTACGTTGGTAAAGGGTATATAAGATTCGGCACAGCCGAATATAGCACTCTTACTTGTTTATTTTATTTTTGTAAAATAATTTTTGTGAAACGAACACCTGTAATTATGTGCACTGGAATTGGAATTTATTTTCTCGTTTTATTTTTAAATTTAAATTTTTGAAAAATTTAAGGGTTTAAACAGCAAAGTGGCAAGGGCAAGTAAGAAGTAAAATAAAAGTGTACGTATTTTTAAATTTATGTCACATGGAAATTATACACACATACATACATACATACATACACACATATAAATAATTATAAATGTATGTGTGTGTGTGTGTGTGCTTTTAATTTAAAGGCTTTTTAACAGTTCCTTGCCCTTTTCCTTTTGATTAGTTTGTTTTTGTGTTCTCTCTCTCTCCCTCCTGACATTCCCTTTTGCTTTTGAATTTAATCTGCTTTAGTTTTAACAAATCTCTTTCTAATTCTAATTTCTTGCCATCTTGTTTTGCACTAAAATGATTTGTTAGATTAGATTTTAATGCTCTACTAAGCTCTGTCAACAAAATGGTTTTAATGCGCTGCACAAATGTTTTTACATACTTACACATACGCGCACACATGCACACGTACATGGCCATCAACACCTACAAATGCCATCCCAGCAAACAAAAAATCAAACGTTTCAAAACTGATGATTTGCAGCAAGTTAGTCGAATTCAGACATGACATCCAACATCTTGGCGACCTTGTAATCCTCGAATAGTTGGTAACTGTCGTTCTGCTGTTGTGGGTCTGGTCCAAGATTTGACGTAGTATAAAGATCTGGTAGAAGGCTGATTTGCCAGATCTAAGGCCACATTCATAAGGGCCAATTACTTGTTAGTTTTTAGATAGAAGTATTCTCTCTCTTTATTTTGCACAGGTAGTTTTATTTCCTTTCTTTTGAAATGCGCATAGCACACTGAAGTTTCAAAGTCCGTGAGACCGTTCCCCTCAACCAATTGTGTAGATAAGTTGATGCAGGCTTCTTACCAACTCATCACCCCTCGATATTTACTGCGAATGTTCACTTATTTTCCATTTGTTGGTCAAACGGATACGCATAAATATACTTATACATACATATATGTGACGCGCAAAATAGAAAGGGACCTAAGGGTAAAAACCGGTTTTGTTCAGGAGAGCCATTTTAAAGATTTAAATATGTGTATCTTTGGTGTACCATCACTGAGCGTGTTGGTAGTGGTCTCATTTCAAAGCGACACATCTCATGACGTCAGTAACATGTTGGACAACCTTGAAAACTCGCGTATGTCGTCCCTAACTCTTCTTTTGTGTAGTTGGTTTTTACTGTTTTCTACCTAGCGCGCTGTTTCCATGAGTTTGATATCAACTTTGCTCGCGTTTTTTCGAATCCAGGTTTATTTTCTGAAATTATTAATTGTGAATTATAATAAATACTCATTTATAATTTTTTTAAATCGTGATTATCACTCTGTTAGTACGAACATTTTTTCACATAACCTTAGAATCGTCGACTTCAATTTCATAAAACGCGTATATCTCTGGGAGGGAACACTTTTGGGGCATGGGATCGGTCTCATTCGATGCTCAGATGTTGTTCACATCAAAAAAAAAAAAAGTGAAAATTGATTTTTTTACCCTTAGGTCCCTTTCTCTATGCGCTGTCACATATGCAAGTGTTAGCATATGTACATAAGTACACACATGCCCACATGCATACCATGTATGTGTGTATGCATATTTTTTGCTTATTTTAGCCGTTTCACTTCGTGTTTGCTGGGATTTGACTTAGTAGTTGACAATGGGACTGGCAATTATAGAATATGTTATTGTTTCTAGTTTCCAGATCCATTTTTCGATACAAAGACTACGCGCGCGCACACACACACACACACATTCTAACACACATACTTACACTCGCCAAATAATTTCTAATAGCAGCACAAAACAACAAGAACAAGAGCACCACATACAACAAACCAAGACGTCTAATAACACTGTACAACAGCCAAAATAGCCTTTAGATAAAAGTATGCGGACTATATGGATTTCGATGCGTTAAATTCAAATCTGCTGTCAGTTTTTCTCTATCACGCAGAGATTTTTTTTTATGGGCGTGGCTAATTTTGGCCCCTAAATTAGTCGGCCATACTAATATATTTTACTATAACTCGAAAACCGCTATTTCGATTTGAATAGATAATAAACCAAAAGACGCGCCACACAATTTTGTTAAAAAAAATTAATAATCATTTTTTACCTATCTTTTATGGTTTCGGAGTTATTCAGAATTTAAAAGAGAAAAAAATTTTTTTTATGCAAAAATCGCGTAATTTTTTCACATGAAAATTTGCAATAAAAAATCAGAAACTCAAAAATTTCATATTTTTTACATTTTTCTTAAAACCACATATCCTAGAAATAAAACAAGCTATAAAACGTGAAAATCCAGCAATTAATCTTGATTTTATTCACAATTTAATGTTCTGTTACCTGCCCGCAATGCCCTTTCAATAGCATTACCAAATGTCAGTGATTGGAAATGAGATTTGCATTTCGGTATCAAAAACTAATTTTTTTTAGTACTTTTTGATCCCGAGAGTACCAAAAATTATAATATTTCTTATTTAAATTTTATTAACAAAAAATTATAAGAAATTCATTTACAGAAAAAGCAACACATAGGTACAAATATACAAATAGGTGTAGCCTGGATTAGACTTAATACTGTTGGAACATAAATCTTGCCCCCGTATTCCATAGCTCGCTAAGGCTAAAGCTAAATTCGACCGCTAAAATGCTGAACAAATAGAAAATTTTAAATTTTTGGCGATGACATAAAGCAATAAAATTTCGGCGAATTACATTTTTAAGCCATTACCTGATTTATCAATACCCGTTTGAAAATTGCATTCGTAGCCGAAAATCGACAAATTGATTTTATGGATTCTTAGCGATAGAGATTTAGCTTTAGCGAGTTACAGAATACGATGGCTGTTGATTTATATTTTGTTTTCATGAAATTTTGGTAAGAGAAAATCCTTTCGACATTTACAGAGGAGTGGGGCATGGATAAAATTCCGTAAGCTACTCTCGATATATCAGGAAACATGTATTCATATAATGCGTTTTTATATAAGCCAGTGCTCTATATTGGTTGTTAATATTTCAAATTATTTTTCTTTTCTTTTTTTTTCTTTTCCCTGGGAACATTTTAATTAAAAGTGGTATAATGATATTGGTTTAACAGATAAAATACTTTCAGGGGGAAACTTACTAAACCAACCTAACAAAGTCCAAGTCAAAGTCCACTTTTGCCCTTAGAACTTAATATAAACTTTTTAAAATTTTCTTTAAACTGATTTAAAACAGTTGTTTCAATAGATCAACTTCTGTGCCACATAAAATATCATTGAATGGAATATGGTTTTCGTTGATATTTAATTGTGGTTACTCATTTCTAAAAGATCTTTACTAATAAAGCTTCGTTCTCTTTGTCGAAAAAACAATTTAATTCTAGGCAAAATACGTATATGCATGCGCGAGTCTTCTGACTGCATTTCTAAGTTGCCCGTGAGAGTATCAAATTTCTTAGGGGAGTACTACGGTACTTTTTCATGTCAAATAGTATCAAAAAAAGTACGATCGTACCAACTTTCCCATCACTGCCAGATGTAAATGTGACTGCATTTAATGCATTACACACATTTTTCCATTTTTAGGTACTTGCTTTAAATTGTGAATAAAATCAAGATTTATTGCTGGATTTTCACGTTTTATAGCTTGTTTTATTTCTAGGATATGTGGTTTTAAGAAAAATGTAAAAAATATGAAACTTTTGAGTTTCTGATTTTTTTATTGCAATTTTCATGTGAAAAAATTACGCGATTTTTGCATAAAAAAAACTTTTTTCTCTTTTAAATTCTGAATAACTCCGAAACCATAAAAGATAGGTAAAAAATGATTATTAATTTTTTTTAACAAAATTTTGTGGCGCGTCTTTTGGTTTATTATCTATTCAAATCGAAATAGCGGTTTTCGAGTTATAGTAAAATATATTAGTATGGCCGACTAATTTAGGGGCCAAAATTAGCCACGCCCATAAAAAAAATCTCTGCGTGATAGAGAAAAACTGACAGCAGATTTGAATTTAAAGCATCGAAATCCATATAGTCCGTGTAATTTTATCTAAAGGACAGCCAAAAAATGTTATTTTGTTGTACAGTGTAATAACAATGGCATTGTTGTAACTATAACTGTTATTTTGTTTTTCTTTCTTATTACATGCATATGTACATATTTTGTTTTGTAGCACCGTCGATAAGTCAAAAGGTGTGGGTGGGTGTGTCAAATAGCTCAAGTCGTGTAATAAGTCGTCACCGTGTGCAGTTTGTGTTAAAATGACTGTTATAAAAATAAAAACGACTTTTACTTTAGTCTGAATGCCCTTTGGATTATTTTAAATTCATATACTAATACATACATACATACATACATACATACATACATACTTACATATAGAGAAGCACACAAGCAAACGCACACACATGCATATGTTTTTTTTATTCACACACAGACACACAAGTGCTTAAATCATTGCCCTTTTGTTTTGCTTAGAAAAAAAAAACACGAAAATGACAGACAAGTGTCAATGATAAGAGAAAATTTGCCACAGAGATGCCAGCAAACCTTATACAGCCGAATAATAAACAAAAATTCCTTGAGAAATTCCCCTTTTCACCTATTATGAATAAAATGTTTCCTTCTACGGGGAGAAAAATATAGGTGTTATGATTAAATAAAAATGAGAAGAAAGTATAAATAATTTTCTCCCAGCAATTTTGAAGGAAGTTTGTACAAACATTTAAATATTAAATATTACAATAATTGGGTTAAATATATAAAGAGCTTTAATGTTCTCAATACTGTTTTACGAATAAATTTCCCGATAAGCAAACTAATCAGAATAAACAACACTAACACTACCTGTCTAACTCTCAACAACTAAAAAGTTCTGCTAACTTGGCTGAATAAATCACAATCACTATCGATTTAACAAGGAACGTTATGCCATTTAAACCATGAAATAAAGTATAGATATGTATCTACAAACTGCATCTTCTCTATAAGGCTGAATACAGATGACGCAATATAGACACGTGCAATGTTGCTACGAAAATATGGCCTTGATACAATGATAGGCGCTCAATAATATTAACAAGTAGAAAACTTAGAAACATCTCGAAATTCGAGAGCAGAAATAAAGATACAATCTGCCACCTTCCTTTCGAATGTCCAGCTTGAGAGATTGGTTTAAGTGATCTTATCAAATATCTCAATGCAACAGGTTGGATCTAATGTCAATCATTCGAGTACTTGGATTCTGATTGAATGACTGCGTGAAGCGTAAATCAACCAATCAACCAACCATAGATATCTACCGATATATACATAGATATGTATATATACACCCACTTGAAGACTAAAGTATTTAACACTTCTCTGAACCCCATACTTTTCAACAGATGCGAAACTTGAGGTGCCTCCAAAAATGATGTACGATTTCACTAATCGATGCCTACGTTTCCGATGTTTTTGCTCGAACATCATAACTAACGCCGAGCTGCTCCGTAGCATGAACCAACAACCAAACCAGTAGCTATGATCCTCAATAATCCATTTCAGTGTATATTTTAACAGCCTTATTTATAAAAATTATTAAGGCTTTATACAGGCTTAATAAGAAAATATTTTTATGGAAATCTGTTTTATAAACGCTTAATAAAGCCTGAAAAATTTTTATAAATAAGCCTGTTAATGTTAAAGTGGAATAGATTTCTTGCCGACTTAAAGCTGCATTGCTCTCTTGAGATGCATAAAAATGTTTGTTTGTATAAGATAATTTCCAAATTGCTCTTTTTTAATTCTTTAAACGAAAACCGGCAAAACGTCGTCACATCAGCAAGTCTGGCAACACCTTTATGAGTGCAAAACAAAGTGCAGTGTTGTTGATCTCTTCTATTTATTTATATTGAACATGATGGCTAATGTTGTTGTTTTCATTATAACGGTGCTAATCTAAATCTGTCGCATTTTTTTGTTGCTTTATTTGTATTTTCATTGTTTTTGTTTAATTTTTCCTTTCAAAAGTATCGCTGTATTCGTTTATTCGTTTTCTTAATGAGTAACAGAAATACTTGCATACATACATATGTATGTATGTATGTGTGTATGTATGTAGTGTGTGTTGCAGTTTTGCTATTGCATTGAATATTTTTAAATAGAGAGTATTGATAGTGTTTAGAAAAGGAAAATAATGTTATTTGTGTGTGTTAGTAATTAACACCATTGCGTAATGCAGCGTATCGAAGCCAGTGTAATGCTTAATGTTTTATTATTTATTTAATATGTATGTATGTATGTATGTATGTATGAATGTGTGCAGGTATGGAATTGTTATTACTTTCTTTTTCCTTAAAATAAAATAAGCGAATACATATAAAAAAAATGGATTTATTTTGTTTTTTTTGCTTAAATGTCTAGAAAAATTGCCACTTTTTCACTAAATTTTTTTTACATTAAAAAGTTTTAGCGATTTCTATTTAGTTTAAAAATGTTTAAAATTTTTTCACTACATAGATTTTTTACATTAAAAAGTTTAAGTGAAACTATTTAAAATGAAAGTTTAAAATTAAAGTTTAACTATCTTAAATATTTATAAACACTATTTTTGCTTTATAATAAAATGTTTGTTGGAAAATTTTTATATGGGATACTGTTTTATACAGCAGTAATGTTCTTTATAAATAAGACCTGTAGAAAATGTTCTAGTTTAAAACTGTTTGAAAAGTTGAAAAAGAAAGTTAAACTGCCATATTCATACACAATAGGTATTTCCATTTTCTTCTCAAATCACTCGGTAGTTTGCGATCAATGGCTGTCAAACAGAAACTAAATTACGCAGATTGTTAAAATTTTGACAGGAGTCAATTGACAATTGCCAGCAACAGTGTTGTGCTTTCAGTTAAGAGGCGGGAAATTAAAAAAGTACGTATTCATTGACCCGAGCTCGTATAACGCGAAGTAGCTAGGGCTGAAGGAATGTTAGGAGGATAATTTTTCTTTAGCTCTGTATGTTGTATGTATGTATGTATGTGTATATGTCTATGTATGTATGTATGCATGTATAAATGTATATGCATATTTATTTTTATGTGTATGCTATGCCTCTTTAAATCTATGTAACTATTTCTGTTAGCAAAAAGGTTATTAATTCCCTTTAGGATATATTGATTAATATGTCTACATACATACATATGCTCATGTACACACACCCTAAACATGTTTCAACTATAGAATACTCGTATTTAAAATATTATATAAAAAAAGTCCTAAAACAGACGTGTGGTACGTATGTACATATGTACATATGTATACATGCCACCACATTTTCCAGCGCGTTTTAAAAACCATAATAAATTTTCATCAAACAAAAATAAAAATTTTATGGGAATAAAATTAGAGGAATTGAAAAAAAATATACAAAAGAGTTGGAAAAAGAAATTATGTAAAATAAAAAATAAGCATTTGAACGGTCCGGCCCAACCGCTGCCCAAAGAAAATTTTGTTTACGAAGCAACACAAAACAAAACAAACACCTAGTTGCAAAGGAAAACATATGTATGTATGTCTCTACACATGTTTGTGTGTATGTACATATGTATGTATGTATGTGTCTATTATAACCAAAACAACACATGGTCAAAAGCAATTTTTAAAGGTGGTTGACAGGCGAACGTACTGGACAGGACCCTCTCTTTTTTTTCCTTGAAAAATGTTTAAGCAGTAGTTAAATCTGTGGCGAAAAGGAAAAAGTGCTTAAGTTGAGATGAGCTTATTTTGAGTTAATGGTAGATCCGTAATCTGCACATTTGAAAGTATCCCTGGTTAAAATCTGAATTAATTTGTGTGATTTTTCAAGAAGTTATAGCAAAATGAATTGCGGCTTATCTTTTTAAGACTTCAAGTCTCATTTGAAATAATAGCTTAATTTATTTTATACTTTGGTATATTTGAACTTAAGTGAATTATTTACAGTGCGTAGAACGATGTTTGTTCAAAAAAAATAAAGATTAACAGAGATTTACATGTAAAAGAAATAAATTTCTGAAAATCGACTTAAACGCTTAAAAATGCTCTCCTGCAAAACAGTCAAATATGACTTAAGCACTTCTTCCTTATTGCCACAGAAATATAGAATAATATTTGCTCTTTATTTGAAAATGATCCTTGTTGTTGTTGTTGTTGTTGTTGTTGTTGTTGTTGTTGTACGCGAGCGGTGGTAACGAAATGGGGGTAAAATTGAGCTCAGGGAATTTATGAATTTTTTTAAAGTTTATTTTTTTTTCAAAGGATTTCTTTTGCTTAACATTTTCTAAGGATAATTAAACAAATTTAGTTTTCACTATTTCTATGTAGGTATGTATACATATACTTATGCTGTATATGAGAAGTTAATTAAAATTTAAAATGTAGCGTTTTAGGGACGTCAGCTGGTCTGGGTTATGAGACCAGCAGATGTTACAGACATGGTTAATAAAGGCAGAGATAAATATGTATATACATGTATATATATATATACATACATATTTATATGTATAGAGAGAATTTGTGGTTTAATTAAATGAGTAAAGACAGCATAACATAAATGCATTAGGGTGAGCCGAATTGTAAGCGACAAAAAAAAATACCCGTAAAATGTTCTCTGTTCACCTCGAGTAATTATTTGCAGATATAAATTGCAATTACTATAACATTATAGTACTTTTTTTAAATAAACCGTCTGCTTAGAATTTAATAAAACTTTTATTTTATTTATTTGTTCAATATATTTTATTTAAGAATTTAAAAATTCTCTTTTGATCCTCCCCCCTTTGAGTCTTGAACACTTATTCCTTTGCAGTAATTAAAATCAAACTTCAAAGTATATTAAGCGCTTTAAGCTTCTCTTTGATTCTTTTTACTACTCAACTTGTTTTAATGATTTTGCCTTAAAGAAAAATAAATAAGTGTTTAAGTGTTTTTTTTGAGGCGTGTTGACTGGCTGGTTTGTCAGTTTAAAATTTCTTACTGTTGATTTTTATTTGGCGTTAATTTCGACGAAATTAAGCAACAAACTTATATATAGATAAATATTGGGGGGTAAAGAATTATGTTTTCGGTATCTATTGAAATGTATATGAGTTTAAATATCTACCAGCAAAAAAGGCGTTTCAGTAGCCAAGAGATGAGGCATGAAAAACACGACAATTGATTTAAGCTCTTTAAAAATTCATACAACAAATAATTTATTAGAAATCGGTAAAACTGTTAGATGTGCAGGATTACACATTTAAATGCAATAAATTGTTTTAATGGCCAATCATTGTTTTTCTGCAAGTATCAGAGCTTCACAACATCAGGAATTGAACAGTAACAAAAAGTGTAAAAATATATTATAAAACAGTATTACTGTCGCTTTTACTGGCTACAGATTTTTCGATGAAATAAAATTTTATAATTTTAGTGAAATAATTTTGTCTTCGAATATATTCGTGAAAATAAGGAATAAAAGTGAAGCAATAATAAATAGCATTTAGGACTTTTAATAAAATATTTTTTTTTCAGAACAAACGAATTTAAAAAAAAGTTAAAAATTGGAAAAAACCCGGCTTAAAACCGATGTAAGTCTCCTTTGAGAAAAAACTGAAAAAACTGTGCAAAATTTTTTCTTAAAAATTTCAAAAGTATCTTTGGCCTAACATTTATTTTAACAAAACCGGTTTTTATCGCATAAGAACCGGGTTTGATTGGCTAAAAACCGGTTTATTTAGGCGAAAATCCGAGTTTTATGCGAGATAAAACCAGTTTTAGGTACCTAAAATTTAATGAACGAATTTTAGCTCAATCTTTTTGTTGAGAAAAACGAATTTAAGGAAAAATAAAAAAAAAAAACAACTTGAAAATCGGTTTTGGTGGATTATTTGAGAGAGAGAAACCGTTCCATTTTTTAAATTTCAAAATTATCTTTAGCCTTGACATTTTTTTAAACAAAAAAGTGCTTAAAAACCGGGTTTCATTGCACTACAAACGGGTTTAATCGGTTAGAAACCGGTTTATATACACAAATACCCGATTTTACTCGCTTAAAACCCAGTTTTAGGTACTTAAAATTTTATTTAAGAACTTTGTCTCAATATTTTTCTTCACAAATTGACATTTAAGGAAATATAAAAAATTAAACAAACAGCTTGAAACCCGGTTTAAGTCGGTCCTTGGAAAATGTAAGAAAAACTGATATTTTTTTGAAATGCCAAAATTATCTTTGTCTTGACATTTTTTTAAACAAAGGAACTGTGTATTTTAGAAACTGGTTTTAATGGCATCTGAACCGGTTTTAAGCCCATGAAACCGGGCTTAAATCTTCTAAGAACCGGGTTAAGTTGCTAAAAATCCTTTTTTAGGTACTCCAAAATGAATTTAGGAATTTTGAATATTTTTCTTTAGAAAAATGAATTTAAGAAAATATTATATGCAACTTAAAAAACCTGATTGAAAACCGGTTTGATATCGGTTCCTTGAGAATATAAAAAAGGCCTTCTATTTTTTTAAATATTAAAACTGAATGTACTTGACATTTTTCCTGACTAAGAATTTATTTAATAGTATCAGAACCGGTTTTAACCTCATAAAACCCGGTTTAAATCGTCTAAAAAACCGTGTTTAGTAGTTCCTCAAAAGCCACTTTTGGGTACTTCAAAATGAATTTAGGAATTTTTTCTAAATGTTTTTCTTAAGAAAATAAATTCGGTTTAAACCGGTTAACACTCGGCTTGAATTGGCGAAAACCCGGTTTTATTTGTACAAAATTCATGTTTGGATACTTTAAATTGAAACTGAAATTTTAATGAAAATATGAGTTAAAAACCGGTTTTGAGCGGTTCGCCAACCATTTAAGCCCATTTTCCATCGTCATCAAACATAAGATCTTTCGGCTTAAAAAACATTTTAAGGTTTATTTGGGGTTTTTTGTAGAAAATTGCATAAATGTCTGGGGGGGGGGGGGTGGTAGGGAAACCAGCCATGTGTGACTTGATTCCTATTTAACTAGAAAAAACGTCCAGGCTTTATTTATTTTTTTGCTCTAGGTACTTAATGATTTTATTTCAAAAGGAGACTTACATATATTTCTTTTCATTTTCTCTGCCAGAATATTTTTCCATACAAAAGCGATAGAGAAAATATGTACGGGAATGAATACTCATCGCGAATGTTTAATCGATAAAATAAATGAATCTACATAATTCTATTGTTGTTGTTATTGTTAATGTTTATGGGAGTTTTGTTGTTTGTTGTTGTTGCTTATGACTACAACCAAGACCCACTCCGCAGTATCGCTAAAGAAGAGTTTGAGTTGAAAAATAAACAAAACAAAAATTCCCATTGATTTTATTTGGAAGTCTAAGCCTAAAAGCTTCCCCTTTTTTAATTTACTCCGAATATCTTGAAATTATAAAGCACAATTTTTTTTTTAAATTTAATAAAAATTCTTTCTAATCTTATTATTTTTGAAAAAAAAAACCTTTTTCATGCAGAAACAGGCCGCCAATTTCTTGCAATAAGTTGACCGCCAAAGTACGAGTATGTTGCATTTTTAAGTGCTTCTTTTCTTAACTTTTTTAATTTTATTAGGTTGTTGTTGCTGTTGTTGTAGCCATGTAGTTTATTAGTTTGTTTTCGAAAGCAGAACATTGACAGCATGAGTAGCCAACTACCAATTCTTGTAAGCGAGCAGTTAGTTAGTTACCTGAAGATTTAACATGTTTGTAATAACAACAACAGCGAGCGCAACAACATTTTAAAACCCGGAATGCAAGAGATGAGTGTGTATAGACCGTGAATTACATAAATTGAAGTTTATGAGTGCCAAGAATTTGCTACCAATTGAAATTGTATTTTTTTTTGTTGTAGTTTTTGCTTTACAGCTTGTTTTCAATAAATTTCTAATAAAATATTTGCACGCAAAGATAAGGCCACTAAATCAGTTGGAAGAGCTCTTGCAGTCAAGAAGGGTTTCATTTTATTTCACCGAAAATAAAAGCAAATGGAAAATAGGAATCAAGGAATAAGAAAAAACAGAAAAATAAATATTAAATTAAATTCTTGTATTTTGAAATTAAGCAACTTTCTTTTTTGTATTTGACTATTCTTTAATTTACTATTACGGAAAATGTAGCTTCCATTGAGGCCCAAGATCTGAAAGAGGTTGAAAATTCGGAATAATTTCCTAAGCCAGATTTTGACTGGCAGTCGCAACAAGTTAATACCAATGATGCTCTTTTTCATCAGAAAAAATAAACTAATATTTTTATCGTAAATTATTTATAATTAAACATATGACACTTGAGCCTCATTATTATAACACGCATTTCACTGGTGTTAATAAGCTAGCGTATTACCTTTCAGTATCCTATTAATTACCAGCAAATTATCATTTAGTTTATATTCATCTTAATATAAACTAAATGAGAATTCTATCAGACATAAATAAATAAAATGCGTTCACTATACAACAGTGTACAGTCTTCGTGTTGTATAATTGCGAAGTTATTAGCGTGACTTAAGCAAGTAGTAAAAAAGATGCTCGTGCAGGTACTTTGGAAGTAATCAAAATGTCTTTACTTAAGACAAAATTTTTAATTTTATTTTTTGTTTTAATTTTTAATATTGTTTTTAATTTTGTTCCACTGTTTATATTTGGATCTGAACATTTAAAAGATTTTTTTTATATATTATAAAATTACTTGATTTGCCTTATATAACGTTTATTAAGCCAATTGTGAGTAATATTTTGGTTGTTGTCACTTCGACTTCGTTTCGCTGGGATTTCTCTCGAACTCATTTTACAAAATAAGTGATATTTTTGACTTTCGATACACTTTAAAGTTTTTTTTTAAATTTTTTCAAATTTGACAGCGTTTTCGGAGTCTTGACCATTTTTAACATATTTTCGGAGTTGTTGCTAGTTTTGGTTTATATTCTTTTATTATTTTATTTATGATAAATAAGTGATTTTTTTTAGTTTCGATGCTCTCTGAAGATTATTTAAAATTTTAAAACTTTTTCGGAGTTTTCACTATTTTTTGTTGAAACTCCTCCAAACCTTGCAACTTTTTCAAGGTTTTCACTATTTTTTCTGGAGACTCCCCAAACTTTACAACTTTTTCGGAGTTTTCACTATTTTTTCTGGAGACTCCCCAAACTGTGCAACTTTTTCGGAGTTTTCACTATTTTTTGATGAGATTATTTCATTTTATAGTTCAATAAAATTATATCTGGCTTGGAATGTGTTTTAATTTTACGTTTTTAAAAAACTTTTGCGATATATTCTAAAAAAATTAATTTGCATTTCAAGTGTCCTTTAGTCAAAATTTGTAAGAAAATTACGTTTTCACAAACACTTCAAACATAAATAATTTTTTTTTTAAATACGGTAGTTACGCTTTATTTTACTAATGTTTAATACTTTGTTTCATTTGAATTTCACCCGAACTTTAATTTTGGCAAAATAAATGATTTGACAACTTTTTCGGAGTCTGGATACTTTTTTGCTGAGACTCCCCAAACTTTAAAAGTTATTCGGAGTTTTTATTGTTTTTGTTAAGATTCCTTCACTTTACACTTTTATCAAACTATAACTGTCCTGGGCATTTGTATTATATTTTAAAGTTTTTATAAGATTTTGCTCCTTATTTATGATTAAACTAATTTTTATGACTCCGTTTACCTGAAATTTCTAGGGAACTCTTTTCGTTTTGCAATAATCAGTGATTTTTTTTAAGTTTCAAGCCTCTCTGAAGACTTTTTAACGTTATACACATTTTCGGAGTTTTCAAAACTTTTTAAATTTTTTTTCGGAGTTTTCACAGTTTTCGATACTCTCTAGGGATTTTTTTTAAAGATAAAGTAACTTCTTCGGAGTTTCATTATTTTTGTTGAGACTTAAATTTTTTTTCGGAGTTTTTAATTTTACGTATTTCTATTTCCTGTTGATTGAGAATTTTCCAATTTACAGTTTAAGCAAGTTATAAGTGGTGTGACATCTGTTTTATATTTCACGTTCTTATAAGTTTTTAGTTTTTATTTATAGTTTCACTAATTTTTAAGACTCCGCTTTCCTGGAAATTTTTCCGAATTATGTATTTAATTTCTGTAAAATAAGAGATTTTTTCAGTTACGATACTATCTAAAATTTTTTTTTTAATATTTGGCGGATTTTTCGGAGTTTTCACGTTTTTTGTTGAGTTTCTCCAAAATTTACAATTTTTTCGGAGTTTTCACATGTACATATACTTTTTTATTGAGATTCTTTCAATTAACAGTTTTAGCAAATTATAAATGATTTGGGGATTTTTTTTTTATTTCAAGTTCTTATAAATTTTTAGTCTTTATTTATAGTTTCACTAATTTTTAATGCCCCTATCACGGTTTTCAACTAAACTCAGTTTGGTCGCCTAAGAGTAGACCAAACTTACACACGACCAAACTGTGTTTTAGTATTATGAACCACAACTGTTTCTTAGTTGAAATTGTCATCGCGTTGCCAACTTAAAATATCAAGTTTGACAGAAAGCAATTAATTTGTGTGAAAATTTAAAATACAAAGTTTTAGAAAAAATATTGTTTTGTATGATTTAGTTCAAACAAATCATACTAAATGGATACAAATATATGTATGTAGATTTATTTTATGACGACGAAAATGAAGTCGCAAATATATGTAGATGTACTACGTATCGAAAGAAAGAAAGAAATTCGTGATGATTCTAACCATCATGAACTACCCAATGCAAGGTAAGGAATAATCAAAATAGGGAACGAATTCTTTAAAAAATAATTTTGGAATGTTAAGAAAATTTTGTTATGAATCATAATCAATATTTCCAGTTACGATTTTTCCATATTTTCTACTTCTTACCTGTAACTAGAAAAACCCAACCACCGACTCAACTACTTGAAAACAGTTGTGTATACTCAAAGTTTTTCTCAACCAAACTTACGCATAGTTGTAAATGATAGTACCAAAACACAACTGAAAACTCAACTGTTAATTTAGTGGAGAATGGTAATGCAAATTTATCAATCACAACCAAACTATTTTAAAAGTTGAAAACCGTGATAGGGGCATAAGACTTCGTTTTCCTGGAATTTCTTCCGCACTATTTTATTTTTGTAAAATAAGAGATTTTTCAGTTGCGATATTATCTGAAGATTTGTTTGAAAGATTTGACAACTTTTTCGGACTTTTCACGTTTTTTGTTGAGACTCTCCAAAATGTACAACTTTTTCGGAGTTTTCACATGCATAATCACGCTTATTCTAATTGTCGACTTCGACGTCACTTTAACACAGTACCAAAAAATTGGGGCTTGCTTACTCGCTCTCGAGAACAATTTTGTGCAACTGAGAATATATTCCTGTTCCCTAAGGTCTAGAAAAAATGATAAACCTGCCAACAGGAGTCAGTTGTTTTCGACAACGGCTATACAAGCCTTAATTTTTTGGTGTTGTGTTAAAGTGACGTCCATGTCGACAATTAGAATAAGGGTGAATTTTTTATTGAGATTCTTTAAATTTTTAGTCTGTTTTTATAATTTCACTAATTTTTAAGACTCCGTTTCCCTGGCTTTTTTTTCCCGAAATATTTTAGTTTTGCAAAATAAGTGATTTTCTTTTGAGTTACCAGCCTCACTGAAGATTTTTTAAGATTACACAACACATTTTCGGAGTTTTTACAAATTTCTTGTTGCGCCTCTCCAAATTTTACATGTTTTTCGGAGTTTTAATCTATTTTTTTTTTTGCTGAGACTTCTTCAATTTACACTTATTTGCTAAAAGTGAAATAAATTAAAAAGAAATTAAAATTACATAGTTTTTTAAGATTTTCCCGATATTCCGAATCTTTCCGAATTATGTTTGTTTGATGCATTTAAAATTTTTTAGTAACTTTGTTAAATTTTTGTAAGACTTTATTCTTCCATGGAGTGATATTTATAATGTTTTAGTTCATTTTCGTTCATGTTTTCGTTGCTTGATTCAAGAGTTTCTTATACCCCTCCTTCTCCTTCAGCTTATGTTTTTTTCTTTACACACCAAAAAATATTTTATTTCCTTAATCAGCAGTTTTATTTAACACACGGATAAAAATTATTTTTATATCTTTAAATTTTAGTTGAAAAAAAAAAATTCAGTAGAAAGGAAAAAAAGCCTCAAATATTGCAAATTTCAATTAAATTGTACACATGCATTGCTGATCAATTAATATGCAAATGTAACACTAAATAAACTGTCGCACCTTCATCACAATGCAACACAGCAGCAGCAACAAACAGCACAACAACAAACAACTTTAGCAAGTTGCTTGCAACAATATCAGCAACAGTAGCTGCTTAACAACTTCGGTATCGAAAGAACAAAGACTTTAAATTCAAAAAAACAGAAACAGAAAATTAAAATAAAATAAATAAATAAGTAATAAAAAAAAATTTTATAATAAAAACTCTGTTTTGGCAAAAAGGGCAGCAGTAAAATTTTCTTTATCTAAGAGATACAAAAAGCCAAAAGCAAAATAAAATAAAAAAAACTTTAAATATGCAAATAATGTGTTGACAACTTAATTCTTTTGGTGGCTGTTTGTAGTTTACTTACGAATATTTCTTTTTTTTTCTTTTCTTCATATCTAGAGCGGCTTTTAAATTGAAATACACTTGTGTGTTGCAGAAGAAAAAAATCAAATGAATATTTTTTTTTTAAATTAAAAAAAAAATCAATTAAAATTCATGGAGCGACAGACAGACAAACAGAGATTTAAGAGAAACACACACACACACACACACACAGGAATAGTTGTTACGCAAAAAATCCACAAACAATCTATAAAAGAAACGCGTATTCAAAATGTTTTAACAAACAAGACGTACGATTTTACCTTTTTGCCAGTCAGTTAACAGCCAACCAGCTAAAGCAACAGCGACAGCAACAAAAACAAAAACAACATTACAATAATGTTGGCTAAAAACAAAAACAGTAGCAAAAGGCCAAGTAGATTTGTTAAGTTTTCTTTCAATGGCTTTTGGCCACAACATGGACCACGTTCATTTCGTTTGATACGTTGGCCAAGCAATCGTCTGTCTGTCCGTGTAAGTCTATTCATTCATTCAAATTAAGCTCGTGTGGTAAAAAAAGGCCCAGTTTCAAGCCGCCTTAAACGCATCTTTTATTGAGAGCTTAACTAAAGTGCTGTTGATGTAAGCCGAACGATCTATTCGCCTAGAATATATTCGTATATATGTATACCCGAATTATCATAAGCAGATAGTTTCACTGTTTTATTTTGTATTTTGTAAAAACTCCTACAAATGCAATTTAACGTTGCCACATGTTAATTTTGGTGTGACTGGGCTTGTGCATAGTTTTTGTAAATACGGCAACTTTTCAGCAAAATAAAACTATATTTTGAGTTTAAGAACTTTTTTCTTTAAAAATGATAATTTTACTAATTTTAGAAATTTTCCAGAAATTTCGTGGCCAATTTTGCAAATTTTTGAAAAATTTGTTATCGAACTTTTTTTCGGAGTCTTAATTTTTATTAACAATTTTGCTTATTTTTCATTGGAATTGCAGATTTTCCCATTTTATTTTCTTTAATAAGATTATTTCCACAAATTTAATCATTTTTCATTCCGAATTTTGGCAAATTTTCAGACTTTTTTTTATAAATTCTTTCAATTTATTCCGAATTTTGTATTTTTTTTTTATTATACACCGGCAGTTTTAAAAATTCTTAGGAATCTTCGATATCAATTCAGCAGTTTCGCTTAATCTTGTAGTCGAATTTCTTTTCGGAGTCTTAATTTTAGTTTACAATTTTAGCAATTTTTAATTCAAATTGCCTGTTTTGCCATTTTATTTCCTTAAATAAGATAATTTGCACAATTTTATAATTTTTGAGAAAAATTTGCCTGATTTAAAAAATTTTTTATTTCGAATTTTAGCAAATTTGTAGTTTTTTGTATACATCGGCAGTTTTCGCAATTCCTAATAAAAAACTTCAAAGAATTTTCATTATTAACTTAAATTAATTAGTCGAATTTTTTTCGGAGTCTTGATTTTTATTTACAATTTTAACAATGTTAATGTTAATATCTTTAATAAGATTATTATCACATTTTTAGATTTCCTTAAAAAATTTCCTTAATCATTCATTCCGAATTTCGGCAAATTTTCAGAGTTTTTTGTAAATTCTTTTAATATATTCCGAATTTTTGATATTTTATTCTACATCGGCAGTTTTATAAATTCTTAAGAATCTTCGAAAGAAATTCAGCATTTGCTTAATCTTGTAGTCGATTTTTTTCGGAGTCTTAAATTTTATTTACAAAGTTTAGCAAGTTTTAACCCACAATGGTAAATTTTCCCATTTTATTTTCTTTAAGAAGATGATTTTCACAATTTTAGAATTTCTGAGAGAAATTTTTCCGATTTTAATAAATTTTCATTCAGAATTTTGGCAAATTTTCAGAGTTTTTTTTTTTAATTTTATTCTACAGCGGCAGCTTTAGCAATTCCTAAGAAACTTTAGCTATTGTTAAACTATTTAGTCGAACTTGTTTTCGGAGCTTTAACTCTTATTAACAGTTTTGACAATTTTTAAATTAAATTGAGGATTCTGCCTATTAAAAAATAAAATTGTAAACAAAAATTAAAACTCCGAAAAAAAAGTTCGACTAAACTTAAATTTTAGAATTTCTTAAGAAATTTCTCCAATTTTAATAATATTTCGTTCCGAATTTGAGCAAATTTCAGAGTTTTTGTAAATTATTTTTGTTTATTCCGAATTTTTAGTAGTTTAGTCTACATTGACAGTTTTAAAGATTGCTAAGAAACTTCGATTAATAAATTTTTTCGGAGTTCCAACTTTAACTAACAATTTTCGGAATATTTTGCAAAATTTCCGAATGTTTTTTAAAACGATTGTTTCCATATTTTTAGAATTTCTTAAGAAACAGGCCAAATTTTAATTATTTTTCTCTCCGAATTTTTGGCAATGCTTATTTTCATGTTTTTAAAAAATTTTGAAGAAACTTTAAAGCTTATTCGTTATTTGCTTAATTATTTAGTGGAAGTATTTTCGGAGTTTCAGTGGTTAATTACAATTTTAGCAATATTTAATTAAAATTGCAAATTTTCCTAATTTTTTTTAGCTTTATCAAGATTATTGCCACAAGTTTAGAGTTTCTTAAGAAATTCTATCCAAATTCTGGCACATTTTGCAGTCAAATATTTTCGGAGTCTTGGTTTTTATTTCAAATCTTGAGCGTTTTTTATATGCATAATAAGATTTTTAGAGTTTTTGTAAGTTCTTTAAATTTATTCCGAATTTTCATTAGTTTATTTTACATTGGTAGTTTCGGAGTTTTAATTTGATTTCTAATTTTAGCTGTTCTTAAGCGACTTGAAAGTTCTTTTCTGTAACAAATAATTTTTATTTTATTATTTGTGTGTAACATTTGTCCGGCTAGCATGTATGAATTTCGGAATTTCGGAACTTTCTTGTAGTCTTTTCGTTTTCATTGAAAACTGCAGTTTTTTTATGAATTATATAATTTTAACAATACACAACTTGCAGTTTGTCGTTTTTATACTGAATTTTAATAATTTTTGCTACATAGAAAAATGTTCGGAGTTTCGGACTTAAGTACTTTAGTAATTTTCAGCTAAACTACAGATCTCAGCTATTGCTGCCATTTGCGATTTCGAGTTTGGTATAACTTCTTGACAAATTTTCTTTAGACTCAGCGATCTCTTTATTTAATGTTGCGGAATTTTTCGAATTTTCTAATTTATGACTTAAACAAAATATTTTAAGATTCTAGTAATTCCAGTTTCATAATTAAGTATTTCTTATGAATTTTAACATATGTATGCGCTCATTAATAAATTTTTCGGAGTTTAAATATGTTTGTTTTCGGTGTAAGGAATTTTCCGTTTAATAAATTTTTGAAATTTTTGTGAGTTAAGTTGTTATCAACGTTTTTATAAAAATTATTTTCTAATTTTGTTTTTTGGATAAAATGATTTTCGGAGTTTTAGCATTCATTTAGTATTTTAGCAATTTTTGGAATTTAAAATCTTTTTAGTAGCTTTTTCCCCCCGAATTTCATAATTTGTCTTTTAAATCACTTTAAAGCTCGAGCAATTTATTGCGAAGTACTTATTTTGCTCAACAAAATTATTTTCGGAGTTAGAGAATTTTTCGCTTCTTCTTCTTTTTGAGTTAATCTTTGAAATTTCGGTGATTTAAGTGAAGTTTTTAATTTATTACAAAATGTTTCATCTTTTTAGACTAAAATTAGTTTTCGGAGTTTCAGCATTCATTTAATGTTTTAGTATTTTTTTACATGTAGTTTCCACAAAGCAAGCAAGCAATTTGTCTAGAAAAAATATATGAGAAACAGTAAAATTTTCGAGTTGCTATTCTTATGCAATATAAACTTTAGTTAAGTCTAGTTTAAGCTTTTAACAAAGCTTAAGTGTCCGCTGCGAAACTGATCCTTGCAAAGTTTTTCTTATTAACTTTTCGCCTGCGCTTATCTGCGACACTTTTTGCACGTTTGTAGCGCATATATTTTCTTTTTTTTCTTCTTTGCAATTTGACTAAGGACTTCTGCACAACTTTTGAAGATTTGTTTTATATGCTTTCCGCTTAGTTTGTGGCGTTTTATTTTTATTTTTGGTGGTTGTGGGCCCATTGGAGTTCACAGCTACTGTAGTTTTTTAATGATTTCTTTCTGATTCCCTTAAAAAAAAAATCATAAGAAAACCTTTTAGTCTTTTAACATTTTAACAGCTTCAGACGACAGACAACGAGTCATTTTGTCTGGCTGATTTCCCGTTTCGTTTTGTTCACTTTTTGTTGCTTTGGCAGCTTTAAAGGTGACAAATATTTGAGTTCCTTAAAGCTTGTTTCAGTCAAACATTTTAATGAGAACCTCTTTTCATTTTTGTGCACAAGATACTCGTACTATTCCTTGGCAAATTCTTTGCTTTAAATATTTTTAATCACTCTGTGTGTGTGTGTAGCCAGTTTTGGTTTTTAGCGCAAAACGTTGCGTGAACTTGGCGCAAACGCATTAAGTTTAAAGTTTTTCTTTTTGCTGCCACAGCCGGATTAAGACTTCTTTTTATTGTTGTTATTTTAAACGTAAAAACTGTTTTTTGATATCATGTTTTTATTGACAGGTATTTTAAACTTAATGGCGCTTAATTTAAATATTTTGTGAAACAACAACACTTTTAACTTAATCCTGATTTCTTTGTTTTATTTTTTTTTTTTGGGTTTTAAATTCAACTTAGACATCAAAAATAAATGATTCATGACCAACACAATCTTTTACACAATTTTCTGTCACAAAGTATTGACAGGGAAGGTGTTTAAATGAAAGAAGAAAAACGAATACGCTGAACTAACCGGCTTAAGAAGTTTAATAAATATTAATTTTTTGGGGATTTATTTTAGTTTCTATTAGAATTTAATTTAATGGGTTAATTATACTGTTTTCTGTAAACTTAAATTTTAAATTCATTGCTTTTGTCATCAGCTGACGCATGATTAATGCTAATAACACTGGGCAACAAAATTCTATATTTTTTTAACGAAAATAAAAAAAGTTCTAACGACTGATGCAGCATCATTGGTGATTTAAAAGTTCGCATGGGAGCATGTTTTAAGAATTAGGTTTCTTTCTTCTAGAAAAAGAGGTCAAATGGGTACCCCTAAATGGGCATAAAATGGGTTAAGATGTTCCACAAAAATATTTGCCTTACAATTCTACTATAAGTTTCTGAATATTAGAATGCTCGAAATAACACTTTTAACACCAAAACTTTATGCAAAATTTAAATAATTTTGAGGGCTAATTTCGTACTTAATAACAATTGCATTTTAAGTGGAGGATATGTTAAAAGTTTTGGTGCCAAATCATTACTTTTTTTTGTACGAAAACGCTGGTCCCCAAAAACGGGTATTTAATGAGTTAAAGTTTTTTTTTTTAAATATTATTTTAGGCCTCTGAATACATAAGTGTCTAAAAACTACAATGCCCGCAATTAAACTTAAAATTGCGAAAATTAGCTTAAACTTGGAATACGTTTAAAGGTTAATTTCATAATTAACCACAATTAAATTTTAGGTTAAGAATGTATCAAAAAATTTTGTGGCAAATCTTTCGATAAATATTCTTCCAGAACATTTTAATATTGTATCTTTTCTCCATACGGGTCTTTTTTGTCCCTTTAATTAGAAGGAGCCCAATAGGTACCCAAAATGTGTACAAATGGGTTAAAATATTTTGCAAAAATATTCGCCATAAAAAATATTATTCAATGTATCTGAATACATAAGTCCTGAAGACTACTCGTACAATGCCCGGAATTAAACTTAAAACATTGAGATTATTCCAAACTTTTGAGCCAAATCTTACGAGGAAAAATTTTGCTGAACATTTGAACATTATATCTTTTACCATATGGGTCATTTTGTCCCTTTGATTATAAGGAATGCAAAAGGTACCCCAAATGTGTATATAATGTGTTAAAATGTTCTTCAAAAATATTGTGCTCCATATCTCTCAATACTGGCTTGAAATTACAGCTTAACCGCAGATTTTATTCAAAACTTCAAATACGTTTAAGGGTTAAAAAGTAATTTTAGTACTTTAAACGGGTATACAATGGGTTAAAATGTTTTTAACAAAATTTCTCCATAAAATTTTGCTTTAAGTATGTGAATACATCAAGGCACGAAATTGAATTTTTATACCAGAAATTATTAAAAACTTGAAATACGTTTAAGTTTTAATTATATTTTTATACACACTGACATTTTAATTGAAGGCTTTGCTTAACATTTAGATGGGGAATCTTATGGGCAACAATTTTGTAAAACATTGTAATTCTCTAGCTCTTCTTCATACATGTCTTTTAAATCCCTCCCGTAAGCAGGGGTCCGATAAGTACCCATAGTCGGGTATATCATGGGTTAATATATAAAAAAAAAATTGGCCTTAAGATTCTGCTTTAAGTCTCTGAATATCTCAAAGCTCGAAATCAAGGTTTAACTAGCACCAGAAATTATTAAAAACTTGAAGTACATTTAAGGATTAATTTTATACTTATTTACACTTGCATTTTAACTAAAAGATTTATTTATCATTTTGATAGAAAATCTGGCGTGGAAAATTTTTGTGAAACATTTTTATCATCTAACTCTGCTCCATGTGGGTAATTTGTGTCCCTTTCTTTTGAAGGGGTCTAATAAGTACCCCTAATATGGTTAAAAATGGGTTAAAATATTTTTAAAAAATAACCGCCTTAAAATTCTACTCTAAGTCTCTGAATATAACAAAGCTCGAAATTATAGTTGAACACCAAAAATTATTAAAAATTTGATGTACATTTAAGGGTTAATTTTATACTTATTTACATTTGCATTTTAATTAAAAAATTTATTTAACATTTCGATAGAAAATCTTACGGGACACAATTTTGTGAAACATTTTAATCCTCTAACTCTGCTCCATGTGGGTAATTTGTGTCCCTTTCTTTTGAAGGGGTCTAATAAGTACCCTTAATGGGGTTAAAAATGGGTTAAAATATTTTTCAAAAAATTTCGTCTTAAAATTCTGCTCTTAATCTGTGAATATAACATGGCTTGAAATTAAAGTCTAACACCAGATATTATTTAAAAACTTGAAATACGTTTAAGGGTTAATTTTATACTTATTCTCGCTTGCGCTGGAATTGAAGGATTTGTTTAACACTTCCAAGGAAAATCTTATGAAGAAAAATTTTGTGAAACTTTTCAACCATTTAACTCTGCTCCGTATGGGTTTTTTTGTTCCTTTATTTAGAGGGATCTAATAAGAACCCCTAAACTGGGATATAAGGGTTAAACCAATACCCGCCATTGTCCCATTTTTAGGACGTCTTTTAAAAAGTGTTTATTTTAATAACTGCAACGTATATTTTTAAAACTTTTCTTAAAATAAGAAGAAACTATGTCATCCTATTTGGTAATGTTTAAAGTTTAAACCAGTTAGTTGTAAATGGTTGTCAACTTCACGTTGAAGCTGACCATTTCAACCGTTTACCAGTTTTAGCATATATGAATTACATCGGGTAATGGGTTAACAGAAATTATACATACATATAAATATGTCGATTCAATAAACGTATCGATGCTTCAAACGAGAGAACTCCAAACTTTAATCAATGATACTTTCAGAGGTAAACTGTCGAAATGCCGAAAACTTACGTTAATTTTTAGGGTTACGTACACTCAAGGTGAAAAGCAACCACCCTATTGTTTTCGCTACGATGTCCGTCTGTCTGTGTCTGATACAGGCTTTTTTCTCGTATATGTATGTAATAAACAGACACTTGACATTTTCAAAGTTAGTACATTTTTATACAAACTACAACAATTTACACTGAAATTTAAAAAAATCAAAATTAAAGGGTATTCTATCAGTTAATGTTATTTTGATTATGTAATTTTGATAAGGCAAACTCTTGAAATGTTCAAACAAAAACTTTAAGACTAAAAAATCCCACAATTACAAAAAATCGCCAAAAAGGAAAAAAGCGCTTAAATGAAAAATATCACAAAAAATCGCTAAAATGCCACAAAACCACCAGAAGTATTGCCAAAACCGAAAAAAATCTCCAAAAAGAAAATGAAAAACGCAAAAACTAAACAAATCGCCAAAAACCGAGCAAAATCGGCAAAACGAAAAAAGCGCTAAAATTAGAAAAACCCATAAAACTATAAAAAGCGCCAAAACGCAAAAACGCCTAAAAGTGAAAAAAGTGAAAAAATTTAAAAAACGAAAAAAGCGCTAAATTAGAAAAAAGAAACGCTAAAGCTATAAAAAGCACCAAAACGAAAAAAAACGCCAAAAAGTGAAAAGAATCGTTAAACCCAAAAATCGTTAATAACAGAAAAAAAGTTTGCAAAATGAAAAATATTGCTAAAGTTTAAAAAACGCTAAAACTAAAAAAAGCACTAAAATGAAAAAACGCCAAAACAAAAAAAAAATTTAAATGTCTACATAAGGCAATATATCCGATTATATAGGCTAAAAATTGTATAGTATTATGTTTGTAGTGTCCGAATTTATGGTTTTTATTTTTATTGTCTCTGTTATTGGAGACAATCCTTAGAAGCCTGTTATGTTGCTAAAAGTTTTATTTTGTATTTGCATTACATTATATCTCTATTTATGCATTTATATAATATATTAAAGTTATTTATTCCATTCAAAAAAATTCTGCAAGTTTCAAGTCATAATTTCTTCATTCAAAAACTTTCCACGTGTTGGGAAAATTACCAATAGTTTAAGTCAACAAATAGCAAAGGTCACATAAGTTTAACTAACTACACAATCTTTAACTAATATTTCGGATTATTATTTCACATAATTATGGATATAAATAAATAAATATTTGCTATAGTATGTGGGACTATAAAAAGCGCCAAAACGCAAAAACGCCTAAAAGTGAAAAAAGTGAAAAAATTTAAAAAACGAAAAAAGCGCTAAATTAGAAAAAAGAAACGCTAAAGCTATAAAAAGCACCAAAACGAAAAAAAACGCCAAAAAGTGAAAAGAATCGTTAAACCCAAAAATCGTTAATAACAGAAAAAAAGTTTGCAAAATGAAAAATATTGCTAAAGTTTAAAAAACGCTAAAACTAAAAAAAGCACTAAAATGAAAAAACGCCAAAACAAAAAAAAAAATTTAAATGTCTACATAAGGCAATATATCCGATTATATAGGCTAAAAATTGTATAGTATTATGTTTGTAGTGTCCGAATTTATGGTTTTTATTTTTATTGTCTCTGTTATTGGAGACAATCCTTAGAAGCCTGTTATGTTGCTAAAAGTTTTATTTTGTATTTGCATTACATTATATCTCTATTTATGCATTTATATAATATATTAAAGTTATTTATTCCATTCAAAAAAATTCTGCAAGTTTCAAGTCATAATTTCTTCATTCAAAAACTTTCCACGTGTTGGGAAAATTACCAATAGTTTAAGTCAACAAATAGCAAAGGTCACATAAGTTTAACTAACTACACAATCTTTAACTAATATTTCGGATTATTATTTCACATAATTATGGATATAATAATAGTTTTTTGTGTGCTCCGCCACCCACCACTTCAATAATTGTATTTTTTTCTTCTTTACCTCGTATGTATATTCATTGATTTCAATCGCTTCAGTTACAAATTTGTGTACATTATGACAATGACCTCAGTTTTTTTCTTTCTTTATTATTATTCGTTTTTTTTTTGTTCGGTTTCTGCGATACCAATCAATTGAATGTTATAAATTATTTATAAAAAACAAATGTTTTACTCTTATGTTATAAAGTATTTCTAAATAACATGTAATTAATACATGTTGTATGAAAAAATAGAAACACAAACATTTATTTGACTTGGCAAATAATAAGTATTAAAATGATAAAATATATATCTATCTGTTCATAGGGAACATTAAATTACAAAATAATAATTAACAAATACTGCAAGTGAACCTTAAAAAAAATTGTTTTTCTTTGTAATAATAATAAAAAAAATAAACTTAATTAGAAACGCTTAACATATAAAAAAGTTTTGCAGTAACTGTAAGTAGAAAAGGCTTCGAAGCTTTGAGCTTTCTTGTTCTTGGACGCTCAAACTTAATATAAGCATTTTAAGCAGTTTTCAATTCACCAGGTTACAGCAGCATCAAATATATTTTTGACGCTCCTAAAAGTATGCTTAAAATATTTTATAAATTTATTTGAAGAGCTTTCAAAATATGTAACATTTTGAGCTTTTCTAGAAAAAGAAAATAAAAAAATTTATATGGAACGTGTCGCGCCCACTAATTTTATTTCAACTATTTTCTTTGAAATAATTCATTAGATCATTATTATTAGCTGTTTTATTATATTAGTTACCAACATATTTTAAAATAAATATTTGCTATAGGTATGTGGGATTTGCCACGCCCACTTGTCCAAATCAGAATAATTTTTACTCACACAAAATTTAAAGTTTCTTGCTGCAATAGCTTAATTAAGACATTCCAAAATAAAAACATATACATGGGAGGTGCCACGCCCACTAATTTTATTGCAGTAATTTTCTGTATAAAAATTCATAAAATGAATGGAGCGACTACTACAAGGTCTCAGCCGTTTCATCCTACTATTTACCAACATATTTTAAAATAAATACTTGCTATAGGTATGTGGGAGTTGCCACGCCCACTTATCAAACCCAGAATTTTTTGTAGGACAATGCACATTATTGAAAGCTTTACTCACACAAAATGTCTACTTTATTGATGCATGAGTTTCAAATATATACAAAAATACAAATTTTTTGTAAGGGAGGTGCCACGCCCACTCCTTTTATTGCGACAATTTTCTGTAGAACAATTTACTAAATCAATGGAGTAACTGCTACAAGGTCTCATGTGTTTTATGGCATTATTAGTTACCAATATATGTCAAAATAAATATTTGCTTTATGTGGGCGCTGTCACGCCCACTTGTCCACTTCTTTATACATACTATCGCTTTAAAACACTTGTATAAAAAGAATTACTCGCACGTAATTTCAAGCCTTTAACTGCTTTAGTTCAATAAAAATTCTGAAAGGAAATTTTCTTCTAAAAGGGCAGTGCCACGCCCACTTAAACTATTAAAAATATATACATATATTTTTCAATATTTTATTGCTCCTTCCAGGCCATCATTAATATACTGCGAGAATTTCAGCAAGATTGGCTTGGGAGTCCTTAGCTTTCAAACAAACACACAGACGTGCACTTTTATATTTGTACATATCGTCACATAAAATGCAAAGGACTAATACTATTTTTAGAATTTTTCAAGGGACATATACAAGTTTATAAAATAAAATTTTAAGAAAAAAATGTTATAAAAACAAACAAACTACTGTCCTTATAAAAAGGATTTTTTCCAGGTAGTATCATATCATATATAAAGTCCTAAATTAATATTACTGTTCTGAGAAAATAGGAATGATTTCTCAATCAGGCTTAAGTTTAGTATTTTTAATTCTTATAGAATGAAATATTTGTTATTAATTAATGTGATTTTCTAAAGAAGAGAAAAATTCATGTTAAATAGCTGATGTTAACAACAATCTCTGCCCAAGTAGATAAACATGGATGCTGATGTAGTGTATTGGGGGCACAGAAAAATTTCGACATTTTCCCCAGCTAAAAATTCTAGTTTAATTTTTCTTATTTTTAATAAAAAATATTTCATTCGATAAAAATTAAAAATATTGATTTTAAGTCCAATTAAGAAATTTTTCCTGATTTCAATATGCATCCTGAAAAAACATTTTTTTTTTGTTTTCACAAAAGTTTTTTTAAGTTTTCTGAACTCTTGTGAAAAGCTTTCAAAAATACTTATAGAACTTTTTGCATTTTATATGACGATATATAGATTTTTTGCCCTGCAGCCACCTGAAGGCGTATGATTAATATTAATTGCAAAATTTCCAATGAAATTTGTTATGGAAACTTTCATTTTTTAAAGAACAAGTTTTAATTTTTTTTTTGCATTTTAACGCCTTAAAATAATAACTTTAAAGCAGATTTCAGCACTAAGCAATTTCTTAATTTGCCAACACTATATGTATGTATGTAGGTTGCTGGAAGTTCTTTTGTTGCCATTTTTATATCTAATCAATTGAATATATTTTTGTTTTTATATTTATTTTCAATGTCAGGGCTAAAAATGCGTATGCGTGCCGGAATCACCCAGTCTGTATTCATGGTACAAGTAATTATAATGCAAAATGTGGAATAACTAACAAAAAATATAAATAAAAAATAAAAAAAAAATGTAACTAAATGTGTGTCTACATGCAACTAATAACAAATGTATGAACATACAACAGACAAATATGTAATATATACATACATACATACATACATACATACATACATACATACATACATATACAGACAGACACGTACAGATAGACAAACATACAGACGGACGGACGGACAGACAGCCAGAAATCATTCATGATTTCAAATTCACAATAAAACAAGAGTGTTAACTAAACAATGCTAAAATACATTTTTTGTTGTTGATGAACAAAAAAGAAGAAGAAACTAAAACGTTTTAGAAAAAAACGCAAGTTGGCGTGTCCAAAATTGTGCGAATCCTATAAATGTAATTTTTTTTTTCAAATTTATTGTTAGCAACCCCAAAGTTTACATACACATACACGCACACAAAAGTACCACCTTTAAAAATAACTGTTGTAAAGAACTGTATGTGTATATCACACACACACTGAGTGAGAGAGAGTGTGAGAGGGCAAGTAAGTAAACAAACAAGAGTAAATTGTGTAGGATGATTTTATGCATGGAGTGTGTGTGTGTGTGTGTGTGTTTAAGTGTAGCAGGGATTTTCAAGTGCATGTTGCACAACATTTTACAAAATTTTGCATGTTTTTATATTTGAAAAAAAAGTAAAAAATAAAATAAACGAAGAAAATAAAAAACAAACAAATTGCCAAGCGGTACTAACGCCAAAGGCGCTGCTGTATGTCGCACATTCTTAAGTTCGTGTTAAAAAATTGTTTTTAAATCAAACCAACTAAAACACACACACACACACACACACACCCATACACACATACAATTTGTTTAACAAATTTTAAATAAATAAATGTAAAAAAACGAACTAAAAAATAAATAATGAATGAAAAAAGAAGAGAGTAGTTCAGTGGGTCAGGTTTGCATGAAATTCATCAGTTTTCATGTTTTTATTTCTCAATCGTGTGCTGTACATATGTACCTACATAATTTTATTTTTTTTGTCTTACTTCTGCAAATTTCATCATAGATTTGCTGTTGTTGTTGTTCATTATTACTTTTTAAAATAAAGTATGTATGTATTTGTAGAGTGCATGTTGAAAAAATTTACTTTCCATCACCATACACATATTAAACTAATGTTAAGTCAGGCAGGCAGCAGCAACAAACTATAAAATGCGTATAAATATGACGTGTTGTTTATAAATAATTTGTTGTTGCTGCTGTATAAAAAAAGGAAGCATGACTGACGTCTGTACATGTATGTATGTATGTAAATGTGTTTGCAGGTATTGTATGTGTGCATGTGTGTTTGTGTGTGTTTTTATTAAGCTTTATTGAAACGTCATCAATGTTGCATGTTGAAAATGCGAACGAACAGCCAATATAAATGCCAACACATGCTAAAATCAAGGCATATTTAAGAATTACATACCTACACACATAGAGTTTTTCTTATTTAAGAGGGAAAAAGGTCAAAAACCTTTAAAATAGTATGTACCTGGTTTTTCTAGGGACTTTAATTTTTTTTATATATTTTTCTAATTGAAAGGAAATATTATTAAGATTAGTGATTTCAAATTTTTGTGTTAATAAAAATACATATGTATCTATCAAAAAATGGATTAACAGCTTAAGTCGACTTAGGCAAAGCGGTATTTTTCGGAAGTTTTGACGCTAGCGCTAAAGGCCATGACTCACTATTCCACATAGTCGCACGACTTACGAAAAAATACAACCCTGATCTGATGAATTGTTATGGTCTTTTTAAATTTGTAATAGAGTATTTTCTCAAAAAAACGCACGATTAAAAGGCTATAATATCTGAATACTTTCGTGTGACCCTTTCTTACTTGCCACCACTGCAGCTTCCAACTGTAACATAAGACAGCATAATAAAGCTAAAATTTCCTTAAGTTTACTTAAGCTAATATCGGATCTGTTCTGCACATCACGACATGTTAAATCGCGCTGATTTCAAAAAATTAATAAAAGCTAAATCATTGCTTTTTGTAAATTTCAGGAGTTATAGCGATGGAAGTTGGAATAAAATATTCTATTATACATGACAAAAACTTAAAATACAAAACAATTCACTAACAAATCAGCTATTAATACACAGAGAAAACAGTGCCTACTAAATACCTAATAAAATAGAACAAAATTAATAAGAAATTTCTATGTTTTTTTTTTTTTCAATAAGGAAATCTTATTAATTTCGTGGAGAAAACCTTTTTGAAAAAATCAACAAGAAATCTTCTAGTTTTTATAAGGTTATCTTATTGATATTTTCAATAAAAAAATTGCGTCTTTATTCTCTGTACTTATGTATTTTCATTTAAATTCTATACGATATACATATGTATGTATGTATGTATATAGTATATTGTAGATGTTATTTATTTATATGTACATACACATTATATTATATTCTTAACTAACTTACTCACCAAGTATTGAACCAGCAAACTTCTACGTGATAGACAAGCACTCTACGCAATATACTAACAAGCAGCCTGAATAACCATTGAAATTATTGTGCAAACATTCTTATACAAAAATGAAAAAGATAATGAAAAAATTGTCTCTACATCTATTTATAGATATGAAATAACAAGACACCTCATAAAATCAAGAAGATTTCCTTATTAAAAAAATCAATAAGATGCTTTACACATACTCATATAGAAACCTACTAAAATAAAGAAGAAAAACTTATTGAAAAAATCAATAAGGCAACCTAATAAAATTATGAAGAAAACCTTTTTAAAAAAATCAAGAAGGCAACCTAATAAAATCAATAAGAAATCCCTATAGTTTACAATTTATAAGAAAACCTTATAGAATCAAGAAGTTTTTCTCTATGGATTGTTTTTTTGGTGCCAATAGTCACGCCTATAAAATTTAAATATTTTATTTCACCTGCTTGTGCATAACCAATTTTTACGAAACTTGACGCACACTTTGAGCTCTTAAAAAGACACAATAGCGCGTTAAAAAAAATGGGCGGGTACACGCCCATTAAAATGTAATATTATATTTCACCTCCTTTTACATTAACTATTTTTACGAAACGTGGCACATATGTACATTGAGCTCTGAAAAATACTTAATAGTGTGTTCAAAAAAGTGGGCGGGGTCACGCCCATGAAAAGTGAGTATGCAATTATATTTACTACTACTTATTCAATTCCCACGAAAAGAGTTTCGCCTCTTAGAACGACATAATTTTGGACGTAAGGAAGTGGGAGGGGCCATGCTCATTAAGGACTAATATTATATTTCACGTGCTTCTACCAGACCGATTTTTATGAAACTTGGCACACACATTGAGCCAAACAAGAGAATAAGAATTCGTAATGTTTTTTTTGTTTCTTTTAGGTCTTCAATGGGAAAATATTTAAGGCTCAGAAAGGAAAAATAAACTAAAGCAATCCTTTATTGTTTTCTGTATCTATAGGAAAAATAGAAAATACTGCTTTAGTACAAGGATTCAAAAAGTAATTTTCAAGACAAAAAAAAAGTTAAATGAATGAAGTACTTTTGCACAAAGAAAACAAAGCAGCACATAAAAACTTTTCCAGCTACAATACAATACAACAATGCAAAAAGGATAATAAGTAAAACTAACGAATTTACAAGGATCTCTGTGAGCCAATGGCAGTTTCATGAAATTTTTGGGGGCCATTAAAGACAAAAAATAAAAAAGAGAGAGAACAGAAATGAAGAAAATAGAAAAAGAAATAAAAATGAAGCATTAAAGGAAATACAAAGACACAACTTGCAGTTTACAAAAAAAAAAACATTTAAAGCTTTTTGCTAGCTAAGGCAAAAATTGCTATTTTCTTGTTATTCTTCTATGCTTTAAAAAAAAATTAACAAGCAGCATTAAATTACTTTTAAGCAAAAGTACAAATTTTATTTCATTTCATTTAAGAAACCTGAAAATAGATACAATACTATAAAGGCGTGTATCTGCAGAATGCTTTTTTCCATTTCTTTTTTCAATTACTATTGTTTTTTTTTCTAAATTAAGGTAATTTTCTTGTTTTGGTCTTTACCCCTCTGCAGCCTTTTGCTGTTCAAGGATAGACGAAGGAAATGGAATATATTGTAGGATATGTTACATTTAACTTGATGAAAAAGAAAAAAGAAATAAAAGATAAAATAGAAACGAAAATTAAGTAGAAAAACATATTAAGCAAAGAAATTATTTATGGCTTATGGTTTAGTGATTTAAAGCAAGGGTTTCCAAATGGGGGAATTCGCAGCTACTTTTAAATGAATGAGCGAGAAGAGCTGGAAACCCCTACTTTTGAAAATAAATTTCATTCTTCAAGCATACTTTTCATAGTTAATCAGTGTGGCCACAACTAAAAAAAATTTTAATGCTAAATGGGGCTTAAAATAATGCTAAAAATGCTAAAAAAATATTTGAAAATGCTAAAATATAATGCTAAAATTTTTTAATGATTTTTTATTAATTATATCGGTATAACGAAGAAATATTTAATTTAATTTTAATAAAACAGACAAAGTTGATTCAAAAGTTAAAACAACAATTCAGGAATATACAAAATACGAGTACAATTGCTGAATTCATAAAACCTCCTGTATCTTTGCACGATCGTATTAAATATAAAAGTGTAAAATTTGTTGTTGGTAATTTTCATATAAAAATTAAATACATAAAATAATTTTACACTTTTATTTTATATGTATGTTTTAATGTATTAGCATGCCTGCTATCAACATAATATGAAAGACATTTAAAAAATACTTTTTGCATTAAAAAACGGATTAATTTACTTTTCTATTTTTTACTGTACGTCCAGGAGCTGGATTCAGCAACGATGAACTTTGAAGTGTTCGACTCCGAAAAACATAATTAAAATACTTATTTTCTTCTTATTATTAGGTGTTTGACGTTTAAAATACATTAAGGCGGCTTTATCATCTTTATGCTTTCCGTACTCTACGTTTCCACATGACATGACATTCCGTTGTAACTTGAAGTTATAAGTGATTTGTTAAAACAAATGCACTATCAATAATGTTATCACTTGAAAAAAGCATTAACTTGAGCAGTCTTCACTTAACATTAACTTAAAGTTTATGTTCAAGTGAGCCTTCTTATGTCAGGTGGAGACCGCAAGTTACGAAAACATAAATGAAATTTGCACTGAATTTGACAAAAGATATATTAAGGGAGTATGATGACAAACACAAAAATTCAAAATTCCTTAAATCTTAAAAACACGAATTTTGAATTATCACACTATTCTCAAATACCAAGTATGACAGCCTAATAGCCGCTTAAGACGTCTTTTGCTGTTTACATGGTTTCCATCATTATAAATTTCTACAAAAACGACAAAATACAATGAAATACAGGAGTTTTTACATGTATAAATGGAAAAGAATATATGAAATTTATAAAATTAAAAATGCTAAATAATGCTAAAAAATTAATACAAAAATGCTGAAAAAAATGCTAAATGCAAAATAAAAAATTCACTGCTAAATCAAAATATATAATGCTAAATTTAGCAGTGAAAATGCTAAAAGGGTCACACTGTAGTTAATAGATAATTAATTAATTTTGATTTTCACTGCTGACTGCGATCTTTGCATTGTAATTGACGTTAAATGAAGTTTCGAAGAAAGCGAACAAAAAAAAAAACAATATTTTTAAACTACTTTCAAATGCTGAAGATCAGCGACATTAAAAATGTTTTAAAACGAAACAAAAACATTAATTTTATATTGAAATGATAGTGCGGTATTAGAGTAAGGCAGTGCTAGAGTAACACAGTACTAGGGTAACACGGTGTATTTTCATTGCAAAATTGTCGTTCTTATCCGTTATTTTATTTTCTGCTTGTTACGACGACATAGAATTTTGTTGTAAACAAAGTACATATGTACATACATTTGTTTGTGAAATGTGCTCTCTCTCTCTCACACTTTTTACAACAAACACACGTGTGTATTCTATATTGACGTAGATGTGCAGTAGATTATTTTTTTGTACGGCTGAGTGCGCGCAATCTTGTTTTCTGGATTCAACGGTACTCCAACGAGTTGTATTTATAAGTTGAAAAAAAAAACGGCTAAAGACAAGTGTTGCCAAATGTTATATTTATAGAGAATTTAGTAATACAGCTTTTTATTTCAAAACAAAACAAAAGTTTAATGCAAGCCTAGTAAAAAAAATTATTTTTAAATTAGGAAGTGTTTTTATATATTTTTTTATAAATTAAAATCGATCATAAAATAAAAAATAGCAAAGACTTAAGGATTTGTGTAGTTAAAATTTTTTCGTTTTCTTTTTTTTTCAACTCAGCTTGGGCGTCTGAGACTCAATCCAACTCTGACACAACAAAATTATTTTAAAGAAAATTTTTGACTTGACATCATTGAAGCATAAGGAAAATTCATACTCTACCTTTATTTAAGTTGGTAATGGCAATACAAATGTGAACGTTATGTTGGGTTTTCAGACGACCAAACTAAGCTTTTTTTTTGTATTATGTTTTCAAGTGCAAGAAAACATTTATTTAAACTTTTTTAAATTAAATAAAGATGCTTCGGTATTTCATACTTTAAAAATTGTTTAAACAATAATTTTATTTTCAAATGGTAATACGGTGCTAGGGTAATGTGAAATTGTCGTTCTTATCTGACACTCAAACGTGAATAGACCTAAATATACCACAAACGGCTTTTTTGCGATTTTTCTGTCCTATTTATCTTTATACACTGTTTTGGTGTATATTTCAAATTTTCGGGTAGTAGAATCCTTTTTTTCTCGCCAAAAATTTAATTTTTGAGAAAAAGGACATATGGTAGGTGGTATAGTCCTGGCCACAGACCGCTTTTTGCGATTTGTCTGTCCTATTTATCTTTATACACTGTTTTGGTGCAAATTTCAAATTTTCGGGTAGTAGAATCCTTTTTTTCTCGCCAAAAATTTAATTTTTGAGAAAAAGGACATATGGTAGGTGGTATAGTCCTGGCACCAAGTAAAAGACAATTTACAATAGCTCTTTTAGAATTATTATGGTAAGAGTGTGTATCTTACCATAACTGCAGTTATAATCAGGGTGACCGATGACATTTTTCAAAAAGTGGCACAAAATAGGGATTTATCAAAAAAAAAGGGACAAAATTAAAAAAAACGAGAAAACTACACTAAACTTCTTAATTTTAATGTATTATTATATAATTCACTATAAAAAAGGGGACAAAAAGGAAAAAAAAAGTAGCAAAACAGTTGAAAAAGTGGCAATTTGCCACTTTAGTCCGTCAAACGGTCACGCTGGTTATAATTCAGCTTTTAAGAAAAATTATATCTGAGAGGTAGTCAAGTCCTTCAATCGAATAAGCAAACTGACAAAACTATGCATTTTAACTTAGTTTCAGGAATATTCATTAGTTACTAGTGCATTTTATTCATAAATGGAAGTAAAATTTGGTTTTTGAGAAAAAGGATATATGAGAGGTTGTAATGTCCTTGCAGTGACTGCAACAAAATTTACAACATATTTAAAACGCATAGTCTTAGAAATATTTCAAAAGTTTAGTGCATTCTAATCACAAATACAGCTGCAATTAAATTTTTGGGAAAATGATGTAAGGGAGATAGGCATATCCTTGTATTCAATACAACAAAATTCACCACAAAGTTGAAGTGCATGATTTTAGAAATATTTATTAATTTTGTAGAGTATTCTAAGCATAAATATATCTAAAATTTAGTGTTTTAAGAAAAAGAATATATAGGAGGTGCTCATGTCCTGGCAGCGAGTTGAAGAAAATTCCCAACAGAGTTAAAACACATAGTACTTACTACTTTTAAGGGCATTCTAATTTAAAATGCAGTTAAAATTTAGTTTTTAAGAAAAAGGATATATGGGAGGTGGTCATGTCCTTGCACTGAACTTAACAAAATTCATAACAGGGTTAAAACGTATAATATTAGAAATATTTACCACTTTTTAGCTAATTCTAATTATAAATTTATTTAAAATTTAGTATTTTGGCAAAAAGGATATAGGAGAGATGTTTTTGCACTGAATGAAAAAATAAATTCACAACAGAGATAAACCGCATGATTAAGAATATGGTTATTAATTTTTACTTTATTTTAAACATAGTTATCGTTTTTGGGAAAAAAGGATATGTGAGAGGCAGTCGAGTCCTTGCAGCGTATTAAAAACAATTCTCAGAAGGGTTAAAACGCATAAGCAACAAACATACTTTTTTTAATTTATATTCATTTTGACATGCGTTAAGTGCCTGCAGACGATCAAATAAACTGATCAATCACATAGTTATGATTTTTAGAACGTTTGAACATCGCCATAAGATAAGAAAAAAAATCAGTTTCTTAGTGATTCTTGTTAATGATGAAGAAGTGAAAGTTTATATTAGATACTAGGGCTACGAAGTAAATATAGAAACGGTAATTGACGTCTATTTTTAAACGACAAGCATTCACATGAGGCTATTAAGGCAGAAATGGTGTAACTCCAAATTATTTAATTGCTCTATTTAATTATTTAATTGCTCTATTACTTTGCGATATTATGTTCTGTGCAACAACGATTTTTCAGTTCAATCTTCTTTTGAATACCAAAAGCTGGCTCACTCTATACTTTTTTTTTTTTGATAGTTAGTAATGTATGTAACATTGGAACAGCAAGCAACAAAAATGTGACTTACACTATTTAGCGCTGATGGCCCCACATATAAATGCTTTGATTGACGGGTTTATTTGATCACCTTCAAGCACTTTATGTAAATAAATATAAGAAATTCCAAAAAAAAAAAATTTTTAATGTGAATTTTATGAAAATTTTTTTCTTTTTTACAAACAGATTTCTCTGCATTTAAAAGAGAAACTTGACATTCAATTTTATAAAATGATTTATTAATTATATAATTTTATATAAAAAAATAATAAAATTGAGGCTAAAAATTGCAATTACAATTTCTATTTAAACCTTGAAAAGTATGAAGTAAAAAAACAACATAACAAAAATATTATTAACTGCTGCTTATCGACACAATGCAATGGAATAAAACTTTTTAGTTGCCGCAATTATTTTATCAAAAATATTGTAAAAAAAAACCTAAACAAATTGCCCATTACAATTGCAATTTTTTAACAATGAAAATAAAAAAATAAACTAAACAAAAAAACTTACAATGACACTTAATAATCACTGCAAATACAAAATTCCATTGGAAAATTCTAATTGCATGAAAATCCCACTTATAAAAAAAACCTATAATTTTGTTTTAGATGTTGTTATTGTGTTCTTTCTATATTTTATTCATTTTATTTTTTTGTACAAAGTGGAAAAATACTTTGAAAAATCCTATAAATTTTATATGATATTCAAACACCCTTCAATCATCAGCGAGCTCATAGAAAATATTGTTTACGAATAACTCAACTGAAAATTAAAATACGAGTACATATACAAATTGCCCTTCTCAATAACAACAGCGGAGTCATATAATTAAAGTTTTCAAATGTATGGAATGCAAATATAAGAATGTTATACAATCATAAAATGTTAAAAAAATACACAAGTGAATGATTTGCAATTGAGGGTTTTTATGTGGAAAAAAGTTGCAAAAAGTCTAAGCAAATTTTTGACATATTGGCAAAATATTAAAATTAAGCTCTCTGGAAACAGTTTTCCTTAAATTCGTATTTGTAAAACTAGTTTTTGAGAAAAAGGATATATGAAAGGTAGTCATGTCCTTGCGCCAAAGGGAACATAAGTCTAGAAATATTTATTACCGTTTAGTGCAATTCAATCATAATTGCAGCTAAAATTTTGTTTTTTTTTGGGAAAAAGGATATATGGTAGCCAGCCATATCCTTACGCCGAATGCAACAAAATTCACAACAGAGTTGAAGAGCATAATTTTACAAATAGTTATTAATTTTTAATGCATTTCAAGCACATAGTATATTGTTAAAATTTAGTTTTTGTGAAAAAGGATATATGGGAGGTGGTCATGTCCGTGCACAGAATAAAACAAAATTCACAACAGAGTTAATGCGCATAATTTTAGAAATAGTTATGCATTTATTATAGTTAAAATTTAATATTTGGGATAAAAGGATATATGGGAGGTGATCATGTCCTTTAGTCGAATAAAACAAAATACATAACAGACCTAAAACATATAATATTTACTACTTTTAAGTTCATTCTAATTATAAATGCAGCTAAAATTTAGTTTTTAGGAAAAAGGATATATGGGCGGCAGTCGTGTCCTAGCATCGAATGTAAAAAATTTCAGAGCAGAGTTAAAGCGTTTAATTTTAGAAATAATTACTTTTTTTATAGAGCATTCTAGTCACAAGTGCAGCTAAAATTTGGATTTTGGGCTAAAGGATACATGAGAGGTAGTCAAATCCTTGCACCGAATGATGTAAAACTCCCAACAGAGTAAAATCTTATAGGTATACAAGTATTTATTACTTCTTAGTGCATGCTAATCATAAATACATTTTTCATTTATTTTTTAAGAAAATGATATATGGTAGCTGGACACATCCTTGCTGCGAATAAGGACAAATTTACAACATCGCTAGAATTCTACACGTTTGGTTCATTCTGATAATAACTTTAACTAAAATTCAAAATTTTGAAATGCAGGATGTATGGCAGAATGTCCTTGCAACGATTTTTTTCAAACTTAATTTTTTTTTGGAGCTTATACATTAAATACCCGCATACGAAATTTAATTTTTCTACATTAAGTATTCTAGTTTTGCCGATTCATTATATCGTGCCGTACCTGCAGAAAAAAAGCTTAAGTAACATAATTTTCGAACTACATATTTTGACGGAAATCGTTTATTTACGATCGTAGATAATAGATTGTCGTAAAAAATCCAACTTAAAATAATATACCGCTTGAGCTTTTTTTTTGGCAGTTATGGTTCGATATGGTGACAAGGCGCTGTGCGACGGCGGTAATTGAAAAAAAAACTGCTGACAAACTTTGGTGTATACAGCAGGAAAGTCCCTTACATTTTAGGTACAGAACGTGTTTAGCTTCTTTTACATAAGAAGCCAACTTTACTTTAACGTTCCAACTCTTCCCCAGATGGATCTTTTTCGTCCTTTTCACGAAAAGGGTTCAAATAAGTACCTTTAATGCATAATTTTTAGTCTCTAAAAACAACAAGACTGTAAATTTATCAATGGCCAATTTCTGGAAGTATATTCACTTCAAAGCCTTCAAAGGATAATTTTTTATGCTGCCTTTATAAAACATTTATAAATTTATTTTTTCTCTCTAGGGTCATTTATGTATCGTTTATAAATTTGTTTATAAAAAAACAACAAATAACTTTCGTTCTAACAAAATAACGGTTAATATAAAAGTTTAAAAGACAAGACTAATTATACTCAAAAATTAAATACTTCTGCTCTCTCTCTCTCCCCCCACTTAAGTTAATTTTTTCTTAATTCCCCAACCATTATTATTATAATTTTTTTTTAATTTCACTTTCATAAAATATAACAGTTCTACTTATTAAATAATTCCATTCGTTAAATTCGACTAATTTCTATACTTAAATCCGTTGCTGGAGATAAATGCCTTCAATTTCGCCAAACTTGAGAGTAATTGGCCAAAATACATACGCAAGAGCATATTGGGAAATTTCTCTTAATGACTTTGCGGTATTTTTGTTTGTGTTTTTCATGTTGTTGTTGTTGTTGCTGTTGTTGCTATTATTGATCATGCACCCTCAACTCTTAAATTAGTGACTCGTTTATACATTTAATTAAATAAATTAGTTTGTGCCAATGGCTGGGATGGGATGGTGGACGGACAGAAAGTTTTACTACGGGAGTTGAGCAGCGGAGTGATTATTTTGTGGTGGCCAAAATAAGTGTGAGTGTGTGTTTTTGTGTATTTTCGTTCTTTTGGTTGTTTCCTTTTTTATTATTTCTTAAATTTGTTTTCTTTGCTTTGAGTTTTGCAGGATTTTATTGTCTTGAAATGCTGGTGTGCCTGTGTCTGTGTCTAATCGCCTGATTGTCTGTCTGTCCATCTACATATATACTCGTATTTGCAGTTTAAGCATTTAATTTCATATATTTTGGTTGCTTTTGCTTTTAATATCAGGGTTGTAAAATTTTTAAATAATATAAAAAGCTGCAATTTCTATTTTGTTTTTTGTTTTTTTTTTTGGTTTCTTTGTTTTATTATTATTATTATTCAGAGCCATACAATTATAGCAACCGTTTATTATGCTTTTATGACGTTTGTTTCTAAAATTTCTTAAGAATTCGACTGAAAATAAAATTCAGTTTACAAATAAATTTTGGCAAATAATTAATGCTGGCAAATATTTTCCACTAAATTTGGTTTTATAGAGGTAGAAATAAATGCAAGGAATTTTGGTATTAGAATTGTTTTTTCCTTTTCTTCACGACAGAATAAAATAATCACAACAAGGTCTGGCTTTAGAAACGATGAATAACATATTGCCTTGAATGGGTGGTGTGGGCGATAAACTAAATTTGAAAAAATCTGTGGCTTTCATGTCTACAGTATATCTTTTATTGATTTGATTTTTAGCCCAAATTACTAAAAAAGTGCACAGAGGGTTAAATATTTTTCGCAGACTTAACTATTTTTGTATGAACTGAATTCAAAGAACCTACTTTTGAAACAAATTTTTAACAAAGTCCAAAAATTATTCTAATTTTTTTCATAAAAAATCAGAGATATATTGATGCCAGAACTTGCAACTTTTAAAATAAATTTTACGAAACTTTTTATAAAATTCCAAGAAATTTGTCACCTGAAACATATTATATCTGTTAATGAGGGCAATCATGAAATCGAGAAATTTTTCCTGGGGAATAATTTCAAACAATTATTATGCATTATAGGTACATATGGGTATTTTTCCAGGAAAGTCTACTTTTTGTCGCGTTCGACACCAAGCAAATATGCTTGTTTTTTTCAAAGAAAACGAAACTTTTTTATACTTTTTTATACATTTGTCTAGGGCGTCAGCAGCTCTACGTTAGGTAAAATGTTATGAAAAATTTAGTAACATTCTTCAGAAATACAAGGTTATTTGCTTGCTGTCGAACGTGAAAAAAAATTGTAATTTTTCAGAGAAATGCCCATATTATACATACTTATAAGTATGTAATAAGTAAAACAAAAAAATTCTAATTGGAAAAGGAAGAAATTTCTCGTGGAATTTTATTCATGATTGCCTTGAATAAGAGCGCCAGATAAAGAAAATAAAGCAGGTTTGGCAAATTCCTTGACCTAAAAAATTTAGGTAAAAGTATACTGAAAAGTTTTATATTAAGTTTCATGAAAATATTCATGAAAAGTTTCATGGAAAATTTTATTTAAATTTAATGAAAATTTTCATGTAAAGTTTCACAAAAAATTTCAGGAAAAGTTTTTTAAAAGTTTCATGAACAAATTTCTACAATATTTCACGAATATTTTCATAAAATTTTTAATGAAAATAACCATGAAAAAAAAACTCTAATGAAAAAGTTACGTAAAAAGTTTCTGGAACAATTTCATAAAGTTTCATAAAAAATTTCTAAAATATTTCACGAATATTTTACTAAAATTTTTAATGAAAATAACCAACGCAAAAGTTGGATGAAAAGTTTAATGAAAATGTTCATTAAAAATTTCACGAAGTTTCATGAAAAAATTTCTAAGATATTTCATGTTTTCAAATAAGTATTTCACCAATCTTTTCATACCATTTTTTTTTAATAAAAAAAAACTCTAATGAAAAAGTTGCGTGAAAAGTTTCATGAAAAAGGTTCATGAAAAATTTTTAACAAATCTTATGAATATTTGCGTAAAATTGTTCATGAAAACACTCTAATGAAAAACTTGCATGAAAACTTTAATGAAAAGTTTCATGAACAATTTCTAATATATTTAATGAATCTTTTCATAAAAAAAGTGTAATGAAAAACTTGCATGAAAACTTTAATGAAAAGTTTCATGAACAATTTCTAAAATATTTCATTAATCCTTGCATACAAGTTTTCATGAAAAAATTCGAATGAAAAAGTTTTGTGAAAAGTTTCATGAAAAATTTCATAAAGTGGAATTGAAAAAATTTCTAAAATATTTGACTGAATCATGAAAAATCTCTAATAAAAAGTTGTGGGAATAGCTTAGTGAGAAAGTTTCATGAAACGGGTTCATGAAAAATTTCATGAAGTTTTATGAAACAATTTCTAAAATATATTTAAAGTATTTACTTAAATATTTATATGAAAAAGTTACATGAAAAGTTACAAAAAAGTTTTATGGAAAATTTCATGAAGTTTTATGAAAAAATTTGTAAAACATTTAATAAATATTTTCATAAAGTTTTTCATGAATCTTTTCATGACCAATTTCATCAAGTTTCATGAAAAATTTCCTAATGGAAATTCCACGTTGATGCCGGTTGGATAGAAGTGCAGTTTTGGTCTAAGTTTAATTAAATATAAAATTGTTTTTGAAGGGGCGTGGCTACGCCTAACTTTTTACATACGTAGCTGTGCCGTCATAAGCGTTCAATCTATGCTGAGTTTCGTAAGAATTGCTTAAGAAGAAATATATGAAATGTAATCTTCAACTACGGGGGGTGGGGGCCGTGGTACGCCCACTATTTTTTAACCGACTTCAAAAAAAGAAGGAGGTTAACAATTCGTCTCTATTTTTTTTTTTTTTTTAGGTGTGTAGGTTCATAACTCGGTGCATTTTAGACCGATTGTAAAAATTTTGTTGTTGTCTGAGAGGGTATAGCTTCCCATTGGTCCCATTTGAAAAAAGTGGGCGGGGTCACGCCCACAATTTTTTAAATTTGATTTTGTGATCTTCTACTCATTTGATTGCTGCGAAACCTAGCAAACATCTTTGGTTCTTGTAATTACAAAATTTTTTAAGTTGAAAAAATGGGCGGGGCTACGCCCATTAAAATGTATTATAGCAATACACTTGGTTCTACTTAACCGATTTTTACAAAACTTAGCACACACCATGAACTTTTAAAAATACACAAGCATGTTTTAAAAAAATGGGCGGGGTCACGCCCATTAAAATTTTATATTATATTTCACAGGGTTCTATTTCACCGCTTTTTACGAAACTTGGCACACACCCTAAGCTTTAATAAAGCCACAAAATTGTGTTAAAAAAAGTGGGTGGGGTCACGCCTACAATTTTTTAAATTTGATTTTGTAATCTTCTACTCATTTGATTGCTGCGAAACCTAGCAAACGTCTTTGGTTTTTGTAATTACAAAATTTTTAAGTTGAAAAATGGGTGGGGCTACGCCCATTAAAATGTATTATTACATTACACGTGCTTCTACTTAACCGATTTTTACGAAACTTAGCACACACCTTGAACTCTTAAAAATACACAATTTTGTTTTAAAAAAAGGGGCGTAGTCACGCCCCATAAAATTTAACACTTAATTTCACGTGCTTTTACATCATCGATTTTTACGAAACTGGACCATATTTCTAAATAAAGATACTTACAAATAATTTTTTTTTGAATTGACCAGAGCTCAAAAGTATGCACTAAAAAGGTAAAAATAAAACTTTTTTAAAAAAAATTAAACCGACTTCAAAAATAAGCACTAAAAACAACAAATAATATAGATCTAGTTAAATAAAAGATTTTTATATATGTTACCTACAGTGCCGTTTGAAGTTGGTGCCAGTAATACTGGTACTAAGCACATAGGAACATGCCCGGTAAAAAAACTGCAAGTAATTTTTATGTACATATGTATCTGCTTAGTTACCAATGTTGCTGGCACCAACTTCAAACGGCACTGTAGGTAACATATATAAAAATCTTTTATTTAACTAGATCTATATTATTTGTTGCTTTTTAGTGCTTATTTTTGAAGTCGGTTTAATTTTTTTTAAAAAAGTTTTATTTAAACACGAGTTGGTGTTATTACAAGCAAGTGTGCCAAGTTCTGTAAGAATCGTAATGTATAACATTTATTTCAAAAAGGCGTGGCTTTGCCTACTTTTAGAAATGTCGTGTTGTGTCATTTACAAAAAACTAAGATGCGTGCTGAGTGGCGAATCGGTTGTAGTGGACGTGGGTTTTTCGTTAAGGGTACTAAGCTATAAGTTTTTAGGTAAACCATATTTTTTTTTCAAAAAGGTTAACAAATGAAGATGTTATAGAGAAACAACCACGACAAACAGGAAAAAAATTAAATATGTAATAGGGCCATTTTTAGTAACTTAATTTTTTTTCCAATTTTTAGATCTTTAAGAAATCGTTTGTTTTTAAGAGTCCAGAACATTTTTAAAGTTATCAAGTAGATAATTTAAAAATATAAAAAAAGAACTTTTAGTATTTTTTAGTTTGAGTAATTCTGCCACTTCTTCTTATGTCCTTAAAAAAGAGGACCGCAATTTATTTGTGAATAAAATTTTTGTTTTACCTTCAAAGCCTATTTTCATTATATTGCTGTTTACTAACTTATTCATTTTAAATTCATTAGCTGCTAGACTGTGTGTGTGTGTGTGTGTGTGTGTGTGTCTGTTGGGCTCTCTGCTTCACCCAAAAATTGTCTATCTTCTTCAATGTCTATAACTAATTTTCAAATTTCTTCTTGCTATTCCCAGTCGGCGGCGCCCGCAACCTTTTCAAAAACCATATGGTTTGAAAAACTTAACAACCAAAATATTGATTAACCTCAACGGGTGGTGCTGGTGGTGGCCACGGCCGTGTGAGGGTGGGGGTGGTGGTGTTGGTGTTGGTAACCATCAGCGCTGCTGACTTTTTTCTTACCCACAGGGGTGGGTAATTTTAATTCAATGACTGGAAAATATTAAGAAAAAAAAAATAAGGATTAAGGAAGGCATAAACGAGAAATTGCGAGAGAGAAAAAAAGTTGATCCAAGTTAAAGCGAATCATGTTGCACAATTAGCTGCGTTGTCTGGCAAAAGAAGGAAGGGTGGGCGCTTTCTCCCTTTTGTCTTGCGGTTTTTTAATTCAACTTCGAGCTTTGCTGTGTCTTTCTAACTGCTTTTTTTCTACAGGATAATTATAAGATCAAGTGGCCATAGATAATCGATTTGAAATGAAAACCTTCAGCCAAACACAGCCACATGGATTTTGAATTTGCTTTGTGCAGCGTTTCCCCTTCTCGCCACCCCACCCCACCCCACCACACTTTTATACACATTAAGGGTAATAAACAACAAATTGTTTGTTAAATAATTGAACATATAATAAATAATATATAATGTAAATTTATATACACACACAAACATGCATAATTACATATAAATAACAATATTTAGTGTACAGAGGTTCTCAATTTGTTTTTGTTGTGGAAAAAGCTTTGCCCCTTTATGCAAAAACTATTGTTAAACTTAAAGTTGTTTTAAAAAGAAAATTTTGTATGGCAAAACCGGTTTTAACGCATGCTTTTACTTTAACAATCGTTTTTGCTTAAGGAAGTTTATTTATAAGTCTAAAGGAAAAATCATAACTTTGATATTCATAAATTGGTCATAGAAAAAAATCGGTCTGGCCGAATTGCAGCCAGTTTTATCAGTTCACATTAATGAAGGATTTTATTTTAATAATTTTGAATCTATATTGTTACAGTTTACCTTATTTAAAACTTAAATTCTTTCTTTCTTTTATTCGCTTTACAGTTTGAAACCTCCTCCCAAAGATGGCGTCACAAAAAGTAATCCCTCAAAACGTCATCGCGAACGTTTAAATGCCGAATTAGATTTATTGGCTTCGTTGCTGCCATTTGAACAGAATATTTTAAGCAAATTGGATCGACTGAGCATTTTAAGGCTGTCTGTTAGTTATTTAAGAACAAAAAGTTATTTTCAAGGTGAGTAAAATTATAACACAAAATTATTTCATATAAAAAAAATTACTAAGACATCTTTTCCACATGAAAAGCTTACTCGGCAAAGTCTTGAGTTTAAAGAAGAGAAGGGAGAACAGAATGGGAGCTATTTTCCCTTAGAATAGAGTAGGGGAAAGATCTTGAGCTCTTTTCCCTTCTCTCCTACAAACTAGACTAGACTTTGCAAAGTAAACTTTGCTTGTGGAAAAGCTGTCTAACTTTCTGTTAATTTAAAATTGTGTTTTAACTGAAAGGTAAAAATATTCTATAACAATAAAATTTTTTTAAGGAATTAACCTTGTAAGCATTTCCATGTAGTTGGGTGAAAAATTTTCTATTTGCCAATAGCATGGATCTCCAAAGAAGAGAGTGACAAATACAAAATGGCGTAACGTGAATCTCTAAACCGTTTTTGGTAAATTTCTTGATCTGACTTGTCTCTCTCTCTCTCTCTCCGCTGCTCCTATAACCAAATATTAAAAAAAAATTTAATGCCTATAATTTCACAAAAAAATTCATACTTTTTTAAAGACTACCTTTTTAAGAGGGACGTTTTTAAAATTCACATTTTTAAGGTACTTACTTTGCTTAAAATGGTACTTATTTGAAAAAGTATTTTTTTAAGAAATCACTTTGTTAAAGAATACTTTTTTAAATGGTACTTTTTCAAAAGGTACTTTTTCAAAAGGTACTTTTTGAAAATAAAATTTTCAGAAGGTACTTTGCTTTAAAGGGTACTTTTTTGAAAAGGTACTTTTTAAATAAATAAATTTATTAAAGAATAATTTTTAAGAGCTTGTCTCTTAAAAGGAACTTTTTTAAAACATATTTTTTTAGAAGGAAAAGGTACTTTTTTGGATTTAAATTTTTTAAAAAATTGTTTCTTAAGAAGTACCTTAATAAAAGATACGGTTCATTTTTAAAATGTTCTTTTTTAAAAGTTATTTTCTTAAAAGGTATTAATTTAAAAAGTACTTTCTCAAAAGATGCTATTTTAAAAGGTACTTTCTCAAAAGATACTTTTTTGAAGGGTATTTTTTTTAAATGTACTTTTTTAAGAAATAAATTTCTTAAATAATATTTTTTAAGAGATACTCTTTTAAAATGTCCTGTTTTACAAGGTCCTTTTTTAAAGGTACATTTTGAAAACATACTTTTATAAATAAAAGGAATTTTTCAAAAGCTACTTTGCTTAAAGGGTACTTTTTGAAAAGGTACTTTATTAAGAAGTAAATTTTTCAAATAATACTTTTTAGAAGGTACTTTTTAAAAAGATACTTTTTTACAAGGTCCTTTTGTAAGAGGTACTTTTTAAAATTTATTTTTCAAAAGAAGCTTTGTTTAAAAACGTACTTTTGTGAAAAGCTACTTTTTTTAAACAAACAAATTTTTTAAGGAATACTTTTTTAAGAGTTTTTTTTAAAGGCAACTTTTTAAAAGGTACTTTTTTAAAAAGAATTTTTCTATCCCAGGCTCCTGTCAAATATTTTAATTGCAATGCGGAATTTATTTTATTTCTTGGAGCGTTTAATTTTCGAGTAAACTTTTAATAATTCCGAAAATATTTATTATATTGTTGTTACACTTTTACTTATTTGTTATTGGCACTCCTAAATGATTCATAAATTATGTCGCTTTAATGAAATTGCAGACTTATTAAATTCAGCTCAACTCTCATTTAAAAAAGAAAAATTTACTTTACTGTGTAATTTGCAAAATTATAATATACATATATACATACAGATATTTATTTCTTTTTTTTTATTCTTTTGGGGAGTTTCACTACAACTGCAGTATTTTAAATAAATCAGAGCGATTTTAAAGAAAACAAATTAAACTCCCTGTTTCAAGGTCACATGGTCAATGTAAAACACTATAATCAACATAAATGCATAACGGTATTCATATCAAAGAAGAGACTGTCAGTCAGACAGGCAGTTGGACAGAAGGATAGGCATAGGGACAGACAGGCAGCCAATACAGGCACAAAAATGTAGGGCTCTGCGTGTTTAATATAAAATTCGTATCCTTTTTTTTTTCTTATTCTTGCCCATACAATTGTGTTTAGTATACAAAATTACTCGTCCAAGCAAGAAGCAAGATATCAGAGACCCTTTAAGGATTATTTGTAAAAGAATGCATTCGTTAAAAAATTTAAAATTTTTTCCCTTCTTGGCAAAGCAAACAATGAAACCTGGCATTTAAGTTACAAGATGTGTTCATCTTTTTTTTATATAAATCCTAAGGGCAATATATTAACCCTGTAATCTCTTCTCCCTTAAAATGTTTCTTCAAAAATTATGGGCAAGAAATTTAACTTAAAAGTCTTTAAATTACAGCAAAGCTTAAGGTTTATCCAAGCTAATTTAATAAGAAGTCAAAATTGTAAATGAGTTTAAGGGTTAATTACACATTTATTCACAAGGGACAGAAAAGTTCCCTTAAATGAGCAAATAATAGATTGAAATCTTGTACAAAAATATTTTCTTTAACATTTTAGTGAAGGTTTCTGAATATAGCAGAGCTCATAAATTGACTTGAACACCAAAAATTAGTCAAAAGTTAGAATACGTTTTAGGGTTAATTTGGTATTTTTGCCTAGTTGCATTTTAGGCATAACACGTGTATGCCAGTTTTTTATAAAATTCCTCGAGAAACATTTTTGTGGAACATTATAACCCTGCAACTCTTCCCCATATGGGTCTTTTTAGCACCTATCGCAAAAAGGGGTCAAAAAAGTACACTAAAATGAGCAAATAATGGGTTAAAATGTTGTACAAAAATTTTTGCTTAAAATTCTACTATAGCCAAAGCTTATCCTTTAACTTAAGCACCAGAAATAAGTTCAAAGTTAAAGTACGTTTTAGGGTTAATTTGGTATTTTTGCCTACTTGCATTTTAGGTATAAAACGTGTTCGCCAGTTCTATATAAAATTCCACGAGCAACATTTTTGTGGAATATTTTAAACCTTTAACTCTTCTCCTTATGGGTTATTTTTAGCGCCTTTTGCCAAAAGGGGTCAAAAAGTACCCTTAAATGGTTAAATAATGGGTTAAAATATTCCACAAAAATATTTGCCATAATATTCTGCTATAAATTTACAAATATAGCAAAGCTAATAATTTAACTTGAACACAAAAAGTTATTCAAAAGTTAAAATATGTACATATGTACGTTTAAGGGTTAATTTGGTATTTTTTGATATTTGCATTTTATGTATAGGACATACCAGCCAGTTTTATATAAAATCTTGCGGGGAGTATTTTTGTGGAACATTTTAACCCTGTAACTCTCCTCCTGCTGGGTCTTTTTAGACCCTTTCGCAAAATGGAGCCAGAAAAGTATCCTTTAGCGGTTAAATATTGGGTTAAAATGTTCTACAAAAATGTTTGCCATAAAATTCTACTAAAGCTTTCTGAATACAGCAAAGCTAATAATATAACTTGAACACCAAAAATTAGTCAAAAACTGAAATACGTTTAAGGGTTAATTTGGCAATTTTGCAAACTTCTATTTTAGGTATTCGACGTGTTCACTACTTTTATACGAAATCCTAAGAGCAAAATTTCTGTGGAACATCTTAACCCTGTAACGCTGCTCCTTATGGCCCTTTTTAGCACCTTTCGCAAAAGGAGTTCAAAAAATTAAATAATGGGTTAAAATGCTGTAAAAAAATTTTGTCATCAGATTCTACTAGAGGCTTACGTATAAAGCAAAGTTCGTAATAAAGTCTAAACGCCAAAAATTAGTCCCAAGTTGAAAGACGTTTAAGGGTTAATGTAATATTTTTGCAAAATTTAATTTTAAGTATAAGACGTGTTCACCATATTTATATAAAAGCCTACGAGCATCTACATCTTTGTGGAATATCTATATGGGTCATTTTAGTCCCTTTCGTAAAAAGGGTGCAAAAAAGTACCCTTTAAGGGGCAGATAATGGGTTAAAATATTCTACAAAAATGTTTGCCATAAAATTATATCTGAAGTCTCTCAGTACACCAAAGCCGGGATTTAAACATAAACAGCAGAAATTAGTGAAAATGTTAACAGCGTTTTAGGGTTAATTTGGCAGTATTTCAGCGTTGGCTGAATTAGTTAGCACGTTGACTATAGAACCGCAGGACATGGGTTCGTTCCCGGTTTCCGACAGTCATTAAATAACAGCACCACGCATTTTTCTGATGTACATTAGTGTTCCTGTGTATGAGTTGTTGTAGGAAAGTTCAAGTGATGAAGGCATAGACACTGCTCACTGAACTATAGCGGGTTCAGTGGATCAGAGCGGCCTGCTTCGCCAGTATTGTGTAGCAGAATCATCGGCGAAGTAAAATAATTAATAAAATGGCTACTACTAAGCACGGCTAACAAAATTTAATACGCCTCTTTGACACCAGAGGCACTGTAACACTGCCTTATTAAAACGTGCAAAAAAGCAGAACTGTAAAAGAATTAAGCCTTCCTCTATCTCAACCTTCACCACTTGCTTTCGCTATTACTATACCTTTCCTAAAAGAAGGTGTCAGCTAGTAATAGTAGTAGGTATTCATTGACTGAGTGTAAATTCTATTTAAAAAAAAAATTGCATTTTAGATATAAAGCTATTTAATTGAAATCTTGCGAGGAGCTCTTCTCCAAATGGTCCCTATTCGTCCTTTTATTTTAGAAAGGTATGAAATAAGTACACAATAAACAAAATTTATGAAGTACATATAGGACAAAAAATTAAAGAATCTATTCCTTAACACTTCTGTATTTCACAAGTATTGAAGATAATTGCCATTAATATTAAATTTAAAAGAAATTTGCATTTGTGCGGCCGCTATTTTGAGAATGCGTTATAAATTTGTTTGCCTTTGCACAAGTGTCGGTTCGTTTTCTTAAATAATTTTTCTGTGAAAATTGCCTTTTCTAAATATTTTATAAGACTCAATTATGCAAGTGCAACAAACAACATAAAAAAAGCCTTTAGACCAATATCAGAGTCGTCCATTTATTACTTCACAAACTTCCCACATTCCCAATAAATAAATGAATGAATCAAGGCATGAGAGTTACATATACACTGACTAACTGCCTGACTGAGTGACTGAATGACTGGATGGAAGGCTGATTGTATGCATGATTTATTCATAAGATTTCTTTAACACTTACCCAGTTTTTATTTTATTCGCTTCGCTGTTGCTGTTGCTGTTGCTGCCAATGATTTGATTCGAGTGCGAGTGTGAGATTCCATTCACTTCATAATTTTATTGTAAATATGCAATTTTTGTTGGTATTGAAATACTGTTTTGGCAAAACAATAAAAATAAAAAACAGAAAACAGAAAACAAACGCTTGATGTGTTCGCTGGCGTTTGGTCGTTTAGTCGTTCGGCACGCTATAGTCCTCCATTAAGACTGAAAGTAGTAGACAAGAATTATATAAAAAAAATAATATTTATATTTATATATAATTTCTACTCATACTGTTAAATATTATCAAATATTGCGTGACTTTGCCGTTTGCTGTTTAATTCATTTAAAGCTGCATTTTGGTTTAAGACTTTTTTTTTCTTTTCGCTTTATAACACAATTTTTACTGCTTTAGTTCCCTGCCTGGCTAATGGCAATTTTGGTTCGTAAATCTTTGATATTTAGTAGCTCTTTATTAGTTTTTACTTAAAATAAATATAAATAATTGAAAAGGCAAGACTATCTGGCCAAATTAACACGTCAAACAAATATACAGAGAAGGGCACAAAAATAGCACATGAGAGACAAAAAAAAAATATAAACAAAATTTAAGAATAAATTTAAATTTACAATTTCTATTTCAATAAAAAATAAAACTTATAAAACGCCGGCACATATTTAGGCTTCTTTTTTTTTGCCTCGTCCGCTAGACGATTGATGGTGTTGTCAAGTGTAATCGGAATATAATAGAGGGCCTTGTGGAAAAAAATATCAGCAGTAGTAAATCATTTAATCTGTTATTTCGTAAATAGTTTAAGAATCCAGTACGTTTAAGTCAAAACCGGTTTTTAACCGATTTTCAATATAACCGTTTTAAAACCGGTTGAATATAAAACATCATTTTTTTTACTTTCTACTAAAAAAACTTAATTTTTAAAACAACTTTTATATAAATTTGATTCGATTTAAAATTTATTTTTCGTTGAGCTCATAACCGGTTAGAAACCGTTTTTATTGCGTTAAATATCGGTTCTTATTTCTTTAAGTTTTTTATGCCTAGAACTTAAACTGTACTATGCAAAATCGACATTGAATCAGCTTAAAATCGTTTTTTGTCGAGTCTGTAGCCAGTTGGAACCGGTTAGAAACCATCTTTATTCGATTAAATATCGGTTTTTATATGTTTACTTTTTTCCTTTAAACTGAAACTGTACCATTCAAAATCACTGTTGCATCAGCTTCAAACCGGTTTTCCATAAAACCATGTAACCGGTTGTAACCGTTTTTTATTCGATTAGGTTGCGTTTTTTATTGCATTAGTCTTTGTTCGTTAAAGTAAAACTGTACCATTCCAAATCAATATTAATTTGTCTAAAAACCGGTTTTTTCGAAAACGTAATAGCTTACAACCGGTTTTATTCGGTTCAATATCGATTTTTATTGAATGAATCTTTGTTCCTTAGACCCAAACCCAACCACTAAAAATTAATATTAATTGGGCTTAAAACCGGCTTTTTTTATCGAGCTCATAATCGCTTACAACCGGTTTTTATTCGGTTCAATATTTTATTGAATGAATCTTTGTTCCTTAGACCCAAACCCAACCACTACAAATTAATATTAATTGGGCTTAAAACCGGTTTTTTTATCGAGCTCATAATCGCTTACAACCGGTTTTTAATCGGTTCAATGTCGATTTTTATGTTTTTCTCTCTTTTTTTTTAAATTGATATGAACTCGACTTAAAAGCGTTTTCATTATTATTGCGTCATTACCGGTAAATAACCGGTTACAACCCATTAAAACCGGCTTTTAGTCTGTTTTTATTTACTTGGTTGTCCTTAGAACAGAAACGGCATCATTCAAAATCAATGTTGATGCAATTTAAAATCGTTTTCTAGCCGCGTTGATAGTCGGTTATAGCCGACTAAAACCGGTTTTTAAGCAATTCAATATCCTTTTTTTTTAATTTACATGTTTTGTCTTTAAAATTTAAACTGTACATTGCCAAATCAATATTAACGCCTTTAAAATCGTTTTTTTTAATCAAATTTATAGCCGGTTATAGCCCATAAAACCCGGTTTTTAGTCGCTTCAGTATTTTTACTTGTTATGTTTTTAAAACAGAAACTGCAACATTCTCTACTCGATATGTACTCGATTTAAAACTGTTTTCTCGTCTAGTTGATAACCGGTTTCAACCATTTAGAACCGGTTTTAGTCGGTTAAATATCGGTTTTTATTTATTTTACCAGTTTTATGTTTAAAACAGAAACTGTATCATTCGAAATTGATATTGACTTAAATTTCAACTTATTTTCTCGTCAAGCTTATAAGCTTTACAACAAACTATTCGATTCAATATCGATTTTTATTTCTTAAAATTTTTTTTCGTTATCATTCAAACTCGATATTGACGCGATTTAAAATAGCTTTTTAATCACACTTGTAACCGGTTACAGTCCATTTAAACCGGTTTTTACTCGATTCAATATCGGTTTTTATTTATTAGCTTGTTTTTCTTTTTTCTTTAAATTAGCAACGGCATCATATTGACTCGATATCGACTCGTTTAAGAGAAATTGTATCATTATAAATCGATATTGACTTGATTTGAACCCATTTTGTTTTGTTGGTCTTATAACCAGTTGCAATCCATTAAAACCGGTTTTTATGCAGTTCAGTAACAGTTTTCTATTTATTTTCTTGCTGTGCTTTTAAAATAGAAACTATAGCATTCAAAATCGGTTAAAAACCATTAAAACCGGTTTTTATTCGGTTCAGTATCGGTTTTTATCTATTAACTTTTCTTATCCTTAAAACTATAACTGTACCATTCAAATTCGATATTGACTCGTTTTAAAACAGTTTTTTGTCGAGCTTATAACCGGTTACAAGCGGTTAAGACCGGTTTTTACACGATTCAATAACGGGTTTCATTAAATTACTATTTTATGAATAACTACTTTCGGACTATAGTAATTGTAACCGGCTTGTTTCGTTTTATTCAGAACTATTTATAGCCGAGTTTTATTCGATTAAAATTGCTATCAAGTATTTTAAAGATTGTGTAACTCATTTGATATAGCTGTTATATATTTTAGAGCCTTTTATTAGTTTTGGAGATTGTAAATAAACAAGATTAGACTATTCAAACCCAATTTTATTCGGTTTAGAACCGGGTTTCTTTCACTCCAATTGCATGCTTGTTCCTACAAACTTAACATTGGGTTTGATTTAAAGTAAAAAAAAATTATCTTGCTTAATTATCATGCCTTAAACATTTAAATAAATACTGGTTTTTATTTGTTTTCAATCGAAATTAATATATTTACATTTTGCTATAGCTTTCCATTTCGATTCAATGTCCTTTTTTTATTTAATTTTTGCACACAAATTTATTTTATTAACAACTTAAACAATCTGTTTCCCTTTATTTCGCAATAAAATAAAGCTTCAATCAACCTATTTCTTTGTGCCCCACTGTTATAATGTTTGTTGATATTTTGACAAGTTTGACATTTCATTTTTTTTATTATTTTCCTATCGCTCTTTAAAATCCCTGCACTGATGATAATAATGACGACATTGTTTGTTTATTGTTATTTTGATTTTGTTGCTGTGTTTCATTTTATGCTATTTTTCTATAGTTTGTTAAACGTATAAATAAATGTCAAACGTCAAAAGTGAAACATTTATGTATAGTTACGCCATTTTGTTTTGTTGAGATTTTTTTTTTTATTTTACCTTTTTCGTGCGCTTCTTTTTTTTAAGTTTAGTCTCTTTCACTTTATACTCGTACACATCTACAAGATTTTCCTATTTTTTTTTTTTTTTTTTGTTAAAAATTTTTAGGGTGGGGTTGTTGGTTGGTTTGTCTATTGAGTTTTTCTTTTTTGTTCGTCTTCTTTTTTGTTAAAGATGTCTTTGCGATATCTGAATGTTTCTTTTTTATTCATTGCCCTTCTATTAGGGTGTGTTTTCTTCTATGGCGTTTTCTAAATACTTAAAGCTCTCTAATATCTAAACGACGCCATTTTATTCAGCGCCACGATTTATTTCGAATGGCAGGCAGAAGTGTATTTGTGTACTACGAGTATCTTCTTCATTAACCCCAGCTGCAGGAAAGATTTGTTGGAATTTTCTTTATTTTTCTTTTCTTTCTTTTTTCAAACATATTTGCCATTTTCTTTATACATGTTTATTTTTTTTAGTCATAAAATTTTATTTCATTACTTGGAGTTAGCAGTTGTTTTTTTCTGATTTAACTTATACATATAAGTTAAATCAGAAAAAAAAAGAAAACCAAAGATTTATCGTATGTATGTATGTATGTACATACATACATACGAGTACATACATACATACATAACTTAACGTATCGCTATCAAGGCGAGGTTTGTTTTATTTTAAACATAATTTTATTCAGATCTTGTGCAAACTCCACTCGTTTCTAAAATAAGCTTTATTCGTATATACATCGAAATTTATACAGCTTCAGTTCGAATTTAATTCGAGTCGAAATATAAAATTATTCGAATCTAAACAACTATTTTATTTACTGTATTCTCCTAATAAATACTTTGTTCGATAATAAACTGTATTGTACTAGACTCTGCATTAAGTTTTTTTTCAGCTCGAAACTGAACTTAGTGCGTTTCAAAACCCAGTTTTATCTTGTTGGCATCCGGATTTTATCCGGTTCCAAACCGGACTTTTATTCGCTTGCCAGCTGGCATTTGTTTAATTCAAAACATATTTTTATGCGATTTAAGACCTCATTTTATTCGTTTTGAAACCGACTTTAGTTCTGCTCAAAATCGAGTTTTATTCGATTTAAAACCGAATTTTATTCTACTCAAAACCGAGTTTTGCTCGTATGTATATATAGAAAATCCAACTTTTATTTTATAAAAGAAGTAACAATTTTCTTATTATGTTCTAAATATTATTATATACGGTTCAATATGGTTCAAACCCGAGTTTTATTCGGATAAAAAACGAGTTTTACTCGGTTCCAAGGCGAGTTTTATTCGGCTCGCAACCGAATTTTATTCGGTTTTAAACCAAATTTTATTCGGTTCCAAACCAAATTTTATTCGGTCCCAAACCAAGTTTTATTCGGTTCTAAACTGAGTTTTATTCGGTTCCAAAGCGAGTTTTATTCGGTTCCAAACTGAGTTTTATTCGGTTCCGAAGCGAGTTTTATTCGGTTCCAAAGCGAGTTTTATTAGGTTCCAAACCGAGTTTTATTCGATTTAAAACCGAGTTTTATTCGCTTTAAAACAGAATTTTACTCTGCTCAAAACCGAGTATTGTTCGTATCTCTATACAGAAAGTCCAACTTTTTTTTTTATAAAAGAAGTAAAACTAACAAGTTTTTTTCCAGCTCGAAACTGAATTTAGTTCTTTTCAAAACCGAGTTTTATCTTGTTGAGATCCGTGTTCTATCCGGTTCCAAACCGGACTTTTATTCGCTTGCAAGCTGGCATTTATTATATTCAAAACAGATTTTTATACGGTTTAAAAAGACATTTTATTGGGTTTGAAAACGAGTTTAGTTCAGCTCAAAACCGAGTTTTATTCGCTTTAAAACCAAATTTTTTTCTACTCAAAAGCGAGCTTTGCTCGTACTTACATATATATAGAAAATCCCACTTTTTTTTATAAAATAAGTAATAATTTTTTTATTATGTTCAAAATATTATTATATACGGTTCAATACGATTCAAACCCGAGTTTTATTCGGTTTAAAAACGAGTTTAATTCGGTTCCAAGGCGAGTTTTATTCGGTTCTAAACTGAGTTTTATTCGGTGCCAAAGCGAGTTTTATTAGGTTCCAAACCGAGTTTTATTCGGTTCCAAAGCGAGTTTTATTCGGTTGTAAAGCGAGTTTTATAGGATTTAAAACCGAGTTTTATTCGATTTAAAACCGATTTTATTCGCTTTTTATTCTGCTCAAAACCGAATTTTATTCGGTTCCAAAGCGAGTTTTATTCGGTTCCCAACCAAATGTTATTCGGTTCGAAACCAAATTTTATTCGGTTGCAAACCAAATTTTATTCGGTTACAAACCAAATTTTATTCGGTTCCAAACTGAGTTTTATTCGGTTCCAAACTGAGTTTTATTCGGTTCCAAACCGAGTTTTATTCAGTTCCAAACCAAGTTTTATTTGGCCCCAAACCGAGTTTTTTCGGTTCTAAACCAAGTTTTATTAGAATTTTAATCGATAAAATTGTATGTCTTTGACATTAAATCTTATTCGGTTAGGAAACCATTTTTATCCCGTTTGAACCAAATTTTATTCGGTTGGGTACCAATCTTTATTCCATTTGAAGCCAGTTTTTATTATTTTTTTTATTCATTAAAAACTCAAATGTTATATCGTAGCAAGCGGGATCTTTTTCAGTTAAAATATATACATATGTATGTATGTAAAAATTTCGTTTCTTTATTTTTCTGCCTAGAACGGTTTTTGATTCAATCGTAGTTTGTTTAAAATTATTCGATTAAAATTTTGTCTGATATATGTTCACATACATACATATGTATGTAAATATGTACATATGTATGTCTATAAAAGTTCTATCTTATTTTATTATGTTCAAGATCGAATTTTCGTTCGGTTTAAAACCGAGTTTTATTCGCTTGAAAACAGAGTTTTATTCGGCTTAAAACCGATTTTTATTCTATAAAATTTTAAATCTTCAAGTTCGAGTTTTTTTTCGGATATAAACCAGTTTAATACAATTCGAGCTAAATTTTATCCGGTTTGAAATCGAGTTTTAATCGGTTTGAAAGAGATTATTATTCGTTTTTTATTCTTTTAAGCCTCATCATATTTTATAGCACGCCAGGTCTTAAGCAGTTCAAAAAAAATTGCACTTACTTTTCTTATTCCGTCCAGAACGGCTTTTAATTAAATTCTCATTTTGCCTGAAATTGTATCCGTTTCGAATTTGAATTTTATTGAGTTTGAAAACAATTTGTATTAGATTTTTATTGTTCATGCAAGAGTCACATCATATTTTGTAACAAGCGGGTTTTTATTCAGTTAAAATAAATATACAAATTTTGTTTCCTTTTATTTTTATTTTTAGAAGGGTTTTTGGTTCGATCGTCATTTGCTTCAATTTATTCGATTAAATTTTTTTAAATATGTTTTATAGTCAGAAATTAAAACTTTTACGGGACAAAAGCTAGTTTTATTCAATTCAAACCGGAGTTTTATGTGATTAAAAACCGATTTTTATCCGGTTTGAAACCAAGTTTTATGCGGCTCAAGCCCGAGTTTTATCTGGTTTAAAACCGAGTTTTATGCGGCTCAAACCCGAGTTTTATCTGTTTTAAAACCGAGTTCTTTTAAGATCAAGTCTTATTCGGTTCTAACCCGAGTTTTATCCGGTACGAAACCGAGTTTTATTAAGTTTAAAACCGAGTTTTACCCGGTTTGAAACAATGTTATGATTTTCAGACATAAAAAGGGTAAACTGTCCACAACAAATTACAAAATTTTCAGTGCTTTCGAATCACAATATTCAAATCTTATTAATTTCTTTGGAAGTTTACTTTTTCCTTAGGGCAAGCAAAAATTTCAATAGATTTATATTGATAAGTAATTGTTGAAACTAGAGCAAACTTTAGGAAGACATTCATACAAAAATATTTCTTTCAATTGTAAATAGTTCTAAAAGGTTGTAATGAGAGACAATTTCCGTAACTACGGAGGGATATTAAGGTTACAAAAAGGACAAATGTTCCATGTCCTTAGAAGCATAATATTTATAAGCAAATTTAAATACAAATTTTTCCTTCTAACTAATTTAACCTTTAATAATATTCCTTAACTTAAATTTCCTACTTCTTAAGCTTCTATTTTTCCTCCCCTTCGTTCCCCTACTATTAAATATATTTTTATAGACGTTTAATACGAATATTGCCCTGTCATTTCCTAACGCTCCCTAGGTGCCCAGCAAAATATTTAACAAAGAATAACATTAAACTTAATAGCAAGCTGTCTCTTTATTATGCGTTTGTGTGTTTAAGTATGCGTGCAAGTGTTTGTGTGTGTGTGTGTGTGTGTGTCCGTGCATTGTTGTCCTTTCAGACTGACGCATCCGCTCTGTTAGAAAATATTCGTAATGAAAATCGCAAGTTTGTTTCACATAAATGAAGTTTTTAGCTGGAAGCTTTTGAACTATATAAATAAAAGGAAAATACAAATAGCAATTTTATTCTTCCACTTTTTTTTGGGAAATGGGCCACACAACAAACAAACATTTTGTTTTATTTAACATTTAAACAGATAAGAAAAAGAGGGTTGTTGGAAACGATTTAAGCAAAAAAAAAATAAAAAATAAAACTAACATGTTTGAAAAACTATTGGAAAAAAATGCAGGCTACACACAACGACTACTTGACCCTGACTTGCGCAGTTTTTCGCAAAAAAAATATAAATAAAAAGAAAGTAGCAAGAATGTACATACTAACATTATTATTTTTTTTATAGAAAATATGTGTATAATAAAATACCAAACTAATAAAAATAATCATTAAAATTAAAAAAGCTAGCATAGGACTTTAAGATTGCTGGAAATTTTACTTTAAGTGAAATACATATTTCTAAATTTAATTTTACATTAAACTTGTTTGGTAGCTTAGAACCTTAAAAATATATTAGACCTCAATAAGAAGGTGACATTTTCTGCTATTCAATAAAGTTCGAAGCTTTCAAAACAATCGAAAAATTAATAAATTAAAAATATATTTGCCTAAGGGCTAATTTCACCAACTTATTTAAATATCAATTCATATTTAAAAGTCATTTAATTAATGAAAATCGATATTTAAATATGAATTGATATTTAAATAGAGCTGGTGAAATTGGCCCTAAAATATGCCAAAATATCGTATTTCACTTTTGATTTTAAGAAAGTAATAGAATTTCTAAGAAACAAAAATAAAACCATCAGTTAAAGTATCCCCATAACCTATGCTATCTCCAGGGCTAGGTTTCATAAAAAGTAGTTTCCATTTTTTCGATTTCGTCCCATGATGTTATTGATATTTTTTTTTTATTTAAGTGAAATAGTTTTTTTTGAGGATTTTGGATTTTTTTTTATAAAAATACATTTGCGATTTTTTTCATTTTGTCCTATAGTGTTTTTGATATTCTTGATACTTTTTTAGTTTTATTTGAATTTTTAGTGAAAATGTGATCTTTGATAGTTTTTGAATTTTTTTATGAAAAATTACCTCAAATTTTTTAAATTTTGTTCCATAGTGATATTAATATTTTTTATTTTACTTGATTTTTAGTGAAATTGTGCTTTTTTTAAGTTTTGGACTTTTGTTTTTGAACAAGTACTTTCCAATTTTCGCGAATTTTCCCCATTGTAGCACTGATAATTTATATACTTTTTATTTGATTTGATTTTTTCTTTGTAAAATTGTGCTTCTTTGAAACTTTTGGACTTTTATTTTTAAAACAGTACTTCTATTTTTTTTTTAATTTTTTCCCATAGTGATTTTGATAATTTCTATACTTTTTATTTGATTTAATATTTTTGTTTGTAAAATTGTGCTGTTTTGAAACTTTTGGACTTTTCTTTTTGAAAAAGTACTTCCCATTTTTTCTAAATTTTCCCATAGTGTTATTGATAACTTTTATTCGTTTTGTTTGATTTAATTCTTTTTGTGTTAAATTGGGTTTTTTTTTAGTTTTGAAATCTTCTCTTTGAAAAAGTAATTCCCATATTTTCGATTTTGTGCCATAGTGTTATTGATGACTTTTATCCGTTTTATTTGATTTATTTTTTTTTGTTAGTTCTGAATTTTCTGAATTTTTCTGAGTTCTGAATTTTTCTCTTTGAAAAAGTATTTCCCAGTTATCCGATTTTGTCCCATAGTGGTATTAATGCGTTTAAAAGTTTCTATTTTATTTTATTTATTTTTTAAAGTTGTTGGCTTGAGGGGTCTGCACTTTTTTCTATGAAAAAAAAAAATCTTTCCATTTTTTATATCTTCCCATAGTGTTTTTGATGTTTTCTATTTCATTTGACTTTTTTTCTGTCAACTACATACATATATAGTTTTTTAGACTATGGACAAATTTATAAAAAACTATCTACTTCCCATTTTTTCTGTTTTGTCCCATAGTGTTATTGAAATTTTTTATTTTATTTACATGTTTAGTGAAGTTTTTTATATTAGAAAATTGTGGGCTTTTTATATGAAAAAGTATTTGGAATATTTTTAAATTATTGATATTTTTATTTTATTTAATTTTATTTGATTTTGTGGCGAAATCTTTTTTTTTTTGTGATTTTAGGACCTTTATTTTTGAAAAAGAACTTTACTTTTCTTCTCCACTTTGTCCCACAGCGTTATTGATAATTTTGATAAATTTCTAATTTTATTGGATTTTTTAGTTAAAAGTACTTTTTGGATAGTGTTTTCTTTTGAAATAGTACTTCTTATGTATATTATTGATTTTGTCCCATAGTGCTATTGCTTTTTTTTATTTTATTTAATTTTTTTATGAATTTTATTTTATTTGGGAGTTTTGCTTTTTTTTTGTATGAAAATATACTTGAAATTTTTTTTGGATTTTGTCCCATAGAGCTTTGTTATTTTTTATATTATTTAATTTTTATGAACTTGTTTTTTTTTTTGAGAGTTTTGAACTTTTTTGTTCAGGAAATGAATTTTCCATTTTTTTATTTCTTCCCATAGTGTTATTGATATTTTTTTATTTGATTTCTTAGTGCTACTATTTTTGTGAGAGTTTTGGACTTTTTCCATTTTTTTTATCACATACATACATATGTTTAATTTTTTATGAATTTTTTTAGTGAGTGTTTTGGACCTTTTGTATGGAAAAATAATAGTGCTTTGTTATTTTTTATATTATTTAATTTTTATGAACTTGTTTTTTTTTTGAGAGTTTTGAACTTTTTTGTTAAGGAAATGAATTTTCCATTTTTTTATTTCTTCCCATAGTGTTATTGATATTTTTTTATTTGATTTCTTAGTGCTACTATTTTTGTGAGAGTTTTGGACTTTTTCCATTTTTTTTATCACATACATACATATGTTTAATTTTTTATGAATTTTTTTAGTGAGTGTTTTGGACCTTTTGTATGGAAAAATACTTAAATTTTTTTTTTGTGATTTTGTCCCATAGTGCTATTAATATTTTTTATTTTATTTTATTTTTTTATGAACTTGGTTTTGAGTCTTTTGCACTATTTTGTATGAAAATGTACTTTCCAATTTTTTTGATTTTGTCCCATAGTGCTGTTGACGACATATTTAATATTTTCTAAGTTTATTTAGTTTTTTAGTGAAATAGCGTTTTTTTAAGAGTTTTATACTTTTCTTTTTGAAATTGTTCCTCCCAATTTTTCGATTTTGTCCCATAGTGCTATTAATATACATATTTGAATTTTTTCGAATTTTTTATTTCTGTAACTGCTCGATCACTGTAAAGGAAAAAAATATCCACTTACGCTCATTAAGGACTTAATTTATTTACGCTCTGGTTTTATTAGTTAGTGTTATTCCTTTCCAAGGCCAGTTGTTTGATTAGCTAAAATTTTGTGCTTGAGAAAAGGATAATGAACCATGACTCATTCATTCATTCAGTTGGGTTGAAAACAAACCGAAACTAAAATAAACTCACTGCTTGGTTGGCTCTGCTCTTAATGAAGTGAAAATTTTCAACACACGTGCCTATTTTTTTTTCTTTTTATTTTGAAGTATTTTCAATATTTATAACTGTCTGCTGTAAACACGGATTAACATGAGTTTAACAAGAAGGTTTTTATTGGTTTTAGTTGTTTTAGGGTAACTCTTTACAATAACAACGGCAAAAGAAATTGTGAAGAAGAAGTGAAGGAAAAAAAAGGTTTAAATCGGTTATAATATGTATTTAAACAAAAAAAATATATGAACTGTGATAGACAAAGGAAAATAACTAACATAAAATAAAATAAAAGGAGACAATCAACAATAAAACATATGTTTTCTCTAAGGGTCCGTTATTGTTGTTGTTGCTTTACACTCATCAACTCTTAAAAACAATTGAGTTAAATAAATGTAGAGGTAAAATTCACACATACACAGCGACACTCACACACACTCAAGCGTTTTCATTAACGGACTTTTTGATTAATCATTGCGCTTGTAATATTTTATAATTTTTATATTTTATACTAAATAATTTTTTGGGGGAGGGGGCCATTGCAAAAATTCCCTTTAATATTTTCGGAATATCCTAAAGGTATCGTTAGCCGAACGTTGCTGTAGTTGTACCGCACTTTAATTTTGGCTAACATGTTAAACAACAAATCAAAATTTTGTTATATAAGCATGCCTTTGCCTGCACTAATGAAATTAAATGCTCATCATCCATTTCACCAAAACAACTCAAGACACTTCGAGTAATACTATAGGCAATGGATATGGGAATTTCCATTTCAACGTGACAAAAAGTGGACGTTTATTTTTTGTCACGTTATGTTACTTGGTGACATAGCGTGCTTTTTCAAAGGAAAAGTTGTATTTTATATTCTTATATAAGAAAAATCGAACAGCATAGCTCTAAATTACAAACTTAATTTCTTGGTGACGTAACGTAACAAACATGTAACGTGACTGTGGAAATGCCCATATGTTTTATTTAACTGAATCCAAGTTATTTTTTATTTTTAATGCTTATTTTGGAAGTGGCTTAATTCTTTTTTTAAAGCGTTATTTTCAACTTTTTAGTGCCAAGTTTAAATTTTCAGGACAGTGGTTACGCCCACTTTATCAAATACTAGTGGTACAAACCGACTTTTTTATTTGTAACATATCGCCACTTTCACAGCATGGCCACGCCCACTTTTTTAAGCACAAGATTATACCATTCCAAGAGCCCCAGCTGTTTGTCAATTTTCTAGGGGTTTGCATAAGTAGAAGTACATTTAATTTTATTATAAGCTTTAATGGGCGTATCTCCGCCCACTTTTTCGACTCCAATATAGTGTAGTTTTTAAAGATAAGGGTGTGTGCCAGGTTCCGCAAGAAACGTTTAAGTACAAGCACGTGAAATAAAATATTAAATTTTAATGGTCGTGATTCCACCCACTTTTTAAGCACAAAATAGTGGCATTTCAAGAGCCAAAACTATTTGCCAAGTTTCGGGTGGATTGGATAAGTCGAAGAACATATAATTTTAAACAAAAATTCCATGGGTGTGGCTCCGCCCACTTTTTATATGTTAAATCATGTCATGATAAGAGTCCAAACTGTTTAATTAGTGTCGTGGGGATTGGCTAAGTAGAAGTGTATATAATTTGATGTTAAACTTTAATGGGCGCCCATTTTTTCACATTTAATATCGTAGCATTTTTATAGCTGAGGGTGTGTGCCAGGTTTCGCAAGATATGATTAAATACAGACACGTGAAATAATATATTAAGTTTTATTATTATGTCATTCCAAAAACTTAAAGTTCTTGCCAAATTTTGTAGTGATCGGATAAGTAGATCAACATTTGGAACAAAAATTTAATGGACGTGGCCCCGCCCCCTTTTTTAAATGCAAGATCATGTCATTCTGAGAGCCCAAACTGCTTTTTAAGTTTTGTGGGAGTTGGATAAGTAGAAGTAGGTACAATTTGTTGATAAGCTGTAATGGGCGTGGCCGCGCCCACTTTTTAAAATCCAATATCGTGTCATTTTTAAAGCTGAGGGTGTGTGCCATGTTTCGTAAGAAACGTCTTAGCACGAGTACGTGAAAAAAATTAAATATTAATGGGCATGACCACGCCCACTTTTTTGAGCACAAAATTATTTACTTTCAAAAGCTTAAACTGCTTGCTAAGTTTTTTTTTGCTAATTGGATAAGTAGAACTGCATATAATTTAGAGCAAAAATTTAATAGGCGTGAACCGCCCACTTTTTTAAAAACAGAATTATGTCATTCTAAAATTCCTAACAGTTTTTTACGTTTCGTGGGGATTGGATAAGTACAAGTACATATAATGTCTTACTTAAATTTAAAGGGCGTGTCCCGCCCACATTTTCGAAAACAATATAGTGAACATTTTAAAGCTGAAAATGTGTGACAGCTTGCACAAGAGTCAGTTTAGCACCATCACGTACACTGAAAAGTTAAATTTTAATGGGCGTAGATCCGCCCATTTTTTTCTAAGTTTGAGATTGTGTCCTTCCTAGAGCCCATGTTAGTTGCTAAGTTTCGTATTAATCGGATAAGTAAAAATACATAGAATTAAAAGAAAATATTTCATGGGCATGTTCCCGCCCATTTTTTTTAGCCTATGGGGCCAAATGGAAGCTATAGCTTTGCAGACAAACAAAAAAGTTTTGAAAATCGGTATAAAAATAGGGGAAGTTATGAAGTAACACATGTAAAAAAAAATACAGACGAATTGATGAGCAGGTTATCAATTGTTTAAAGTCGGTTAAAAAATAACAAAAAATGTAGAGCAAATGAAGTTCGTCTCTACCACTTTTATTTTATGGTCAAGTAAACTTTAATGTTTGTAAAGAGTGTGTGTGTGTGTTTGTAACTACAAGAGTGTGTGAGTATTCTTTTCTATATAAAAGAGGGGATGGTTAGAAGTTTTGGAAAAAATAAATTCGGGATAGTTTACTATGAAACAAAAATAACAGTTAATAGACAGACCATTAAGAGTAAAAAGAACATTGACTCATTCAGGACTTGGTACTAAGAAATGCTTAGCCAAGGGTTTGTATTGTCAAAAAAAAAGAATATATATACTATATATATAAAACAAAATGCTCAGCAAGAAAAAAAGCTAATAATAATAAATTAATTTTTACCATTTTTCGCTACAACAGATGATACATATGTATGTAAGTATGTACTATTTATATTCGGAGCTGCTGACGATGAATAATGAAGTATGCCTGTTAATAAACGTACCGAAAAAAAAGACATCAAATTCTTGAGGACGAGAACTCACATACAACATGACAGCAACAAAAACAAAAGCAATATTGAATAAAATTTAAATTAATTAAGCAACATCAGTACTCTACAGACAAAAAAAATAAAACAAAATAATAATGAAATTGATGAATTGCTTTAATCATTAAAATGTCTTTATTAAATAAACAAAAGCGAATTAGAGATACGAGTAAAAAATATTAAAGAAATGTCTTTGTTTCTGCTTCTAACAGCTTAATTATAATTGGAACCGCTGTCGACGGCTGCACTAAAAGTGAAGGTGGCGACAACAACATTCCATGTATATAATTTAAGCGATTTACGTTAAACTACACGGGAGTTTTGGAATATTCAGAAGAACTTGTTGGGGAATATTCGGTGTAAAGTATTTTAACCCGTTAGTGTGGCCTTTTGAAGGCACACATTTGGTCACTTTTTAAAAAGGGAGAACAATTTTCCTTACTAGAGCTGGAGGATTAAAAAGATCTATGCGGAGAACAGCTAAAGTTTTAAAATTATCCACAAAAATGTCCTTAGGAGGAGGATTTTACTACTGAACTTTCTTTACCTAATATGCAAGTGTGAATAGATAGCAAATTAATACGAGTATCTGGTGTTTCAGTTGAATTTCGTGCCTTGTAGTATTTTTGAACGTATAATGAATTTTTTAGCGAATTTTTTTTTATCGAATTTTAGCAAATCTATATCGTTTGTAATCGTTACATCCCGCCTTTATGGAAGGGGAGAAAAAAAGGCTCATGCAGAGAAGAACTTGAGGGTTAAAATTATTTTCATAATATATTACATAGAAATGCTGAAAAATTTATGTTTGGCTAAAATGTTTAAATAAAAGTTTAACACAGTAACACCAGTTGTTCTAAGAAATTTTTGTTGCATTAGCAACAGTGAAATGCGTCTAGGAGCCAGCTAACCCCTCAATAATCAATTTCAATATACATATTTTTAATAAAAACAAATATTTTACTGAATAAGTAAAATAATTATTTGGAATTATTAGTGCATTAACAAATATTAAACTTAATTGCAACAATTCCCAAAAAAACACCAATTTCAATTTTTTTCTGACAAAAACAAACATGCCATCAGAACTTAATTTTAAAGGGATTAAATCCCCCATAGAAATCCGATAGCATCTTTCACATAGCCGACACATATATTTTTTTTATCTGGTATTCTCTACCTGCAGCATATCGGTATATGAAACTAAGTATTTCTTACAGCTGAGCTGTAGGGTATGTTTAGAACTTTTGAACATATTTTAGAACATATTAACCCTCTAACTCCCGCACATAACGGTAAGTTTTGGATCTATTCTAACAAAACGTAAAAAAACATTCATAAAGAGAAGGAGGGCGGCGATGAAATGTTCTACAAAAGCGTTGGCCATAAAATTTCACTATAGCTGTCAGAACACACCGAATCCTTAAACTTAACACATCAGCAAAAAGCAGCCTAACTCAAGATTGTTCATTTTTAGAGCTATGCTCTTTATGCCAGTCACAGGAGCTAGGACGTGATTTTTGTAACAAAAAAAAAACCAAAAACAATGAGAGCGATTGCTCGATTTGTTTTTTTTTTATTGTTTTTGCACATGAATGAGAACTAAATGAAAACGTTTTGAAGTATTTGCAGCGAATTTAACGTCATTATATAATATAATTTTATTGCATGAAATTTCTTTTATATAGCAGCATAGCTTTAACCAGATGTCCTAAGATACCTCTCTTCTTTTTATTCTTAGAAATTCCCTTACCGAACAATTATAAAATTCTGTAAAGTGCGACTTTGACTCGCACACGAAGGGTTCTGTACGATCACTGCATAACCCTCATTTAAGCTTAAATTAGACGTGACATAGCCATAACGCCACAGCCATAACCAAACCAAAGCAAAATTCAATTTGTTTCTATGGTGAGAGTTATGGCGAATCTCTCTCACTCTCACTGTCGCCATAGAAATCAATTGAATTTTGGTTTGGTTATGGCTATGGCGTTATGGCTATGTTACGTCTAATTTAAGCTTTACTCGAACAACGTCATAACTAAATAAAACTAGTTTGACGGAAAACGAGTTGGCGTTTTTTTTGTTTTCGTTGACATTAAGTTTTGGAATTTTTTAGTTCCAGCGTTTTTGGATATTTCGGTTTTTAGCGTTTTTTTTGTGATTTTGGAGCTTTGTTTAAGTTTTAGCGACTTTTTTAGTTTTGGCGCTTTACTTACGTTTTGGAATTTTTTTTTCCATTTTTTTTGGTTTTTTTTTTTTTGAAAATTTTTTAGTTTGGCGTTTTTGGCTATTTTTCGGTTTTTGGTGATTTTTTAGTTTTTGGTGCTTTTTTTCGTTTTGGCGGTATTTTCGGCGGTTTTTCTTATACTTGGTACCTTTTTTTCTTTTGGGGTTTTTTTTAGATTTTTGGCGTTTTTTTTTTGTTTTGGCGATATTTTTGATTTGACGATTTATTTTAGTTTTAGCAATTTTTTTTAGTTTTAAGGCTTTATGTTCGTTTTGGCGGGTTTTTTTTAGTATTTATCGATTTTTTAGATTTAGTGTTTTTGAAAAGTTCAAGACTTCGCCTCTGACCGTTTCCACGATACAGCAAGTTGTCAGAATAACATTAACTGATGGAATACCTTTTAACTTTGATTATTTAATTTTCAAACTTTATTACACTAGAATTTAAAAATTTTTCGTTGCTCGCTTTGGAATACCCTTTAAGTTTTAACTGTCATGTGATGTTTTAGCGGCCAAAGTTTTACATATTCTGTGAAAATTACAGTTCCGTAGCTTTTACGGTTCTTGAGAAAACAGTCTGTAACATACAGATGGACAGAAGAAGAGACGGCCATCGTAGCGAAAACAATAGGGTTCAACTTTGCTGTGTACCGAACCCTAAAAACGAGAAAGATTAGATTCCTACAATTAAATTTGTAAGAATAAAAACAAGGCAAGTGACCAGTTTGCATTAAGCGTATGGCAATGCTGCTTCATAAAAATGAGACAAAAATGCGAGTCTGGCAGTACCCTCATATTTCATACGGTTCTATAAATTAGCGTTGCCACACGTTTAATATAAACCGGGCACAGTAAAATCGAACCTCCTGATAGAATAAATAAATACCTGGATTTCATTAATAAAAAATTTATTAAATTAAATTAATTAAAATTATTAGTTGCTAAAAAATTATTAGTTGCTAAAATGAGTTTAAAATCTATTTTATTTAAAAATTTTCTTAAAATAGATTTCAAATTAATTTTTTTTATGAATGTGAGAGTTTATGTTTACCTCAAAAACAAAATTCCCTTGACCATTAAAATAGTTCTCCTTTACTATCCTCCTTCTTTTCCAGCAATTTAACTATTAAATTCCCATTAAAATGACAATTTAAAAATAACAAGAAAATTTTCACATCGACATGTTTGTTGACAATATTAAAGAAAAAAAAATCCCTCAATATTTTCTTAACAATTTCATAATTATTGTAAAAGAAAAAAAAATATTTTAAATTACATTGTAATCAGCAGATGTGGAAAAAATCTCTCATGATTGTCTGCAGATTATTTCCTGGGAATTTTTCATTTTTCGTATAAGTTTTCATTTTACTTGATTTTATAAGAAGATTGAAGCATAAGTTATAATATATTTTAAATATTCGCCATTAGATAGTGAGTAGAGTCAGCTGGGCTGGCAGTCTGTACGTCAGTCATTTATTTAGGTGGCAGTGTTTTAACAGTCATTCATTTACCAGCCTTTTGAATAAGTTGCAGAGTTTAGGAATTTTTTTTTGAAATAAAATTTTCAACAAGAAGTTTAGACTTTTCGTTTTTTTTAGAAAAAAAAAATGTTACATTTGTCTGCGGACTCTTCAATGAAAATTCGCAATAAAATTGTTTTTTTTTTTTTGCCATATTGAGTTTATTACGAATTTTTGTATCATTCTTTATGAGCGTAACTTTTTGCTTTGAACGAACGCTAAATTGCATTTTTTCTGAATAAAATTTAAAAAAAAATGTAACACTTTTTCTAGAAACAAAACCGGCATTTAGCAGCCTTTTAAATCGATATATCGTTATCTTAATATAGAAAGGCCTTAACTCATTATTTTTTTATATCGAGCTCTTAAAATGTTTCTTTACATTAGATGTTGTTCTACCGAAATATAAAAAAAAATCTATTTCAAAAAAATAATGACTTAAGGCCTTTCTATATTAAGGTAACGATATATAAAATTCTTGTGTGAGGGTGTTTGTAATTGAGCTCCTGCCAAACAGCTAGAGCGATTTTCATGAAATTTTATATGTATGTATATTCCTTAGGTCTAAAAATAGGTCATAGTCTATTTTTTATAAAGCTCAAGTGGGCTGTGCCACGCACAGAGTCTTCCAATTATGAATGAATTCTTTTGAGAGTGAGGTGCGAAGTAATTCAAAATATTGATAGAATAGGACCGGGGGAAGGGACTCCCCCCATACAAGGTAATTAATAATAATCGTATATCTTGAAAGGTATAATAGCAAGGGTCTTCAAATTTGGTATGAGTTAATTTGAAAGCAATTAATATAAGTATAAATTATAATAAATTAAAAAAAATATATATGTTTGGTGTTTTGCTATTTTTATATTCCGTATTGGTCCACAGCACTCCCTGCCTCTATCGCTCATATACCACATTCTCACACACTTAAAATAAATTAGTTATTATTTTCTATCCTAGAAACTTCCTAGAAATAGTTTGTGTGGCAAAACAGCATTTGCCGGTTCAGCTAATTATTTATATTAAAGTTTTGAATGAATTTGAAATATCGTGGCATAACCGCCGCCAAAATAGCTTGAGCGACCTAATTTTCGAATTAAATTTTTTCAGTAAAATTGATTTAAATAATCGTTAAATACTTACTTTACTTGAGCTTTTTTTGGCGGTTATGGCTCGATGTGTTAGAATAAAAATTTTTCAAGGTATTGATGGCAATTGATGAATAAAGTAGAAAAAAATTATAAACAAAATATTTATACAACCGGTCTAAAACGTTAAAAGTAATGAAGTAACAATGTTAAAGAAAAAAAAAATACAGACAAATTGATAACCTCCTCCTTTTTTTTTAAGTCCGTTAAAAGCACGAGAAAAGTGAAAAAATTCCCGTGAAAAAAAATTATTCATGATAATGGAAATAAAAAAAAGAGAAAAAAATCCTTAACATATTTGAATTGCCTAATTTCAGTAATATACCCACTGTGCAACCTGCTTACCTGTTTATGCAGTGTACGAAAGAAGGATTTTCCTTTTAAATTTAGTGTGGCAACCTCAAATCCAATAAACCGTTGCATTTTAACTGTCACCATCACCAAATAGAATCAAAGATGATCCAGTGAGAGAGATAGAGAGAGGGAAGAGACAAAATATGTACATTGTCAGTGTGACCGTTTGACCGACTAAAGTGGCAAATTGCCACGTTTTCCACTGCCTTGCCACTTTTTTTACTGCCTTGCCACTTGTTTTCTCCCTTTTTTTAGAGTGAATTATATAAAAATGCATTAAAAATAAAAAGTTTAATGTAGTTTTCACGTTTTTTTTTTAATTTTGCCCTTTTTTGTGATAAGTCCCCTTTAGGTGCCACTTGTTTTTCTTTTTTTTTAAATTAAAATATTCCTGTAGGATTTTTTGGAAGTCGTTTAAAAAAATTACAAAGAAAACATTTAAAAGAATTCTCATATATGGGTTTCGTGGGCGATAGGCGTGACCATTTTTTATTTCTTAATTTATGTTCCTTTTCACAAAGTATGATTAAGAGTTAACGTGAACTTTAACTGACAGTTCTTTATACAAAACATGCCGTTAAAGTCTCTGTTAGATTTTAATTGTACTTTGTGAAACGGGCCGTTAGCCAATATAGTGTTCGGTGCCAAACCTTCAAGGATCCACAACCAGTCCTTATAGTTCTTAAGCAAACATGCATGAAGCCATTCCACTATGATTGGAGCGCTAGTTTAATCGTATATTAAATTAAAATCTTTTAGCATGAGATTTGGAAAATGCCCCTAATTTTATTTTAATAGTGTAGATTATTCGTTTACACAAAAAATTTTCTAAATGGCGGTGTATGTCATACGTCATTGAACATTAAAAAGCTGCTCTTACAAATGTTATTAATTAAATTTTATTTGTGTTATTAATTTGGCAATTAAATTATCATAAATATAGATTTTAATTAAAGTCTTCTGTATCAAAAAAAAAAAAAATAAATAAATAAAGAAGTGAAAGGGTTAAATAAAACCTTTTATAACAAATTAATATTGAAATTGCGTGACCTAAAAACGAAAGAAACTTTTCTATAGTTTTTGGCAAACTTCTTCTCCACCCTCCAATTTATTTATGAAAAAAAGAAGAAGTAGAAGTAGAAGAAGAATAAGGAGAAAAAGAACATGTTGTACGTTAAAATGAACAATTGTTTTTAGCATTAATTTAATGACTTAATCACGTGTCTAAGATGGTCACCTTTTTTTCTTTTTGCAATTGAAATATTAACATTTTATGATCTACTCCCACTCTTGCGGGCTCTATAGCTCTATCTCTTTCGCTCTTTCACTCTTACACATTCTAAGGCAGGAATTGTTGTCAAAGTAAATATTTAGACAATTAGCGGTCAATTTTATTTGATGTTTAATTATTTTTATTTATTCTATTTTATAAGGACTCGCTCGTTCACTCATCCATCCCCTTGATGTTGTTGTTGTTAATGGCGAAAGTATTCTTTTAAGACAATTAAATTAACTATTAATTGCAAGGCAATAATTGCAACTTTTACTAGGGACTTTTTTTGAAAAGCCTTTTAATCCTTAGCACGTGTGTGAGCTCTGCTCCAATCCCTTATCGACTTCAATTTGCGCTGTGATGTGCCCACCTTAATTCTTTGTTTACATATGTTAAGAGATTTCCTTCAAACTTCAAATATTTTGTCATTTTGCTTTGGCACGTGCTGGAGATTTTATGTTGTATGTTGTATGCAACAACAAACAAACACATCCTGTAGGAGCTCATTTAATTATTTTCAGTAGTTTTTAAGGTTTTAATTTTTTCCTGTCAAACGTTTTGTTTAGTTAGTTGTGGGTCCTTTTTTTTCTTGGCTTGTCCGGCCAGACGAGGTTCATTGGAATTATATTTAGAGTCATTTTGAGTTTTTATTTTTTTTTTGTAGTCTTTTTTCTTTCTTTTGCTAGTGCTGGTGCTTGTGGCACAAAGCAGCCGTTTGTTAAAATTTTTCCTTTTCGGGGAGTTTTTTTTTTTTGCTGAAAAGTTAATGGACCAGAACCCATGTTCAAGTGTTTTCATTGTTTTGCTGTCCACAGAGAAAGATAAAATGTGAATGACCTAAATGTCACTAGAATGCTCAAAAAAAAAAAAGAATTACGGTCTATCTCACTATGTCGAGAAAATCGGAAAATTATATTGACAGCAAACAAAACAAAAATTGTCTTATGTTGTTGTTGTTTTCAGTACAAACTGTCGATCAAACGTTTTCCATCGACATTGTGGAACAATAAAAAGCTTAACTGAAAACTGAACTCAAGAAAGCCCACGGTAGTCATTCTCTTTCTTGCTAAACCAGTGCAATGACACAGAAAATATCTTCGCCATTAGCTTGGCTACCAACTGTGACAAAGGTCATTGTATTCAAGCCTTAATTTTTGTGCCTGGCTGCCTATGAGACATTAAAGTCCTGCACAAGACCTTTTATAAGAACTTTCAAGACATGAGAGATTTTTCAAATGCTTTACTACAGCGAAATATTCTAAAACAAACGCTAAACAACACGGTTGGCAAGACAAACAACTGAAACAAATGTCTTGCCAACAGTGTTGTTTAGCGTTTGTTTTAGAATATTTCGCTGTAGGTAAAGAATTTGAAAAATCTGTCATGTCTTGAAAGTTTTTATAAATGATCTTGTGCAGGACTTTATGAGACACTGTCCGGTCAACAAGGATACTAAAATCGAGATTTATTTGAACCATATTTCTTGAAATCGAAGAAACCATATTTTTTTTATTCAAATGAGTTTATTTCTTGTGAAGCATATTCTATTTTTCGTCCTCAGTTTGACATCTGAATAAATCTAAGTTTGCACCAGAAAAAGTGCAAGCCTACACATTCTATATCTATAGTGGAATCTGGATGATTGTTCCAGTTATTCAGAAGTTTCCAGAAAGCCTTAATGCTCCGGGATCCAAGTGATCATAATCAATAATAATGTTAAACTGCTCTGCCAACTCGTTTAGAGATGAGCGGTATTGCAGAACTGTTGCATTTCTTAGAAGCGGGCATTTTGTCAACAGAATAGTGATAGTGGCTCGTGCTAGCATTAAAATATTTCAAGAAACTGTTAAAAGAATGTGTGCAAATTTAAAGTCCAGCAGAATTATTTATAAAACTTATTAAGGCAAAATTTTTCTTAAAAAGCCTTAATAATTTTTATAAATAAGGCTGTAGCATTTTTAGTTTTCTTCTGTAGAATATTTTATCACGCATTTTGGATTGATTTGGAGCTCTCCCATTATTATTATTTTCTGGCAACACTGATTAAGAAGTAGCAAAGCTGGCCACTAAGGCGAATTAATACCAGCTGATCTTGTTTCAGCACTTGATGATCAGCTGCTAATTTCGCTGATGTCACAGCAAGCAAAACGTTAGGAAATTTTTGTTTTCTGGCGATTTACTTTTTTTGAGTTATGACGTTTTTTGAGTAAATCAAAATCAGTTCAACTGGCATGAACTTGCCTTATGTTACAAACGATTCATCAGGTGTCGCCTTAAAAAAGGTGAATTGGGACAATTAAACTTTTAATTAAATATGTAATCAATTAAAAAGCTTAATTGATGCAATTAAATTTTTAATTGATTTTTGTTTTATTTTTTTATTTTGATTGAAAAAAAAATATATATTTTTCTTTTGCGCAAATATTTTAAAATTTCTTCCTTAGGAACAAAAAAATACAAAAATTGTTTAGCAAACTTTTGCTAAATAAAATTATTATGACAGTTTTTTCTACATTATTTTGTTGTTGTTGTTGTTGTTGCTGTTGTTGCTGTTGTTGTTGTTGTTGTTGTTTAGCTCACATAAATACAAAATAATAAAAATTTATTAACTTAAATCTCCATAGTAACAATTAAGCAAATAAATAATATTTATAATAATAATAAATAAAAAAGCAGCAGAAATTTTTGTTTTAAAAATTATTGTTATAATTGTATGCAGAAGTAGAGAAAGAAAAAAATACTATGGCAAACTAGCGTAGTATACAAATACGAGTATAAAAATTTTAATGGTGTCACAAATACTTTATTACACAGACCCAGTTTATTTATAACCCGCCCCCACCGCTCTACAATACCCTTCTCTCCTACAGCAATGTTTCAAAACTTTTCTTTTAAGGACGAAATAAAATAAAACAACTGTTACGAAATTATGATATTTAGATTAACAAAAATTTTTATTATAAATAAATTCATGTTCAAGCTGCCAAAAAAAAAAACATATACTAAAACAAAACGTAATAAATTTGGAAATTTTAATAAATTTGTCAAAGAAAAAAGAAGAAAAAAAAATGCAAAAAAATTGATTTATTGGCTGTCACAGGCAAAGGGAAAAAATAAAACTGGAAATACTCGTAAAAATAAAAAATAAAATTTTGTTTGTTCCAAAAAAAAAAGTTTTTGTTTTTTTTTATGTTCTATGAAAACTTTTTCCTTTTTTTTCTTTGTTATTATTCCTCTACAGAAGGCTGATGTCATAAATTATGATTTTAATCAGTAATCAAAAATGTAAAATAGTGAAATGAATAATAAAAAATAGAAAATATTATTTTGTTACTTTGTAACTAATTTACGCATGAAAAATTTGTTACCGCAAAAACCAGAAAGGAAATGTATGTGGCAGCATGAGAAAGACACTAAGAGGGAGAGAGAGAGAGAAAAAGAGAGGCAACATTAATGGGATTAAAACAAGGCGCATAAAATATGATATACCCTCAATTTCTTTATTGCATTAATATGAGTATAAAAAAATCCTTGCTTATAGTTTTGAGATTCCTTTTCCTCTTCTAAATTTGTTGCTTAATACATAAATTGGGTTGCTTTTAAACGTCTTTGGTCTAAAAATGAGCTTTAAAAGGAAGAAACATTAGGAGGCTAATTGGAACGACTTTTTTTTTAGTATTTCCATAAACAAAAGGTAAAAGAATTATTTTTTTTTTGCTTTTGATAAACGATTTAAATATGATAAACTTTCTTCGCTAACGTGAGTGCACAGAAAAATCAATCACTGTCACGCTGTTTTTTATCATCAAAACTTTATTAAAAAAAAAAAACTATGCCAATAACGAACGGTCCGTTTCTATTTGCATTGCAAATTTCGATATATTATTCAGAAATATTCCTAAGTAAAGCCAAGCGTGAGATTAGCTCATGGCGTTCACGCTATTCAGTGAAAAATTTATTAAAGATCTCACGCAGTCAACTATGATTTCAATAAATCGTATAAGCTTCTGAATTTTTTTGTTGTGTTGCCAACTTTTTTACACAAAAGGTATCTTTTACAAAAAAGTACTATTTTAAGATAAGATACTTTTATACAAAATATTTTTTTTTACAAAACTTACTAACTGACATAAGGCAGTTTTATACGCAATGGTGCAATTTGCAGCAGGATAATTTTTAAAAAAAGAGCCAAGGATACTTTTTTACTATGTACTTACTTTACAAAAAAATACTTTTAAGCACCATTTTGCACAAAAGTACATTTTATAAGAATTGCCTTTTGTAAAAAATTGCCTTTTTGTATATTGCATCATTTTTCCCAAAATGTACTTTTTTAAAAAGTACCTTTTGTAAAAATTACCTTGCGCAGAAAAGGACCTTTTGTAAAAAAAAACAATTAAAAATATCCACTGTAAAAATACAGTTTGTATATAAAAAGTAGTTTTTGTAAAAAGCCCTCTTTTCTTATACCTAAAAGTATTTTTTTTTAAAAAGTACTTTTTGCCTAAAAGTATTTTTTTTTTTGAAAAAAAGTACTTTTTGCTTAAAAGTATGTTTTGAAAAAATTAATTTTTGATTAAAAGCATTTTTTGAAAAAGTACCTTTTGCAAAAACGAATTTTGACCAAAGGTACTTTTTTCAAAAAATACTTTTAAGCAAAAAGTAATTTATTCAAAAATGCTTTTAAGCAAAACGTACTTTTTTTTCAAAAGGTACTTCTTTTTCAAAAAAAAAAAAATACTTTTAGGCAAAAAGTATTTTTTTCAAAAAAATACTTTTAGGTATAAGAAAAGAGGGCTTTTTACAAAAACTACTTTTTATATACAAACTGTATTTTCACAGTGGATATTTTTAATTGTTTTTTTTTTACAAAAGGTACTTTTCTGCGCAAGGTAATTTTTACAAAAGGTACTTTTTAAAAAAGTACATTTTGGGCAAAATGATGCAATATACAAAATGCAATTTTTTTACAAAAAGCAATTCTTACAAAAGGTACTTTATAAATAAGGTACTTTTGTCCAAACATAAAAAAGGTACTTTTTGAACAAAATATACTTTTCTTAACAAAGAGTACTTTTTTTAACAAAAGGTACTTTTTTTAACAAAAGGTACTTTTTTTAACAAAAGGTACTTTTTTAACAAAAGTTACTTTTTTTAACAAAAGGTACTTTTTTTAACAAAAGGTACTTTTTTAACAAAAGGTACTTTTTTTAACCAAAGGCACTTTTTTTAAGAAAATGTACTTTTCTTAACAAAAGATAATTTTCTTAACAAAATCTACTTTTTTTTAACAAGAGGTACTTTTTTACAAACAGTACTTTTTTACAAAAGGTAATTTTTTAACAAAAGTTACTTTTTTTTAACAAAAGTTACTTTTTTTAACAAGGTATGTACTTGTTTTTAACAAAAAGTACTTTTTTAACAAAAGGTACTTGTTTTAACATAAGGTACTTTTCTTAGCAAAAGCTACTTTTTTTTCCAAACGGTACATTTTTACAAGAAAAATAAGTTTTTTTAACAAAAAATAATTTTTTACATAATGCAAATTTTTATAAAAAGTATTTTTGTAAAAATTTAAGTTTTTATGAAAAAAAAAACTTTTGACCGAGTTACTTTCTTAAAAGTTGTAATTTTGACGAAAGGTACTTTTTAAAATATCGTATTATTTGGAATATCTACTTTTAACAAAAGGTACTTTTTCCAAAAGATATTTTTTACATGTTTTAATTTGTTGCATAGTGTTTTTTTTACAAAAAATTACCTTTTTACAAAAGTGAATTATTGAAGAATGTACTTTTTACACAAGGTATGTATTTTTTACAAAAGGTACTTTCTTACAAAAGATACTTTCTTATAACATTTACGATCTTACAAAAGATAATTATGTACTTACAAAAAGTACTTTCTTATAAGAGGTACTATCTCACAAAAAGTACTATCTTACAAAAAGCAATTTCTTCTTACAAAAAGTACTATCTTATAAAAGGTACTTTCTTACTAAAAGTAATTTCTTACAAAAAGTACTACCTTACAAAAAGTACTACCTTACAAAAAGTACTTACTTACAAAAAGTACTTTTTTACAAAGTATAGTTTTTTACAAAAGGTACTTTCTTCACAAAAAGTACTATCTTACAAAACGTACTTTCGTACAAAAACTACTTTCTTATAAAAGGTACTTTCTTACTAAAAGTAATTTCTTACAAAAAATACCACCTTACAAAAAGTACTTTCTTACAAAGTGTAGTTTTTTACAAATGGTACTTTCTTGCAAAAGGTACTTTATTACAAAAGGTACTTTCTTGCAAAAGGTACTTTATTACAAAAGGTACTTTTTTACAAAAGGTACTTTTTCACAAAAGGTACTTTCTCACAAAAACTTCTTTCTTACAAAACGTACTTTCCTACAAAAACTACTCTCATATAAAAGGTACTTTCTACTACAAGTAATTTCTTACAAAACGTACTATCTTACAAAAATCACTTTCTTACAAAGTGTACTTTTTACAAAAGGTACTTTCTTACAAAAGGTACTTTCTTGCAAAGGTACTTTCCTACAAAAGGTACTTTATTACAAAAGGTACTTTTTTACAAAAGATACTTTTTTACAAAAGGTACTTTTTTACAAAAGGTACTTTTATAGAAAAGGTACTTTTTTACAAGAGGTACTTTTTTACAAAAGGTACTTTATTAGAAAAGGTACTTTTTTACAAAAGGTACTTTTTTACAAAAGGTACTTTTATAGAAAAGGTACTTTTTTACAAGAGGTACTTTTTTACAAAAGGTACTTTTTTACAAAAGGTACTTTTATACAAAAGGTACTTTTTTACAAAAGGTACTTTTTTACAAAGGTACTTTTTTACAAAAGGTACTTTTTTACACAAGGTATGTATTTTATTTTCCAATGATTATTTCTTACAAAAGCTTCTTTTCTACAAAATTTACTTGTTCCAAAAAGTGTTTTTTTTTTCTAAATGAGTACATATTAATTTTTTTTAACAGCAACTCCTAATACCACTAATACCAAGCGTACAAGGTATTATTACCCTGGTGTTGGTTTACATATTCCTTTATATATGTAATCTTCCTCTATTTTATAAGATTAAATTTTCCCCAAAAAAGAAAAATGCGACCAAAATTTTTGTTACTAAATCATAATTAAGATTAAAAGCTTCTAAACTCCAGTCGAAAAGTGTGCGGGGAAAGTAGAAACGCATTAAAAGGATGTAATAAATTTTGTTTAAATTACTATAAAACTTCCTTTTGAAGTGAAAAAGAAAATCACAAAATTTCGAAGAAATAATCAAACAAAGCTTCCTTCAGGTCATAAAACTTGAGCTAATTTTACAAATGTAAGCAAAACACTCCCTGTTAATTGTTGGCGTTGGCGTTGTTGTTGTTGTTGTTGTGTGAAAAATATTTAAAAAAATATATGTATGTAAGTGTATGTAATTACAACAACTAAATACAAAACTAGCGAAATAAAAGAGATTTGTTATCCTGCAAACTAAAGTAGAAAAATAAATAATAATAATAAAAAGGACTCTCGCTAGCTTACAAACAAACCTTTTATTATGCGAGTATACGAGTATTTACGGAAGAAAGGACATTATAAATATAAAAAAAATTAATATTTTTATGCACGAGTACAATAAAAAATAAAGCAAATGGCCAAAACTTATATAACAACTCAAAAATATAATGGAAAGTCTAATTAAAATTATGAATTAATTACTAAAACGTTAGAGCAAAGGCCGCTTTTAACCGACGAAGGAGTGTGTGTGCGAGAGAGAGAGAGAAGGGTTTTGGGGTAGGAGTAGAATTTGAAGCAACTCGTAAAGAGTTAGTGTTTTTTATTTAATGTAAATTACGATTTTTTTCCGTTGTCGCTCAAGCTGAATGTGAAAAATTTAATTAAATAAAACAAACCAAAACACGCACCTTTCTTTCTCTGTTAAATTTCATTCTCTAACAAGTGCGATCCAAATCTCTGTCAGTGGATTTTATTACTGTTTCCAAAAAAAAAAGCTTGAGGACATATTTTCCTCCTTCCACAAGTCTTTCTTTCTTTAATTTTTGAAATTAAAGCCAAATAGCAACAGCAACAGCAACAACAACACCAACAACATTTGTTTTATCGCACTTCCACTATAATGAACATAATTTTTTTCACTTCTTAACTTGAAATTTGATATACTCTGACGTACGAGTATAACAACAGCAATGAAAATCTGCATAAATTTTACAAGGCTTTAGATTGTGAACAGCTTTGCGGCGATATCATACACTCACACAGAGAAATTAGCTAAATTTGGGGAAAGTACGCTGAAACTTGCTGAAATTTTCATACACAATCCTGGGATTTTCCTTTTCCCAGGATAAAAGAAAGTCAGATTTTAAAAGTTGAAATTCTCATATGATTTGCAGTATGAAACAAATTTTATAAATATTTCTTAAATAGTAAAAAAACCGAGTTGTAACCGGTTATAACCGAGTTTGTAGTCGGTTTTTAGGTAAAACAAAATCGGTTCTATAGCTTTCTGTACGAGTTTAAAAATTTTATGTCCATCCACATGTTATCAAAAATTTAGAAGTCGTTTTAACCCGGGTTGTAAGCGGTTATACGCGAATTAGAACCGGTTGTAGACGGATTTTAACCGGTTATAATCAGTTTTTAGCCAATCGTCAAAAATGTCCTAGTATTTGAAATATTTAAAAAGGCTAAAAAAGTTGTAAATTGAATATACATATGAATCTCTATTTGCAATTCTTTTTAATGTGAACCGGTTTGTTTCATTTCAAAAAGTCGATTAAGAATGTAACCAATTTGAATATTATGATAAAAGAAAGCGCTTTGGTATCTAGCATTTCTAAGTATTTGTTATACAAAAAAAAAACTGAATATAAAACATAACTATTTGAATTTCGTTTTAATGTAAACCGATTAGTTCAATTTCAAAGAACCGGTTAAGAACGGGCTTTAAATTTAATGAAAAAAAAAGTTAAAAAGAAACCCAATATATTTCTCTAACTGCTTAAAAACATTGAACTAATTTTCATTGTTAAAAAAAATCTATTAAAACCGGTTTTGTAACAGGTTGTAAAACCGGTTAGTCAACCAGCTTTAAAAAGTATATTTAAAATTTTTTTTATCTAAACCACGTTTTCAACTAATCAAGTAATTGAATAAAACCGGTTTTGCAACTAATCAAGTAACCGAATAAGACCGGTTTTTATCAACATAATGAATAAAGCTAAAAACATTCCTGGCGTATACAATTTTTATATATTATTAATTTTAAACCATTCGTTCTCTTCAAACAATGGAATCATTTGCGAGAACTGAATAAAACCGGTTTTGATATATTTATAAATTTTTATCATAAAAAATAGATTAAAACAGGTTTTCTAAACGGTAGTGACCAGTGCTAAAAAGATTTAAAATTTTTTTTATCTAAATTTTTTTACCTAATCGAGTAACCAAATAAAACCGGGTTGTATCCGGTTTTTTTTTCAAGATAATGTAGAGAGCTAGAAACTTTCAAGGCGTATAATTTTTTATATTTAATTAATTGTAATCCCTTCATTCTATGTACAATTTAAATGCTTGTAGGATTTCAATAACCGACTAGAACCGGTTTTTATATACATATCTTTAGATTTTTATCATTAAAATAATTTATTACAATCGGTTTTATAACCGGCAATGACTAGAGCTAAGAAACTTTCGCATAAAATGTATTTTTGAATTTTTTTTTTCTAAGCTTAAACCGGTTTTCCAAGTAACCTATTAAAACCGGTTTTAATATATTCATGATTTTTATCATAAAAAATTTATTAAAATTGATTCGGTAGCCGGAAATAGCCAGTGCTAAAAAAAACGTTTGAACAAAGAGTATTTTTGAATTTTAAAGTTTAAGTTTAAACCTGTTATATACATAATTAACCGACTAAAATCGGTTTTAATTCTAGTTTTTTTTCAACGTAATGAATTAAGTAAAAACATTCGAACCATTCATAACTTACATAGTTTTCCTTTTGAACCCCTCCCCAAATGTTTGTAAACGCTGCAATGATTTCCAAGAACAGACTAAAACCGGTTTTGATTAAAACCGGATTTGAAACGGGAAATGGTCAGCGTTAAGAAACTTTTGAATAAAGTACTTATATGTTTGAGTTTTTTTAGCCCTTAACCGGTTTTTCAAGTAACCGACTAAAACCGGGTTTTTTTAAATTAATCTAAGTTCAAGGTATATTCTAACCGACTATAATTTAAAAATAAAAAAAACGATTACTTGCTTAGCATTATTTTTAACAGACGGTTAACTTTACTTTTAAACTCTTTCTTTTTGAAAATAATTAGCAGATTTAGGAAAATTTTTGATTTCTATATATTTTTAAGATAAAGTTTATGAAAAACTTGAATCGGTTTTTCTTATTACAAAAGAAAAATTTTTAGTTTTTATCTTTTAAGCAATATTAAAAAAATGTAATCGGTTTTTATAAAACCGGTTTTTAACCCGGGTTTTATAAAACCGGTTTTAATCCAAATTTTTCAAAATAATTGGTTCTGATTTAATATGTTCTTAAAATGTTTTATAAACGGTCTTATCACTAAGAAAAAAAATTTCAAATTGCTTAAGAACCCGATTTTTTCAAAATTACGAAAAAAAAGATTGATCTTCTTATGGAAATTTTAATCTCTGTCTTAGTCGCTCCGATCTTAAAATGCTTCCCATCTGCTGCTTCCAAATTAAGTCTATTCTGTCTTCCCTATGGCTCTCAAATACCAATTTTTCCTCAATTAAAACACATTAATTATTTATGCATTCATTGATCCAAAATCCCAATGAAAATCAACAACCAAAAAAAAAAAACATTTGATTAATTATTATTTGAGATTTGTCTTTAGTCGTTGTAATGGTTTTTCTTTTGCGTTTCCCTATTTTCCAGTTGTTATGCATAAGGATAAAGAAGAAAATGGTAACAGTGTCTTACCTCACATACACGCACATGATGGCTATCGGACACGAGAGCTGGGAGCTTTCGAACATGGTCTATTAGATGGTGATATGTTCCTGCAGGTAAGCAATTTATACTAATAATTTCTATTAAATTAACAACGAAGAAGTCATGCATACCACATGTTTGTGGTGTAAAGAAAAAATAAAATTCAATTGAAAAGAAATTGAGACATTTTAATAATAAACTCAAGATTATCGATTAATGCTTGTGACTTTTGGAAAAAAAATTAAAAACAATAAATTGTTTTTATCTTATAATCAAATTTGTTAACGGTTTTCATTGCAATTATTGTTATATTTTTTTATATGTATTGTAAACATTTTTAAGCGGTTTGATATAGAAATTTAATTAAAAAAAAATTATAAAAATTTGTTTTAAGAAAAAGCCTAAAATAAATAACTTAATATAATTTGCAATGTTGATGAATAGGATAAGAACCGGATAAAAACCGGGTAAAAACCGGATAAACCCCGGTTCTCGAATAGGATAAACGGGTTCTTAAATATTGAGCCACGTTTAAATGGCTTTTGAGCTAAATGTCCCCATTTTTGCATAGGCTGATGCCGGTTTTAGTCAAAAACCGGTCTTTATTCGAAAAAAAACCGGTTTTTGAACCGATTTTCTCGGTTTGAACAGCTTTTGAACTGAATAGACGCTTATACTCTTTTTTTGTAATAACAAACCAATTTTCCATGCTTATATTTAAGATAGTTCAAACCGGTTTGTGAACCGGTTTTATGGCTGAAAACCCTTGTTTGTTAAATATATATTTATATATTTTGTTTTCAATTTAAACCAGTTTTCCATACATTTTTGATTTTTTTTGTAGACAGTTGAAACTGGTTTTTAACCGATTAAAACCGTTTTAGAAAACCCTGGAGGTAAACAGGTTTTCAGATGATTTTTTAGCTTAAACTATTTTACTGTAAATTTTAAATTTTTTGTATTGCCTGTCTGACTTAACAAGATTCAAACCGGTTTGGAAGTGAATAAAACCGGGCTTTGAATCGGTTTGTGCCTTAGAACTGAATGCATACATATATTTTTTATAAATTGAATTTATTTTTAAATGCTTCTTTAACTTGAACCTTTAGCTTAATGCTGTCCTTAAGTTTTTAACTTGTTTGAAGCTGCGTAGCCTTAAGGTGGTTAAACCCGATTTTGCACCGATTAAAATCTGTTTTAAAGGCGATTTTTTTTAAATGAATATATTTTTAGATACTTTTTAACTTGAATTAATTTTCTATATGTTTTTAATTTTTTTTAGCTGGTTTTTCAACCGAATAAACCCGGGTTTCAAACCGGTTTTTTTAGTTTAAAAATCCTTTCAAATGAATATATTTTTAGATGCTTATTTAACTGGAACCAGTTGTTCATAAGTTTTCAATTCTTCTTTGAACTGTTTGGACTAAAGGTAGATGAAACAGATTTTGAACCGTTTAGAATCGGTTTTAAAGGCAATTTTTTAGCTTACAAATCCTTTCAATTGAATACCTTTTTATATGCTTATTTAACTTGAAGCAGTTGTCCATAAGTTTTTAATTTGTTTTGAGCTGTTTAGCGTTAAGAGAGTTGAAACCGATTTTGAACCGTTTAGAATCGGTTTGAAAAACGATTTTGTGAGCTAGAAAGCTTTTGAAAGAAATATATTTTCAGATACTTTTCAACTTGAAACAGTTTCCACTAGTTTGTAAAATCTGACGGTGGAAACCGGTTTTGAGCCAAATAAACCCGTGTTTTAAACTGATTTTATACCATATAAAGCTTTTAAAATTAATATATTTTTAGATACTTTTTAGCTTGAACCAACTGTCTATGAGTTTGCAAAAGTTTTTCATCTGTCTGGTCTTGGGATAATCAAAACCGAGTTTGAACCGAATAAACCCGGGTTTAAAACCGGTTTCTTAGCTTAAAAATACTTTCAACTGAACATATTCTTAGAATCTTTTTGCTTCAATATTTTTTTTATTTTTTAGGCTAAAGACGACAGAAACCGCTTTTGAACCGTTTAAGACAGGCTTAAATCTTTCGAAATGAATATCTTTATTTTTAGATTTTTTGCTTTCCTTGCTCCTGATTGTAACGTATTTTTTTTTTTTTTTATTGAATTATCTACTTCAATTGCTTTATTTATGCATTTTATAATTTCGGAAACAAATAACAATTCTTGTGCAAGCATAATTTAATAATTATTTTGACAATTTCTTCAAACACTTGACGCTTGACAACTCACATTCAAAGGCAAAAATTTGTGTGTTTTTTGTAGCATACCACCCCTCCTGTGAGGCACAAGCAACTCTACTTGGGTGGATAAAATGCACCTGCATTTTTATTGCACATGGATAGATTTTTCGCTAGAAATTTCGTATATTTTTGTTGTTATTTAAGGGTGCAGTGTCAGCCGGCCTCACATTATAAATTTTATTGTTTCATAATTTTTTTTTTCGCTGTTGTTCAATGATAAAACACACGTATGTAGGGAAAATTTTGGACGGACATCAAATGCATTACGCGAAGCTTTAGCATGCAGTGGAAAGAAATTGTTTGTCTTAGAAATATTCTGCCCAAAAGCTTTTTTGCTTTCTTTGCTTTTGTTCGAGTTACCAGTAACGGCTTGATGGAAATATGCCAAAATTGTTTGTTATCAAGTTGTTGTTGCTGCAGTAAATTCTCTTTTTTTTTTTTGAAGTGCGCTCACTTTTTTTTGCGAAGGCAAGTGCATGTGTAAGTGCATAAGCATGTGTGTGTGTGTGTGTGTGTGTGCTAAAAGTTTTTCAATAACACCTCTCATGTTTTCTAGTACTAATTGCTGAGTTGCACAATTGTGCACTTCCGGCCATATTTGTCCTGACACGTCACGTACTCTGTGTCAGTTCATTCATTCATTCATTCATTCATTCATCCAGCCATACGTTTTCATGCCTTCATTCATTTGTGTGAAAGCCAACTCCTTGGCTTTCCTTTTTGGTATTAGTTTTTTTTTTTTGTGTGAACAAAATAATCCTTTTACTACTCGTATTTACAAGGAAATGCATTTTTGTATGCAATTTGAAGAGTTTGTTTTTTTTGTGCCTGAAAAATTTCTTCTTTTTTGTGCATTTTTGTGCCTTTTTTTACCTGTTGATGTTTGCTGGGCTGTTGGGCCATTTGTACTCAATTCACTCACTCGGGTTTGCAATTGCGAGCAGTCAAATCATTTCATTTAAAAATGGCATTTTGTCACGCATCCCAGTCGGTAAATATTCTTAAATATGCTTAACAAGCGAACTTGTTAGTAAAATAAAAAATAAATAAATAAATAAAAAACTCTAAATGAAAAAAAAATAAACCTTCTGGGAGTTGTTAAATATTAAAGGAATTTTTATGCTAAATATTTGATTTTTGTTTTTATTACTGAATTGCTATTTGAAAAAGTTTTATAAGAAATTGTTCAGGAAAAAAGACACAAAATCTAAAAAGTCGTAATTTGCATTGGAAAATATATGTACAAGAAAAGTTAAGAATTTATAGACTAGAATATAATAATTCGATTATAGATGACAAGCGATGTTTCATCGCGTTGCCAGTTGGCAATATGTTATGACGGCTGGCCTACTGACAAGCTAACAGCTGTTAATGTCAGGTGCCAAATTGCATTTCTAGTTGCAGCATAGTTTTTAAAAATTTCTAAAAATGTTTGTCGTTTTTTTCGGTTTTGACGATTTATTTTAGTTTTAGAGACTTTTTTTTGGTTTGGCTTTTATTTTATTTTGTCGATTTTTTTCGGTTTATGTAAATTTTTTTTGGGTTTGGCGATTTTCCTAATTTTGACAATTATTGTCATTTTGGCGGTTTTTCCATTTTGGCGATTTTTTGGTTTGGCGCTTTTTTTTGTCGGTTTTTGGCGATTTTTTTAATTTTGGCGATTTTTTTCGGCTTTTAGGAGATTTTTCTTCATATAGGCGTTTTTTTTGGCGTTTTTTTTTTTAGTTTTTGGCGATTTATTATAGTTTCAATATATTTTTTTGTTTGACGCTTTTTTCCCTTTTAGCAATTTTTTCGGTTTTTGGCGATTTCTTCGGTTTGGCGATATTTTTTCATTTTGGCGATTTTTTCATTTTGACAGTTTTTTTTTATATTTTTGTTGGGCTTTTTTTTTGTTTTGGCGATTTTTTCGGTTTTCGGTGATTTTTTCGATTTGACGAATTTTTTTTCATTTTGGCGATATTTTCATTTTGGCAGTTTTTTTTTTTAGTTTTTGGCGGTTTTTTCAGTTTTTAGCGATTTATTTTAGTTTAAGATATTTTTTTGGCGATTTTTTTTTAATTTTGGCGATATTTTCATTTTGGCAGTTTTTTTTTAGTTTTTTGCGTTTTTTTCAATTTTTAGCGATTTATTTTAATTTAAGATAATTTTTTTTGTTTGTTGCTTTTTTTTCGTTTTGGCGATTTTTTCGGTTTGGCGATTTTTCTTCATTTTGGCTGGTTTTTCAGTTTTTGGCGATTTATTTAAGTTTCAAAATATTTTTTTTGTTTTGCGCTTTGTTCGTTTCGGCGATTGTTTTCGGTTTGGCGATTTTTTTTTAATTTTGCCAGTTTTTAATTTTGGCAGTTTCTTTCAGTTTTTGGCGATTTATTTTAGTTTTTGATATTTTTTGTTTGGCGTTTTTTGTTTGTTTTGGCGATTTTTCGGTTTTCGGTGATTTTTTCGGTTTGGAGATTATTTTCATTTTGGCGTTTTTTTCATTATGGGAATTTTTTTATTTTAGCGGTTTTTTCATTTTCGCGATTTTTTCGGTTTTGGCGATTTATTTAAGCTTTAGATATTTTTTTTTAGCGCATTTTTTCGTTTTGGCGATTTTTTTTCGGTTTTTTCAGTTTTAGGCGATTTTTTTCGTTTTGTCAATTTTTTTTGGTTTATTGCTATTTTTCCGGTTTGGCGAAACAGAAAAATTTTTGGCCGATTGTTCTCATTTTGGAAATTTTTTCATTTTGACGATTTTCCAGTTTTTAACGATTTATTTTAGTTTTAGATATTTTTTTTGTTTGGTGCTTTTTTTTTGTTTTGCCGGTTTTTTTCGGTTCTTGGCGATTTTTTCGATTTAGCCATTTTATAATTTTGGGATTGCTTCAAGAGTTGATACAGCAAGTTGTCGAAATGGCATAATCAAAATTACATTAATTGCTGGAACACCCTTTAATTTTAATTTTTTTTAAATGTAAGTGTTAATTTATTGTAGTCCTTTTCACTTTTGGTGTACAGAACCCTAAAAACGACCTTTAGAGCTTAACAAACATAAGAAAATAATTTTTAATTAAAAATTTTCTTTTTAGCACTTGTATTGCTTATATTTTGAAGCTTTCTGTACCCTATTTTCGGTTGTCAATCTGCCATTATCAGGCGGCACACTATGGCACTCGATATCGAATAAAATTACGAAATATTCCAATAGAGTTTATATGGAAATATTTTTAAATTTCGATTGGTATCGAATGCCATAATGTGCCCTTAGATTTTTGATAATTTTTAAGGCAACTGTATAAAGTTGCCATGTGTATATAATAATAATTTTAGTTTCACATGGGTTGCCACTTAACACTGCAACGGAAGTTCGGTTGCCATTCATAGTGAACTCTCAGATCGTAGCCTTTATGAGAGTTATAGCATTTAATAAAAAAAATTTTCCAAAATATTTCTTTAGAATTACTGCTCTCTGCCTTTTAAAACTATTCTAAAGAAAGCTTAAATTTGTTCTAGCTGGTGTATTCATGAGCTTTTCTCTGTTATATTTCTCCATTGCCGACTTTTTATATTAATGCGCTGCCTCTAATACTTTTTAATCGCACCACAACTTTGTTTTTATAACTCTTAACTCCTTTCAGCAAATTTTCTTTGCTCTTATTTGACACTCAAGTATATTTATTTCAGCACCATAAAAAACCCATAAAATTTTGACCATTTGCTTTTTGTGGCTTGTAGCGATGAGGAATTCTTATTCTTACTTTGTTTTTATTTCAGTGAAATGTTATTAAAATTTAAATTTTATTGGCCCTGGCAATAAAACAGTAATATGCCAGTATTTTTTTTATAAATAACAAACAAACAAATTTCTTTTTGAGAAAATAACATTCAAAAAATTCCAAAAAAAATTTTTTAAATAAAAGTTTTAACAAAATTTGTTAGTATCACTACAAATTGAATTGAAATTCATAAGAGAAGTCAAAAGACGTTACAAAAAAATTAAAGATCACCAAAGAAATTTTTTATCAAAATTTTATCTAACTCTCGGCTTTAACCAATAGCATTACAAGACGAATATAAGTTTTACAAAATTTGTCCTCAACGCCAAATACCGTAAAAAAATCGCCAAAATGAAAAAAGCGCTCAAATGAAAAATGTCATCAAAAATAAAATAAATCGCTGAATAAAATAAAAGTAAAAAGGTCCTCAAAAAACTAATAAAATCGGAAAAGCCGCAAAAAATCGCCAAAACGGAAAAAATCTGCAGAATTACAAAATGGCTGAAAAAAAGTCGCCAAAAATCGAAAAAATTGCCAAAACAAAAAAAAAAAACACTTAAACTAACAAATCGTCAATACTAAAAAAATCACCAAGACCCGAAAAAATCGCAAAAATTAAAAAAAAACGCGTAAATAACCGCCAAAAACCGAAAAAAATTCCAAAAACTAAAAAATTTACAAAAATCGCCAAAATAAAAAAGCGCTTAAATAAAAAATATCAAAACTAAAAAATTCGCTAAAACTAAAAATATATTTTGAAAAAAAAAAAAACAAAGAAAACATGCCAAAACCGAAAAAAATCGCTAAAACGGGAAAAAATCTAAACTAAAAAGCGCTTGAATGAAAAATATCATCTAAAATAAAATAAAACGCTAAAATGTAAAACGTAAACAACGCCTAAATTGGAAAAAATCCTCAACGCGCAAAAAATCGCCAAAATGGGGAAAAAGCGCCAAATCAAAAAAGAAAATTGCTAAAATTAAAAATTTGTGTTACAAAAAAAAATCGCCAAAAACCGGAAAAAAAATTCCAAAAACTAAAAAATTTACAAAAGCCAAAAATCGCCAAAATAACAAAAAAGGACTTAAATGAAAAATATCAAAACTAAAAAAATTCGCTAAAACTAAAAGTGTGTTTTGAAAAAAAAAAAAACTAAGAAAACAGACCAAAACCGAAAAAAATCGCTAAAACGGAATAACATCTAAACTAATACGAAATGAAAACAGCGCTTGAATGAAAAATATCTTCAAAAATAATAACAAAATCACCATAAGTAAGAAAAAAACGCCAAATTGGAAAAAATTCCAAAAACAGAAATAATCACCAAAACGGAAAAAAATCGCCAAAACGGGAAAAAGCGCCAAAGCTAAAAAAAAATCTAAAATTAAAAATTTGTATTACCAAAAAAATCGCTAAGAACCGAAAAAAATTGCTAAAAATAAAGAAAACATTAAAACTAAAAAGAGTGTCATATGTAAAAAATTAACAAAAGCCAAAAAATCGCCAAAGCAAAAAAATCGCTTAAATGCAAAATATCATTAAAAATAAAAACCAACGAAAAATCGCCAAATACCGAAAATATCACCAAGACGCAAAAACGTCAATAAGCGTCAATGCTAAAAAATCGCCAAAAACTGAAAAAACCGCTAAAACGAAAAAAAAGACCAAAACTGAATAAAAGCGTCAATACGCAATAAACACTGAAACTAAAAAGAGCGTCAAAAATAAAAAATTGCCAAAAGCCAAAAAATCGCCAAAATAAAAAAAGCGCTTAAATGAAAAATATCATTAAGAATAAATAAATCGCTAAAAATGTAAAAGAATTACCATAAAAAAGTAGGCAAAAAAGTAAAAAAAACAACAAAAATTGAAAAAAGCCAAAATGAAAAAAGCACCAAGCACTAAAAAAAATCGCTAAAAATAAAAATATGTATAGTAAAAACAAAAACAAACGAAAAATCGCCAAAAAACCAAAAATATCACCGACACAAAAACGTCAATACTAAAAAATCGATAAAAACTGAATAAAAAAATACCAAAACTGAATACAAGCGTCAATACTGAAAGTTGCCACAACCCGAAAAATAAATCGCCAGTACGCAAAAAAATACTGAAACTAAGCAGAGCGTCAAAACTAAAAAATTGCCAAAAGCCAATAAATCGCCAAAATAAAAAAGCGCTTAAATAAAAAATATCATTAAAAATAAAAAAAATCGCTAAAAATGTTAAAACTAACCTTAAAAAAGTCGCCAAATGAGTAAAAAAAACGCCAAAAAAAAATTTAAAAAAGCCAAAACGAAAAAAAGCACCAAGCACTAAAAAATCGCTAAAACTAAAAATATGTGTAGTAAAAACAAAACAAACGAAAAATCGACAAAAACCGAAAATATCACCAAGACGCCAATAATAAGCGTCAATGCTAAAAAAACTCGCCAAAAACCGAAATTATCACCAAAATGAAAAAACCTCCAAAAGCGTCAATGCTAAAAAATCGCCAAAACGAAAAAAAGACCAAAACTTAAAAAATCGTCAATACTGAAAAATCGCCAAGAACCGAAAAAAAATCGCCAAGACCCAAAAAAACGCCAAAATTAAAATCTTAAATGCTAAAAAAAATCGCCAAACAGCAAATAAATTTAAAAAAACGAAAAAATCACAAAAATAAAGAAGCCCCGTACGGATCCCTTCGTATGCGAATCAAAGTCGTACTTTACTGAATTTAATTACCAAAAGTAAATAATAGTCGCCAAAGACCGAAAAAAAATTGCCAAAACTAAAAAAAGCACCAAATTAAAAAAAATCGCTAAAATTAAAAATATGCATTTGTAAATAATAAAACAAACAAAAAATTGCCAAAAACCGAAAAAATCGGCAAAATAATAAAAAAAGCACCAAAACTTAAATAAACGTCAATAGTAAAAAATCGCCAAAAACCGAAAAAATCGGCAAAATTATTAAAAAAAAAACAATACAAAAAAATTTTCCAAAATGAAACAATCACGGAACCTTTTGTAGTTTACGGAATTCATTTTTATTGTCTAAGCTCTCATTGAGATGTCCTCTGCCTGACGCACTCCTCTCACCAGATTTTCTAATAGCATTTTTTTGACTTCTCAAATTCTTAAATTTCTCCCCCTTCTCCCCCCCCCCCCCCAACCCGTTCTCCAACACAACACACACCATTTTTAATTGCTGTTTATTGCCTGCTTGTTGCTTATGCTTACATAAGCAAGCTTGCATTGAAAATGGTTGATAAATAATACGCACCAACATTAATAAACATCCGTTAAGAGGAAAAAGAAAACAACAAAAACAACAACAAAAAACCACATCACGGACAGCGGCCTTAAAAGAGAGAAGAAGAATAAGAAGTAAAACAAAATCTCTGTGTGTCTGTTGTGTAGTCTGTGCGGTTTTCTGTCTGTGATCTTTATGATGATTATTGATGAGTTGGGGAGCTTGTGAGGAAATGCCCCTCAGGCTTGATGACAATGCCATATCCTTTAATACTTCCATATAAACAACAACAGCAACAACAACAACAGCAACTGAAACTGATATATAAAATACAAATGATACTCGTACAATAAGAAAATAAAACAACAAAAAAAAAAAAAAGAGATTTAACACTGATGCATTTTAAATTATGACGCCACTTAACATTTTATGATCATCTTCTAAATTGTATAAAATGCGTTCAAAGAGGAAAAAACAAAATGTACTAAGAATTATTTTAGTATTTTTTATCATCTTTTTCGTTTCTGCTTTCAGCTGGAGCTGTTTGCAGAGCTGGGGCGTTAATGATCCATGCTGTGCGTTTATTATGATGCGGCTAAAATTTGGCTGTGACTGGCCGACTGGCCGACTGGCTGGTTGATTTCTTTGTAAATGCTTTATGAGCTTAAAGTCCGGCGAATGCGTGTGGTGGACTTGAATGTTCTGTTTGGGCTCATTTGTCTACTTCAGCCATACTGTCCTCCCCTCCAGAAGTTGCTTTTTGTTTTATTTCTGTTTTTGATTCCTTTTTTTATTGCAAAATGTTTGTGTTATTATTTGCAATTCACTCATCCATCCCTACCATCATATTCCATTTGTGAAGCCTCAAGTCAAGTGATATTTAAATACTCAAGTATTAATTGTTCCTACTTTGCTTAAATTCCCTGCCCGTTCCCTCTAAAGAAAAAAAACTACTCTTGCTTTCCCGCTTAAGTGCTGCGCCGCCAGTGCGAGCGAGCATGTGAAATATTTAATATTCATATTTTATGCTGTTAATTTTTTTTTTTTTATATTTAGTTTTTACAAATGATCATGTTGTCGTCATTAGGTGTAGATGAAATTTATCTTTACTCTTGCCAACTTTCCCGGCTTAAGATACTATTTTAAATAAAGTGCATTGGGACAGCCCTTGTGGCTTATTATTTTTCTTTAATTATTAAAAGAAATTTATTAGTAAATTCGTTATGGCGAGTGATCATTTGGAATATAAACAAGATTTTAATGGGAAAAAATATGAAATTTGCAATTAAACATGAGAGAGAGAGAGCGAGAGAGAGAGAGAGAGAGAAAGTGAAATGATGCTTAGACTGGCTTCATACACGACAATTTTTGTTGAGCAAACTTTTTAGTTCACAAGCGACAATGGACAGGCCATTGGTTTTACCAGGCAAAAGAGAGCAGCCTTCGTGGTGGACCAAAGATCTGAAAGATCTGGGGTCCTCGGTAAGAAGGTTGCTCAATAGTATCTCACTGGAAGGATTGAAGACCGGAATAATTATAAAGTGTTGTATAATAGGTGTAAGGGTGATCCCAAAAAGGAGATTGAGTCCGTAAAGGAGTTATAGAGGTTTCAGAGAATATTGTCAAAAAACCCTAGGCTCCTGGGAATATTAAAAGAATGGATGGCTCATGGATGAAATCTAGCTGTGAAACACTTTCTGTTCACACGGACACTCACTTTCCTGGCTGTAGGGAAATAAGAGAAGAGGCAACGACGGAGGGGGAGCAGTGGACGACACAGTGACATTGGAAAAAGCAACATAAGCAATAAATACCTTTGAAATGTATAAATTACCGGGCCCAGATGGTATTTTTTCGGCCATGTGGCAGAATGTCCCAGAGCGCGTACTACTGTCTCTGGTGAGTATCTTTAAGATATGCCTGATTAGGAGATTTATACCAAAAGGCTGGAGAGAGATTAGGGTCATCTTTATACCCAAAGCGGGTAAAGTAAGCCACTCAAAGCCGAAGGATTTGAGGATGATCATCCTTTCGTCGTTTCTTTTGAAAACAGGTCTGTTGAGAGTGCGCTTCATGACATGGCTGGTATTATAGAGAGAGAGAGAGAGAGAGAGAGAGAGAGAACTGCAGCACAAGGATTACACACTGGCTGCATTCCTAGACATTGAGGAAGCCTTGGTGTTTTCCTAGATAGCAAGCTTTCTTGGAAAAAAAAAAGAAAGTGCTAAAGGGCTAAAGAAAGGGCTCAATGTCTACTACACATAGAGGAACTACATACGAAGTAACTGGGATCTGCAACCGAAGATAGTAAACTGGATTTACACATCAGTTGTCAGAGCGGATATTTCCTATGGCTATGTGGTATCATGGGAGGCATTGAGGAAGAAAGTCACAGGCGATTACTAGCTAAGGTTCAGAAGTGTGCTTCGCTGGGCACATCTCTGAGGTGCTCACAGGAGCACACCTCAGGCTGCCTTGGATGTCATTCTTCATCTAATTCCTACAGAAGACTTTGTGGTGAGAAGGGCAACTAGAAGTATCCTTAGACTCGTAGAAACATTTTTGGTGAGAACAGGAATAACAGGTCACACATCAATCTTAAATGAGATCAGTTTTAGTGATCAGGGATCCATAATCTATGGGTTCACGGACTATCAGGTCGCTGAAATTGATTTTAGTAGAACACCCTCACTGATATTTCCGGATAGGGACTATTGGGTCAAATCCGATAAGCTATATAAGGGTAGAGCGGTCTTTGCAGACGGATAAAGATGGGGCAAGGCACAGAGGGTGGTGTCTATATCTTGGGAACGAACATTTGTAGTTCTTTCAGACTGCCGAATGAAAGCAGCATTTTCCAGGCTGAGATCTTGGCGGTCCTCAGCGCCACGGAGCTGGTGGCCAGGAGTATAGCTGAAGACGATAAGGTAACCTTCTATATCTACAGCCAGCCGGCGCTAAAAGCTTTGAAGGTCAAATCGAAACTTGTTAGTGACTGTAGGAGAGTCCTAAACTTGCTTATGGACAAATAGAGTGTCAGACTATGTCTGGCCACAGCAGTGTTGAGGGAAATGAAATTGCCGATTAGCTGGCAAGAATAGGGCTGGCATTAGATGAGGGAATGCCAGACAGATCGGTGAAATTACCGATAGGGTAGAAAGCAGGACCAAGTAGGGAGGATTGTAGAGTCTCGAAGAATGTGTAGCCAAAACTTGACTCAGGAAGATCCAAACTGCTACTGAACATGAATAGGAAGGCTAGAGCAAGAAAAAGACTAGCCAGAAACCATTGAACATATTATCTGTCAATGTCCGAAGCTGCAACATCATAGGCTCAGATGGCTAAGCAGACGTTGCCATGAAAGCATGAAGTGCAAATTAGAGGACATCAGGGCCTTCATCATGGGAATTCACTGGCTTAATGCCGGATTATAGGGTCACTTCTGAGTACAAGTATTACTTTTAATGAACAATAGCAGGGAATCGCAATCAACGAGTGGAGGTGCATTTTGGGCACCATCCTTCCCAACCTAACCTAACCTTACAAAGTAAACACAATATTTAGCATTGTCACACCCGTCACAGTAAAAATTTAAACGTTTTAGTAAAACTTATGCAGTACTTTGTTAATACTCGAATTATTAGATATAGGTAATATTGGGTCACACCCGTCACACCAAAGCTGAAATTTAATTATTTCAATGGATGTGAAAAATAGAAAAGGGAGGCAAAGGAAGAAACTAATGAGGAACTAAAGTAAGAACTGCATTAAACTTCAGAGAGAGTGAGACAGAGAGAAAGAGAGAGAGAGAGCAAATCACAGCAAAAGAACAAATTCTCAGCACGTTAAGATGGACAAAGAATCATTGAAAGAAAAAACTATCGGGAAGGAAAACGAAAGAGCAAAAAACGGCCAAAGGATGAAAGTCAAATTATAAGCATTTTAAAGATATCTAAGATTTGCTACTTTTAAATCACAGCGTTCATTAAAAGGACAATTAGTAGAGCACCACATAAACTTCAATCGAGTCCACCACAAACAATAGCCATTATTAAGCAACTCCTTAAAACTAAGGGATTACTTAGAATCTTTTTTGCCTTCAATAAGCACAATAATCATAATTTTGAACTTTTCTTCAAATGTTCATACTGGGTCACACCCCTCACATAAATAGGTCACACCCGTCACATTTTCGAAAAAAATTTATCTTCCAGCAGGATTTATTTTAATACAATCTAGAGAATTTTGGGCAATTTATTACATTATTGGATCTACAAAACATGTCCGGTTATCAGAGGTGTTTGGTTATGGGAGGTGTCCGTTATGAGCGGTTTCACTGTTTAACATTGAATTTTAATGGGCGTGGCTCCGCCCATTTTTAAATGCAACATTTTGTATTTTTAAGAGCTCAGAGTGCGTATTAAGACTTGTAAAAATCGATAAATAAAATATTAAATTTTAATAGGCGTGAATCCGCCCATTTTTTTAAATAGAGCATTGTGTCTATTTTAGAGCTCAAGGTGTGTGGTAAGTTTGGTAAAAATTGGTTAAGTAGAACTGCGTGAAATGTTATAATAAATTTTAATGGGCGTAACCCCGCCCATTTTTTCAACTTTTAAATTGTGTAATTACAGGAAGCTAAGGTGTTTTATAAGTTTCGCAGCAATCAAATAATTAGAATATCATAAAATTAAATATAAAAAATTGTGGGCGCGTCCCCGCCCACTTTTTTTTTACAATGGGAAGCTATAACATCTAAGACAAAAAAAAAAAGAATTTTTACAAACGTTTAAAAATATACTGAGATATGAAGTAACACCCACCCCCCACCTCCCCCCGAAAAAAAATAGAAACGAAGTCCGTTAAAAATACAACCCTGATCTGATGAATTGTTATTGTCGCTTTAAATAATCGCTTCTTGAAGATTTTATAATTTTTTTTATATCGAGCCATAACCGCAAAAATAGCTTAAGCGACACATTTTTTGGACTTCGTTTTTTGACGAAAATCGACTATTTACGATCGCAAATAATCGATTTTGGTCAAAAAATTAGCTTCGAAAATTATGTCGCTTAACCTTTTTTTGGCGGTTATGGGAATATTACACTGTGCTACAAAAGTTGAGAAAAAAAATATTCAGGGATTCTAATGTACCAATTCTGTTTTGTTGGAGTCCATGGATGACGAAAATATCGTTGGTTTTTTTAGGTCACTTCATAAAGTGATTTTATAACGGTAAATGTAGTGAAAAACGGGGTTTCTTAGCTTTTCAGTTTTAAACAGTTGTAACTTCTTTGTTTCCCAACGGATTTCTTTTAACTTTTCGTTGGTTAAAAGGCTCGAATATTATCTTTCAATAAAGATATATTTTTTGTAAATCGACTAAGAAATGGCTAAGTTACAGTCGTTGAAGTGTACAAAAAATCCATTAAAAAGTATTCTTTTGTAACTCATAAGCAACTTATAGCCTGAGGAAAACAAAATAATACTTTTTTAATTGGTTTTTTGTACACTTCAACGACTGTAACTTAGCCATTTCTTAGTCGATTTACAAAAAATATATCTTTATAGAAAGATAATATTCAATTCTTTTCACCAACGAAAAGTTAAAAGAAATCCGTTGGGAAACAAAGAAGTTACAACTGAAAATCTAAGAAACCCCGTTTTTCACTACATTTACCGTTATAAAATCAGTTTATGAAGTGACCAAAAAAAACCAACGGTATTTTCGTCATCCATGCACTCCAACAAAATAGAATTGGTACATTAGAATCCCTGAATATTTTTTGTGTATCACAGTGTTATTTTCTTATATTTGAAATTTCAAAAAAGGTTCATTAAACTTGTACTCATGCTATTGCTCAAATAATTTTCATTAGTTTAATGAACTGTTTGTTGCTGACGCTCGTTGTTCCAGGCCAACCAACCTGTTGTAATTGATATAAGCTTGACCTGCTGTACGATTCTGATATATTTTAAGATTAATTTGAAAATAATTTTTATTTCCATTACTTTTTTATTTTGCATCTAGTGCCGATTTAATCTTCTTATGTAGACTTAAAATATTTTCCATAAGTTTTCTTTAATAGATGACTAATAATAATAAAAAAAAACTAAATTCCCAGAGCGTGAAAATACACGATTTGCAGCCAGCAAAGTAAAGTAATTTGAGCAGGAAACACACACACACAAACACGTGCACACACACACTTGCATCAGAAGAAAATCATATTGAAAATTAGCAATTGCCTGAAAGAAAAACTCCCAGGCAAAATAACACCCATATGATTGCATTTCTTGTTGCACTCACTCGCTTGCTCGTATGCAGTTGCAAGTTGCAAGTTGCATTTATTTATTATTTGTGGTTAACTGTAATTTAAAGCATAAATATTTATTAAAATTATTAATAACAAGCAACAACTGGGCTTTTGCTTGAAAACCTCAACAACAGCAATTTTCTTGTTAAAAGTTTTTTAATTTCAAAAAAAAAAAAAATAAATAAAAATTTAATGCACAGACTAGACATAATAAAAGTTTTTTGAAGAAAAAAAAAATATAACTATGTAGTTAAAACAAGCCTAGTTAAATATATGTATTTGTTAATATGAATTCGCATGATTTTTGGCAATTAACACGTACTAAAAGCTCTTTAGAGAAAACAGCTTAAAGCCATAGAAAATCGCCAAAAATAAAACAAATGCATTTTAAATCGAATTTAATTTATTTGCAGATATAATCAAATAAGCATTTTAAATTATTTAAATTATTTACGTAAAGATTTTCCAATGCTTGTGTTAAATAACGGCTGATTCCATTGGGACGGGTGTGACCCTGATACTCAGACTTTGCTGTTATAATTCAAAAATAAAAAAAATTTATTTATAATTTAAAAAGAGTAGGTTAATCTTAAAAACATTTCATACTAAAGATAAAATGAAAAAACATGATTTCTCTTTATAGGGGCCTTTAGGAAGCTATGACGGGTGTGACTTTTACACAATTATTACATTTACGATATATTGGGCACAATTAAGGCCATGATACACTAGCCTGCTCAATCGCATGATTTACTAAAACATTAAAATTTTCTGATGACAATAACAATTCGTCAGATCAGGGTTGTATTTTTGAGCGACTTCAAAAAAAAGCAGGAGGCTAACAATTCATCTCTAATTTTTTTGTGGGGGGGGGGGGGGTGTTGCTCCATAACTCGGCACATTTTTAACCGATTGTAAAAATTCTTTTGTTTTTGCCTTAGCTTCCCATTTGTCCCATTGTAAAAAAAAGTGGGCGGGGACGCGGCCACAATTTTTTATATTTAATTTTATGATATTCTACTTATTTGAGTGCTGCGAACCCTATAGAACACCTTTGCTTCTTGTTACATATCACACCAAAGCGTATAAAATATTATTTAACTTAATCTCAATGTGTTTTTTTTTCGAAAAATAATCGGGTTTTTGTAGAAACCCGATTCTTAAAACTTAATATTTGTGTAGCACAAATTTCGCTAAATAGCACATCATATTGAAGCGTAAAAACTAGTATTTAATTTAATCTCTATACTTTTGATTCGAAAAATAACCGGTTTCTTTGTGAAAAACCGGTTCTTAAAAAATTAATTATTACATACCTCAACATCCGCTACATAATACATATTACATCAAAGCGTATAAATTATTATTTTACGTATTATTCGAACAGTAACCGGGTTTTGGTAAAAACCGGTTCTTAGAAAATTAACGCTATCAAGACTTTACTTTTCTTACATCTCACATCAAATTGTACACAACATTATTTGATCTGATTTTGATACTTATTTTGTTGGTTTTTGCGAAAACCAACAGCGATTACATTTTAAAAATTTTGTTATATGTCACTGACAATTAAGATATTGTAGAAAACAATTTGCAAACCAAATTTTTTCCCGCAAATACACAAGTTTCAATGATAATTTTTAAAATTTAAACGATTAAGAGCCAATTTCACCAACTTATTTAAATATCAATTCATATTTAAAAGTCATTCTTCCATACAAAAATTAATGAAAATCGGCATTTAAATATGAATTGATATTTAAGGAAGGTTGGTGAAATTGGCCCTAAATTAAATAACCGAATAATTGATTCACCCACAAACATTTTATGCCGAAAGTGCGTGTTAATTTTTATTTAATTTTTATTAATTAAATGCTCTTTTCCCCTGAACTACTTCCTGATTATTGTTATTAAATTTTTAACATTTTGCCAAAAACAATAATTATTATTTTCCTATTTAACTGGCCAATTTTTTGAATAATCAGCACGTTAAATTTAATTTTATTATAAAATTTTGTTTACTTGCTTGTTTTCTTCTTCTCTTAATTTAATTATACGTTTAATACTCGTACACACACAAAAATAGTTTAAACATATAATTTATTATTTATTTCAAGCACAAGAGAAGAAAATTTAATTGTTTTGATAAAATTTTAAATAAGAAAATCATACAACTTTCGAAAGGTTTTTGAAGAATACTTCGTATGTTCGTTTCTATATTTGTTTAATGCCCAGCGCCCCCAAAAAAAGGCGCCATTTACTTCCTGTTTTTTTTTTATTATTAAATTAAAAACTCATTAAACTGCGCAGAGAGTTCCTCAGCCAAAGTTAAAACAACAAGTCCCCCAATGCTTACAAAAAAAATAAAAATTAATGAAACAATATTTCTTGTGCAATCGGGAGTGAGTAAAACTAGAAGTTCAGTTTAAATTAACTCGCTCATGACATAAATGTTTTAAAAATAAAAGAGCGCTAGTGGTTTCCTTATAGAATACAACTCGATTACGTTAAAATACTAAAAAAGGGTAACCAAAGCTTAACGAGGGATTTTATTTTGAGCCACAACCAATGGAAGCGAAGAAACACAATCGATTAATTAAAATTTAGTAACAATTTCCATGTAACTCCACCCAACCTATCCCTAAGAAGCTTAACACACACTGGGGTATTCTCTGAAGACACTTCGGTTGAGTGTATTTCTATGCAGCTGTTAAGTTTCTCTGTACTTCTTGGCCGTATGATTACACTAATACACTCATACATATGTAGCTCACACCGATTTGATAACGCATCGCACATCTTACTCAAAATTTGTGATAGTGTATTGTGAAAAAGATTTTTACCCCCTAGCGTATAGATGTTTACACATCACAATAAACATTAATGCCCCTATCACGGTTTTCAACTTTTAAAATGGTTTGGTTGTGATTGATAAATTTGCATTACCATTCTCCACTAAATTAACAGTTGAGTTTTCAGTTGTGTTTTGGTACTATCATTTACAACTATGCGTAAGTTTGGTTGAGAAAAACTTTGAGTATACACAACTGTTTTCAAGTAGTTGAGTCGGTGGTTGGGTTTTTCTAGTTACAGGTAAGAAGTAGAAAATATGGAAAAATCGTAACTGGAAATATTGATTATGATTCATAACAAAATTTTCTTAACATTCCAAAATTATTTTTTAAAGAATTCGTTCCCTATTTTGATTATTCCTTACCTTGCATTGGGTAGTTCATGATGGTTAGAATCATCACGAATTTCTTTCTTTCTTTCGATACGTAGTACATCTACATATATTTGCGACTTCATTTTCGTCGTCATAAAATAAATCTACATACATATATATGTATCCATTTAGTATGATTTGTTTGAACTAAATCATACAAAACAATATTTTTTCTAAAACTTTGTATTTTAAATTTTCACACAAATTAATTGCTTTCTGTCAAACTTGATATTTTAAGTTGGCAACGCGATGACAATTTCAACTAGGAAACAGTTGTGGTTCATAATACTAAAACACAGTTTGGTCGTGTGTAAGTTTGGTCTACTCTTAGGCGACCAAACTGAGTTTAGTTGAAAACCGTGATAGGGGCATAAGAAATTATAACAGAAAATTATTCACTTTTAAATTTAAATCTTATAATTTTGGAACACCCTTTAATAATTAACAATTCAGCAAAAGATAAAAGATATTTAAGATTAAAGACACACACACACATACACACAAACGATTTTAAATCAAAAAGATTTCAAAATTAAATAAGAAAGTTCAGAAAATATGAATGAATGATACGAGTACAAAAAACAGCAAATGATAAAGAGAGAAAGAAGGAACCTGTTAACAAGTTAAAATGATAAGATATGATTTCCATTGAAAGCGAAGAATTGTAATAAATAAAATAATGAATGAATATCCGAAAATAAAACTAAATGAAGTACAATTACACAAAAGTGTAGAAGAGAAACCATTGATTTAATTAGATATCATTTCCTGGGCGAATTAAGAAATAATAAAAAAAAAACAAAAACCCACAGAAAAATATTTTCGTAGACTGAAGATCATGCCAGGTAGTTTATTTTTCTTACTTGCTGTAATGATCATGATCATGCCGTTTAAGCAGTTGTTTAAGTTGTTTTAGACAAGATGTAAAAAAAGGTCAAAAGAAATTTTATACAAAAGGAACAAATAAATTTCTGCATTTACAAGTAAAATTTATCAAAATGAGTGAAAAGAAAATTTTTTTTTTCAAAGAAATTATGTATTTGCTAAAATCAAAAGTGCGTGCAGATAAAACCAATCAACTCAACATGTACCACGTTTATACGCGCACTAGTTGCAAATAAATTAACTCGCTGTTTATACGGCATAGCGAAATTACAAAAACTTGGCAGCACTCTTGTAGAAAACTTCCCTACAACCAAATGACAGCATTTGGGTGATTATTTTTTGCAGATTTCTCTTATATTATTCTCATCAGATCACTTTTGATGATTAATCACTTGGGTGATCGAAAAAGGATTCAAATAATGATTTATTGAAAATAGTGGAACAAAATGCAAAGAAACCGCAAAAAGGTGATTTGATGATTTAATACTATCAGAGAATTGCTCAAAAATTAATCAGCAAATCGTATCATAAATGAGTCTTTGGTATGATTCATCTGTAGGGTAAAATTTTCTCACAACGAGAGTCCAGCTAGCATTTGGGTGATCATTTTTTGCAGAAATCTCTTATATGATTCTCCTCAGATCACTTTTGATTATTAATCACTTGGGTGATCGAAAAGGGATTCACTTATGATTCATCTGTATGATCAAATTTTGATTTCTTGAAAATAGAGGAACAAAATGCAAGGAAACCGCAAAAAGGTGATTTGATGATTTAATACTATCAGAGAATTGCTCAAAAATCAATCAGCAAATCGTATCATAAATGATTCTTTGGTATGATTCATCTGTAGAGTAAAATTTTCTCACAACGAGAGTATCATTTATTATAGAAAAATTATCTCACTAGCGGTTATTTTTCCCGTCAAGCTGACTCGGAAAAGATTCGATTGTCATACAAATTACTAGCTGGGAAGAAATGAATCAGTGAAACTAACACAAACAAAAATTTTTCACTAACACATTTGCAACAATTTTACATTGAATTCAATAGTGACAGTCAATTGACTAGTCATTTGATCGGAAGTTATGATGGATTTATTTATTAATTATGGTTGCTTCACTCTACCATATACATATGTATGTTAGAGTGGAACATCTAATGTACATATGCCAAAAACTTTTAAAACATCGAGTTTTATTTAAAAAAAAAAACCAATTCATTCTGTCTGTGAAAATTCAAATTTATAATTGCAAAAATAAAAATAAGTAAAAACAATAGTGAATAAAAGAAATTTACAAAAATTTATTTAATATATAGTTTTTTTCAAAATTTTAGATATGTGTGAAGAGGGCTAGATAACGCCTAGGTTATTCTAAATTATATCTTTCATTTTAAATATTTTATTTACTTTTATATTTAAGTGACTTTTTATAATAAAAAAAAACAAATAATAAAAATTATAATCAGTAATAATTTTTAATCAGGCTTAAGTTCAGTAATTTTAATTCTTATTGAATGAAATATTTTTATTAATTAAAGTGAACTTCTAAAGAAGAGAAGAAAAAATAAACTAGACTTTATTAGCTGGGGGAAATACCGATATTTTCCTGTGCAGCCACGCACTTCATTAGCAGCCATGTCTATCTACTGGGGTAGAGATTATTCCCCCCAGGTTAATAAAGTATAATTTAATTTTTATTCTCTTCTTTAGAAACTCACATTAATTAATAAAAATATTTCATTGAATAAAAATTTAAGTTACTGAACTTAAGCCTGATTAAAAATTATTTCTGATTAAAATTCACTACAGTTCAATTAAATCTAAATATGTCTCAATAAAAATTATATTTATTGTCAGTATATCAATCCTGTATGATTGCTCACTTGTGAGGAGTATATTAGTCAATTAGTATCAGTCAAACTTGACTAATATTTATGTTATCATTGATTAGTAAAAAGCAGTAGAGTGAGCAGTGCGTTAGAGTGAGATGCAACATCACACGTACACAAAAGTTTCTATAACATTTTTCATTTTGCCCTTAATAATGTGATAGAAACTTTGTTCTACGCCATGATGAATATATCCTGCATGACTTCCGATCAAATGACCGGTCAATTGAGTGATACTCTTCTTGCAGGGTTACTTATGTTGATTAAAAAAAAAATAGTGTAAATGTACAAATTATCAAATAATTATTTGTTTTAATTGTCATTATTTGATTCTATAAATGTTATTTGTGCAATATTTATCTATTTATTGTTTTTTGCTATCAAACATTTTTAAGCATGGCCACCTACCTCATCCTACGTCTACACCTGATATATTTTTATCATAACAAAAGTCAAACTTTATATTGCAAAACTATTTTTTTTATGTTAGCTCTTTTTTCTATATGGAATTTGACATTTGTCATGATAAAAATATATCAGGTGTAGACGTAGGGTTAGTGCTTTAATCAGGAATTGTTTTTTTTAAAGTTAACTATTACCACTTTTACTCACGGAAAGTTTACTTTGCAAAGTCTTAATTCAGCTGGGAGAAAGACAGAGGAAGGAAGGGCTATATTTGCATATAAAAAATTAATTCACCTTTTATGCTAAAAAATTTTATTTGCAATATTTTTATTTGCGAATAAGTCGCCCGTATAAACGTAGTAATAATAAGAAGTGCCTTCAATAATTGCAGCTATAATATGAAACTCCTCTATATATTAATTACTAGTTACTAATGAAAAATAAATTTATTTTTGTTATATTATTTTTACTTTTAGGCTTTAAATGGTTTTCTAATGATACTCACCTGCGATGGCGAAGTATTTTTTGCTACCCACAGTATTGAAAGTTATTTGGGGTTTCACCAGGTAAGTATAGAAAAATTTTCTATAAAAAAAAATAAACAAAAGTTTAAATATGGGAAAATAGATGACACACAAAAGTATAAAATAATATTTTTTGGCTCTAGAACCGATTCAAATTCATGTGAAAATCATCGTATATCATTATATCCAAAATAAAAGGCTTGCACAAATTATTCATTATAGTATAGTTAACTCAAGATCGGCCACAAAATGATAATACCAGCAAGATAATAATAATAAATTCTATAAACAGCGTTAAATTGTTCAACGTTACATATATATATCATCTTTTTTTATTAGTCGTACAGACACGAATAATTCAAATCAATTCTCATTGCCAATACTTCATTTCAATTAATTTTATTCATAAAATTTGTTTATAGATTTTATATAAAACAAATTTTGTGGGAAAACATGTAAACCCTTTATAAATCAAAAATATTTTTTATAAATGAGGCTTTTAATATTTAGAAGGCCACAGTGGGTCTGATCATAAAAGCATTTCATTATAAAGGATGTTTTTTATTGATGTATAAAACTTTAAGCTGGCAACACTTTCTTAACTGGTAGCCATTTTATCAGCTGTTAAGTGATTTTCGGCTGTCAGGTGTTTAGTTTGGTTCGGCATTTCAACATGAATAGACTGAAGATTTACTTTGAAAATCATGGATCTGTTCGAAATGCGTATTAAAGTTCTGCACAAGACCATTTATAAGAACTCTCAAGACATGAGAGATTTTTCAAATACTTTACTGCAGCGAAATATTCTAAAACAAACGCTGAACAACACTGTTGGCAAGACAAACAACTGAAACAAATGAACTCGTTCACTAGTTCATTTTTGCCACAAACCAATGATCAAACACATGTAATTTAAATGGGTTTCAGCATTGGTTTGTGGCAAAAATGAAATAGTGAACGAGTTCGACCCAGGTCTGGATCAAAACCATTTGAATTACATGGGTTTGATCATAGGTTTGTGTCAAAAACGACCGACTGAATGAGTTTTACCCAAGACTAAGTTTTACCCAAGTGTACCCCCAACCCATTTAATGTTTGATCAAACCATAAGCATCAAACACTTTATAACAAGTTATGTACGAGTTAGACTTGGGTCAAACTCATTCAGTCGATCGTTTTTGACACAAACCTATGATCAAACCCATGTAATTTAAATGGGTTTGATCATTGGTTTGTCTCAAACCCATGTAATTTAAATGGGTTTGACACAAACCAATGATCAAACCCATGTAATTTAAATGGGTTTGATCAGAGGTTTGTGTTAAAAACGACCGACTGAATGAGTTTTACCCAAGTCTACCCCCAACCCATTTAATGTTTGATCAAACCATAAGCATCAAACACTTTATAACAAGTTATGTACGCGTTAGACTTGGGTCAAACTCATTCAGTCGATCGTTTGTGACACAAACCTATGATCAAACCCATGTAATTCAAATGGGTTTGATCATAGGTTTGTGTCAAACCCATGTGATTTAAATTGGTTTGATCAGAGGTTTGTGTCAAAAACGACCGACTGAATGAGTTCGACCCAAGTCTAATATACTTTAATATCACAATGGACGCAATTGGGTCTCCGAGTGGAGGTGCGGTATAGCACCACCCTTCCTAACCTTTGTATATACTTTAATGCTTGTTCTCTCGCTGCACTCAAAACATTCAAATCAAATGATGATAGATTTATTTAGATTATTTTTGTTTAAACAAATGTTTTATTTTCTTATCAAATAAACATCTTCAATTCTCATACGCACAAGCGCAAATAAAAATCTCTTTTAGAACAAGACCAAAAAAAAATGCATTGTAAAAGCAAATATGAGTCTGTGGACGCTGCAACCTGTTTTCTTGTATTATTCAATATTATGTTCAATATTTTCTTGCTCTTTTTTTTTTTGTTGCTTGGTTTTTATCAATATTTTTCGCCAAGAGATCATCCGCAATGTTTTTGTTGTCTGTCCGTCCGTCCGTCCACCATGAAGCAATAAATAATAAATCAGTACAGCGGGAGGATTGCGCAATCGCATTGTATTACAATTTGTGTTCTGTTCTTTTTTTTTTTTTTGTGCAAATCATGTACGATCATGTGTATAATTTCTAAATGAACAATACTCGTATCGTAAATGGTCCAAGGAGCTGGAAAATGTGTGTTTGTTTGTTTAGGGTGAGTGAGCGAGTGAGTGAGTGAGTGGTGGCCAGGCCGGACTTACGGCAGCCGTGTTAATGTTTGTTTTGCGTACTTTTTTGTTGTTGTTGTTGTTTTATTATTTACATACAACATGTGTACAATACTATTAACTTGTTTGTGGATTATTACTTTTTTTTTTTTGTTAATTTTTCTTGTTGTGGTTCAAAAAGATTTCAAATATAAATAATAAAAAAAAACTGTGTATTATTTTAAATGGGCTGGGAAAAGCAGAAAAAGAAACAAACAAACAGACAAACTTCAATTGAAGACCCATTAGGAAAGTTATAAAAAATTTAAATTGTTAATAAATACATGCACATTATTAACCCTCTGCGACTGACGTGATTTTTGGCAGAAATATCTTATATGATTCTCTACAGATCGCTTTTGATGATTAAAAAGTGATTTATCACTTGGGTGATTGAAAGAGGATTCACTTATGATTCATCTATTTGATCAAATAATGATTTCTTGAAAACAGAGAAACATCATGCAAACCGCAAAAAGGTGATTTAAATGATTTAATATGAAAATTGCTCAAAAATAATCAGCAAATCGTATCATAACTGATTCTTTGGTATGATTCATCTGTAGGGTACCATTTTCTCACAACGGGAGTATCATTTATGATCGAAAACTGAGCTCATATACGGTTATTTTTCCCGTCAAGCTGATTCGGAAACGATTGGATGATGATACATAATGCTACCTGGGAGTTCTCACAATTCTAATGACGTGGTAGACTACCAGACACCATTTCCATGGCTTACATATTCCAAAGTTCCGTTTTGTAAAACTAATAAAACCATTTTTGTTTATTGTTTATGAGTGTAAGTTATTATTTATATAGTATTTTTATGACTCAAAGCGAAAATTCGTGTTTTATGTTATTTATCGGCATGGCTTGAATTTTTTGTAAAAAACTTATACCTTTGTTGGTGTCTGCTAGACTACCACATCAGTCGCAGAGGGTTAAAATAAGCAGCTGATATAAAATGGAACTCAATTTGACCTCTAACAAGCCTGCAACAGTGAGCCGAACTTTAATCGGCTTCTTATAAGTACATCAGTGCTGCCAAAAGAGCATACAAAGTTTACAAAATGCAATATCATCGGGTGGTTACTGGTTTGCCGCACAGTATATTTAAAATACATTATTACTGCGGCAAATAAATAACCACCCAATATAAAAGAAAAGTTTTCGCCAAACGATTTTCTTATTTTCATCAAAACATATTGTTACGTGTTTACCCTTTAAAAACGCTCTATGTGGAATAGAAGATTTGCAAATGAATAAAATACCCCAATGCAGTAATTAGGGTTAATAATGTCACTTTATTTACTAAATAAATACACTTACACTAATCACGAGCTTAAATACACATACATACAACTTAAATTACTTAAATCAAGGCAGTCCAAACTGGCACCAGAGAGCCGAGTACCCGCCCCCCTCTCTTTGTGCTTCACACAAGACTCACTCTGCCGGCGCTCAATGTTTGTACAACAATAATGACTAAAAGCTCAGTTACCCGACTGTAATGTAAAGTAACTGCAAGAGTAGGAAACCGCTGATCGATATTGTTATGTAATGTAACGTACCCTACTTTTCGTATAAAAATATCGATCAGCTGTTTCCTACTGTTGCAGTTACTTTACATTACAGTCGGGTAACTGAGCCTTAACTCACTATACTTTTGCACATTTTTGCACGACTACTTCACAATAATGAAGTGAATTCTTTAATGGACAACTCTTTGCAATAAACAACTGAACTGATAGACTGATCTGCCAGCAGATACGTCGCCAATTTTATACTTCACACAAGGCATCCGGAATGTGACAGCAACGTCTAGAAAATAACAACCTGCTGCTAACGCAACGCTTGGAGCTCTTACTTAAGTATGACTGTAAATCTTAGCTGCCCAAAGTAGCACCAGAGTCCCGAATCGGCTTCTTGTACAAATGAATGCACATACGCGAATACATTTCTCTCGTGTTTCTCTCGGTGGACAGCATTGCTCTAAAGCAGTGGTGTGCACTAACACATAAACACACTTGCGCTTGTGTGTGGAGCAGAGGAAAACCTCTGTTTACTTTTAACATAGGTGGAAATGTTTTGTGAATCACATTCTGTTTATTACTTGTTGAGACAACAACACACGCGTAAAATGTTTAAAGAAAATTACGAAAGCGAATTCTTTTTTAAAGAAAATGTTGATGGTAATGCACAATGCGTTATATGTTATTGTGTTTTACATTTACCAAGCCATTTTTTTTAATAAAAAGACATCAAAATATAGATAAAATTTAAAAATACTTGTTATCCATCCCTGCTCTATGCTAAAGAGCATCCAAAACCTAAAGGGAGCAACATTTTTTTTCGTGTACTTATTTGTTTTTTTTCTTGCTTTCCTATAACGCGTTATAGGGAAAGAGATGCTTGAACATCTATGATCTAAAGCTTGTTTTTAATCTCGCTATTAACCTGAAAATAATATTGGACTACGTGGTCCAATCTACAAGAAACAGACTAGTTACACCATGGTCCCATGTAATGCAGCCATGGATCATGTCGTTTTCACACAAGCTTTCAATGCTGTACGATATGTGTTCGTGTTTAAACGATTATGATCGTTCTGCTTAGACACTTACAAATTGTATGCGAGTAGTCTGTAACTATTCTATATGGGGTAGGGTGGTCCGATGTAGTGCAAATTTGGACTATGTGGTACATCCCTAGGACATCGCAATGTTAAATCGACCATGTTTTATACATACATTTGGAGTAGTTTTGTAATAGTCCTGGTCTTTTACGGAGTAGTCCTTACATGCATGTATGGACTAGTCGCATTATTTGCAGGGTAGTTCATGGATTAACTATGTATGTATGTATGTCTGAGCGTGTGACCATCATCAAAGAAGCAATTTATGGTGGTTGCTTAGTCCCAGTTCACACTAGTCAAGTCTTATTGCTAAGCTTATCACTTTTTAATCTTTGAACTTTCATCGGCGTCCACAAAATGCAAGTCTTATTTTTTATTTCATATGCATATGTGCTTATTTAACATTAGGAATGGGAAAGCAAAACGTATTGACAGCACATGAAGCTGAGTACTCGTTTCTTTTCCCCTCATCTCTCTCTCTCTTCTACAAACTAATCAGCTTAGCAATTAGACTTGCATTGTGTAAACTAGGACTTATCAAAAGGGTGAGAAAAGTACACAAAAATTTAGTTCAGTGCAAAGAGAGGAAATAAATTACTACAAAAACAAAAACAATCAACTAGAAGAAGCATAAAGTATGAGAGTATGCGTGTGCGGGGCCCTGGTGTATATAGCACCATACAAAATAAACCAAGTACATGAACGTTTATGTTGAAGGTGTAGCGCCCTTCGAAGACAGCATGTTGTTACGTTCTGCTAGTTGTTTTCTTAGGACAAAAAACAGATTTCATGTGTGAAATAACAATGCAATAAAATTATATTATATGATGCAAATATCTCAAAACGTTTGCATTTACGTCCCATTATTTTCTTTTCTAGCTGCGTACGATTAAATTAATGCATTGTTTGTGGCTGGTGACGGCTGTTAGCCGGCTTACAAGCGATCGGCTGTATTCTCCGGCTTGTGCTCATGTTCAAAAACAAATTGAGCAATCGTTCTCATTGTTTTTGTTTTGTTTTTGTTTCACTCACTTCAAAGAACGAAACAAAACAAATTCAAACAATTTTTTTTTATTTAAATTTATAACTGTAATAGTATCGATAATTTTTGTTACGAAAATCATGATGTCGCGCAATAAATAGCAAGGCTATAAAAATTTGCTTTCATCATAATATTCAAAAAACGTGTTTTGAAACAAAAAAATTTAATTTAACTTGTTTTAAAAGTCTTTAATTTCATAAACTTTATGCTCTAAAAATATTTCACTAGAATTCCATTGATCTCACAAGTTGTTTTGAACCGTTTCAATAAAACTATTTGATTATTCAAGTTTTATATAAATTTCTTCTAAAATTTCTCCAAATACCTTTAACAATTATTAATTTGTTTTAATTTTTTTTTCTTTTTGCTCTCTCTTTTTACAAAAGAAAATTTCTGTTCCTTTAACATTTATTCATGTAATTTTTCTTGCCAGTTGCAAGCAACACTCCTGAACAACCTAATTTATAATTGAGATACTAAAGTGGGCGTAACTCGTGTTTGTATTTATTTCTCCAACCATCAAAGCTGTAAAGTTTTTTTTTATATTCTGTTTTTTGTTCTTGACACATTTACAAGTAAATTAAACGAATATTGACTCTCTCTCTTTCCCTCTCTCTCTCTCTCTCTCTCTCTCTGATTCGGTTTTACGGGCAGGTGATTAGATGTGTTTGAAGGGTGCAAGTGAATGCCAAGCTTCATGTTCATATTCTTAAATCAATATTAAATGAAATGTTATGTTGCATTTAAACTGCAACACGTTCCAATACTTGTACGCTTGGCAATCAAATTAATATTATTTAAGCAATGAAGCTGCTGCTATTGATGCAGTTGGAAATAAAAGTTCAATTTCATACATTAAAACTGGACGTGCAATTGTTTGTTGCATTGTATTCTCTCAAGCTTATGTATGTATGTATGTATCTTGTTAGTTTGATTATAACATAACCAACAAAAACACAAAAGAAAGAATCATAAAGAATCATATAGGAAATTTGTCTTCATTCAATATTTTGCCCTTTTCTATAAAATTTGCACACTAAAGACCGTAATTCACTATCTTACACAATCGTGTTACTTTTAAGAAAATACAACCCTGGTATGATAATAATGCTGCGTACAGACTTAGCAACGTGCTTATGCAACCAGGCAGGTTGCATAGTCTGTAGTCTTGTTTATGGTTGCATTCGAAGTTTCGAAAATATCAATATGTTTTGATGTTTATTGAGGGTTGCATTGTAGGTTGCAGTGTCTGTGTCAAAATATTCGAAAACGTGTTGCGTAAGGCAAGTTGCAAAGTATGTACCTACCATAACAATTCATCAGATCAGGGTTGTATTTTTTCCTAAGTCGTGTGCTTGTGTAGGATAGCAAGTCCCAGCTATAAGAAAGCGTTGCTATGTTCGATACTAACACATAAATTATTATATAACCTCTTCATGCTGGAAGATTGCTAGTGTTACTTTAATTCCTAAAACAGGAGAGTCTAATAACCCTGAAAATTTTAACCGAAATGCAATATGTTTTGCACTTTCTAAAGCGATAGAAAATATCGCAATCTTCCATCTTGAGAGGTCTCTAGAGTCCAATAGCTTACTTAACTATCAACAGTATATCTTTCTTAGCGGCCACTCTACCGGTGACCTAGTTCCCCTCCCCTCAAAAAAAAAAACTGGTGTAATTCAAATCAACCATTTTAGCGAAATTATTATGGTGGCTCTAGATATCTCCAATCACAATGGACTTAATTGGGTCTTCGAGTGGAGGTGCGGTATAGCTGAAAATCTACTTAAAAAAGATTAATATAATCTTTTTCGGCAATGCTTTTGCTTCATATGTCTTTCATGTTAATTTAACATGATTTAAAGTAAAGCTGTTTACAAACATCAAAACAAACAAAAAACAACAACAAAATCAAACTTTTTGCATGGTGATTTTACATTGGTATTTTCTTTTTCTGTGTGCACCCTTCCTAAACTAGATATCTCCAAGGCATTTTATATGTATATCCGATGACATGTTATTTGTCCCATGTCCTCGCACCACCCAATGTATGCTGATTACCACAAAGAAAGATTTCATAATAAAATTTACGAAAACAATTTTAGTTTAACATTGATTTGTCAATGATTTTGCTTTATATGCATTTCATGTTAATTGAACAAGATTTACAGTAATCTTCGAAGAAAATTTTTACTTTTGAAATAACTTTATTTCATGTTGATTTAACATAACAAAAGCCTCATATTAAGTTTAAAGTTATTTGAAGCTAAAACAACCTGAATTTGAATCTGAAATAACACACAGAACCACGTTGAATCAAAGTTATTGCCTGTTGAAAACAACATGAATTTAATTAAATACAATTAATTTCTAATTTAAAAAGGCACCTACAATAAAATAATATAAACACGACATTTGTACATAATTTGTACCGATTATTTTTGTTGCGAAAATCACGCTCTAGCTCCTGTGTGGTTGCATAAAGAGCATAGCTCCAATATTTTTAACAAATTTCGAATGGCCTGCAAGGTCAACTGATTCTTATATTATTTTTTTTTATGTTTTGCAAATCTTGGAACATTTTGATACTCATACATTTTTTAATGCTTACTTGGGCGCATCATTTAAGCGGTGCAAAGCTCTAGTATTCCAGAATCTATTTCGCTAGCTCAATCTGTCCTCGGGTAGCGCCTCGCGAAGTACTTCAAAAGTCAGGTCAGATTCATTGTACTTACACATTAAACTAAACAAATTAAAACTTTCTTGTGAGACACTCGGTAATAATTTAGTTAAAAGTCGAGAAAATAAAAATATATTCAATTGCTCAAGACAGTTTGCAGAATGGGGCTGATCTTAAAGAAACGCGTGGCTCGTGTTTTCATACGCTTGCGCACAATTTTCAATCAATGACGATGATAATTACGATGGTGTTTACTTGTGCTGCTGCTGAATGTTGTTTAATTTTGCGGTTGTTCGATTATTTTTCATAATTTTTTTTTTTTCATGTTCTACTCGATTTGGTAGTTGCTCGTATTTGTGTTGATGTTGATGTTTATGATGATGATTTTGGTTGCACTTCATACATAAATACGAGTACTTACTTATGTATGTACGCAGGCATCAGAGAACAGCAATGGGTAGTGAAAAGTGAGTAGACTTAAATCATGACTTATAATTTCTTGTGCTTGTGCTCACTCATACTTATTCCAATGTTGTCTATGAATCGTATTCACTCGAAAGTTTGAAGTGTGCATCGAACTCATGGTTAGTAACATTTATGACGTTGTTGATTTCGACTCTCCTTAACTCAATGCAAAATAAGTATGATTCACAATGCCAACTTCGCATACGAACATTAAAGTTCTCATTATGAAATTATGTGTTTCTCTCTTGCTTTTTTTGCAGGAGTTGAAAAACAACCGTATTTAATACTATTGGATACTACTTGCATACTGTTTAATGACTAAACTTTTAAATAAATATACATGCATGAGTTGAGTGAGCTGAATCAATGTGAGTAGCATACCTATTTTTCTGAAATTAGAAATCAAACTGAGGCAAGACTGGCCACTGAGAGAACACCGAGAGAAATGTATTCGCATATGTGTATTCATTTGTATAAGAAGCCCATTGATGTTCGGCACTCTGGTGCCGGTTTGAACAGTCTTGAACTGAGGTGATTTATGTGTGTGAGTGTGGTATGACTATGACGTCGACGTCGCATTCATATTTATTTCAACCTTTACTTGTAAATCAATGTCATCTTGAGTATGCGTAAGTCAGAGTAGTTGAGTTTAAATGATGTCTACTCACTTATGTATATTTAAAATTTCATGCGTCAGTACAAATAGCGAAAAAGCGACTCATTACCGATCACTGATAGGTGTGTAATATATTGTGCCATAACCGCCAAAAAATCGCAAGCGACATAATTTTCTTACTTATTTTTTTTTTTGACGCATATCAATTATTTACGATCGTAAATAGTCGATTTTCGTCAAAAAACTAAGTTCAAAAATTATGTCACTTAAGATTATTTTGGCAGATATGGCTCAATATGTTCGCGTTTATTTATTAATATTTACGCAAAAGAAATAGAATTCTGTTTAAATTTTTTCTTCTAAAACCAGGAAAGAGGTTTTTGGTAAACTTTTAGAATAGAAAACTAACAAATGTCAGCAGAAGTTTATACATTTTTAACAGACTTCAAAAAAAAAAAGGAGGAGGTTAACAATTCGTCTCTATTTTTTTTAGGTCTGTTACTTCATAACTCGGTACATTTTAGACTGATTTAAAAAAAAATTGTTGTCTGAGAGGGTATAGCTTCCTATTGGTCTAATTGTAAAAAAGTGGGCGGGAACACGCCCACAATTTTTTTATATAATTTTATGATATTCTACTTATTTGATTGCTGCGAAACCTATAAAACACCTTTGGTTCTTGTAATTACACAATTTGAAAGCTAAGCAAATGGGCGTAGTTACGCCCATTAAAATTTATTATAACATTTCACGCGGTTCTACTTAAGCGATTTTTACGAAACTTAACACACAAATTGAGCTCTAAAATAAACAAAATCTTTTATTTAACAAATGGGCGGAGTCACGCCCATTAAAATTATTTAATATTTTATTTTACGTGGTTCTACTTTACCGATTTTTACAAAACTTAACATACATCCTAAGGCCTGAAAAACACACAATCTTGTATTTTAAAAAACTGGGCGAAGGCACGCCCATTAAAATCTAATTTTATATTTCACGTACTTCTTCTTATCTTCTTCTATCAGATCTTTGCACTGAAGTCGGTTTTATTTTTGGAAGAAAGCATTATTTTTTAAAAGTCATAAGCTTTAATGCGTTAAACACATTCACCACAGCAGGCTACACGAACACCGACTACAAATGCCACCAGCTGCATTTGTCGCCGGAAAGCCAGCTACTTAACTATTTTGTAGACGGCAGCAGCATGACAAACAGCTGATACTCTAGTACAAAAATATATTTCAGTGTTGCCACCCTCAAATATTTCACATTTATAAAAATTAGATTACGCTTTTAAAATGCACTTCTACCAAGTAAAAGTATAAAAATTAACCAATTTATTTCTTTACGTCAATTTCAGGAAATTATTTCAGTTAAATAGTGTGACATAATTGTAAGCTTTCATTTATGCCACATTTTGCATTATATTGGCAGCACTGTATTTGCTCATTGTTGCCAACATAGATATAAATGACAAAATCAGCATGGACAACAACCTTCCGCAGTGTTGCCTTGCTGTCATATATGACAGCATATAAACATGTGTATTTTATTTTTGACATATCGGAGTCGGTAGCTTTGCTGTGATGAATGAGATGTTTAATGCTCAATTTACACATAGTCAGGGTGAGGAAAAAAAATAATAAAACACGTTTTGAAATAATTTGGGTTTCAGCTTGATTTGTTTGAAATTTATGTGCAACATCTATTTCACTGATCTTGTTCTAGGACTTCAGATATGAGTTCCTTTAACTCCCAATGGAGCATAGAGCTCCTATAATTATAGCGATTCGTTAGCAAATTTGGAAATTCGGGAGACGTGGGTTGCTTGCCCTCGTCCCCTAGATTGGTGATAGAGCTGCTATCTTCATGTCCAATCACACGATGCAACCACGTTTCAGCGGTTTATCGCCTACTTTCCTGAGACATCTCAGACACTCAGGATACATGGTTGTAGTGCCTTCTAACTCTAGCTAGCTTTAAAACCGGAAGTAGTTAGCTGCTTGGACAATTCAACAAAGAAATCGTTCAGGCCACTCCCAAGTGAGTGGCAATCAGTAACTTTCCACCTCTGAGAAGAGTCCCATCCCCAAATAATGTTAAGCCTTGTAAAATTACGGATTTGGATATCGAACGAAATTTAAACCTATATCCATATAAACTCTATTGAAATATTTTGAAATTTGGGGCAATATCGAATGACCCCTGTTAGGATGAAATTTAAAGTCTTCGTTTTAGCGACTTCTACAGAAACGAGTAGTATTTTTTTTTTTGAATAAGAAGCAAAATAGTTAATATATCTGAAAGGAGTTTAACAAGAATCAAGTTATAATAAAATAATAACAACGACAACGACAACAACATTAATACGAATAATAATGTTTCAATTACTTTTGAAATTTTATTAGATACGAGTACCTACGTTTCTTAAAAATCAGTATATTTTTTAACAACAACAACAACAACAATAACAACAAACATTGAAACAAACCAAAAAAAAAAAGCACCTCCTTCTGAAAAACCCACAACTCAATCTGCGAAAGCAACCTGCAGAGCAAAATAAAGCAGCAACCAGAAAATAATTCAAAACAACAACAAACTAAAAGAAAAAATTAAACGAAATGAAACGAAAAGAACCAAAATAAAATTGAGTTTTCAATTTAGTTTTGCAGATGATTTATTTATCAAACAAAAAGCGAACGATATTCCAAAAAAAATAAAAATAAAAATAAGTATGAATATGAGAAATCAATAAATATACAATAAATATTAAGACACACACTCCTTATTCATAATGCCCACTAATAAAAAACACCAGCAAGACCCAAAAACAAGCCAAACTAATATTGAAAAAAAATTAAAAAAAATAAAAACAGAGTTCCTTAACCCTGCAAATGCTCTATGTTGCTAAGAAAAAATATTCAATTGATTACTGCGCTCGAGCGATTATTCGATAATTGGCATTTGTTGTATATTTTGTTAAATTCAAAAAAAAATTATCGATATATGTATATAAATGATAAATTTTATTCGAATAATTGAATCAACTGCATGTATAATCGTTGAAAATTTCGTATAGTTGAATATTTTTATTCGAATAATCAAATCGGCTTCATGCATAACCGTTTCAAAATTTCATATATTTTTGTTAATTTTATTCGATTAATCGAATCAGTTTCAGGCATAATTGCTAGATTTTTCGTATTTGTGTATCATAATCATTTCGTTGACCATTTTTATTCGAATAATCGAATCGGTTTGATTTGTTATCGCTAAAATGTTCATATATTTAATGATGTTTATTTGATGAAACGAATCAGTTTCAAGTATAATCGTTTGATTATTTTTATTCGAATAATCGAATCAGTTTCATGTATAATAGTTAAATATTTTGTCTTCATGCATAGTGGTCAAAAATTGCATATAGTTGAAAATTTTTATTCGAATAATCGAATCAGTTTCGAATATAAGAGTTAAAAATTTCATATAGTCGATCGTTTTTATTCGAATAATTAAATCAGATTCATGTCTAATTGATAAACATTTCGTAACATACATATGTATATTATACCATTTTGATGCCAATAATTGAATCGATTTCATATATAATCGTCAACAAAAATTTTATACAGTCGATTACTTTCATTCGAATAATTGAATCGGCGCTATGTATAGTAGTTAAAAATTGCATATAGTTGACCAGCTTTATTCGAATAATAGGATCGGATTCGTGTATATTCGTTAAATATTTCATATAGTGGACCATTTTTATTCGATTAATCGAATAAAGTGTAATAGTTAAATATTTTATATAGTTGGTAATTTTTATTCGATTTACTTAAATAGCTTCATCTCTAATCATTAAATATTTCATATTTCTATATGATTGTCACATAGTTCACCATATTTATTCGAATAATCGAATCGGCTTCCTATATAGTAGTTAAAAGTTTCATTTAGTTCACAATTTTAATTTGAATAATCGAATCGGTTTCTTGTATAATCGTTATATATTTCATACAGTCGATAATTTGTATTCGAAGAATAGAATCAGTTTCAGATATAATCGTTAAAAATTTTGTATTTGTGTATGATAATCATTTAGTTAGTCATTTGCATTCGATTAACCAAACTCGTTTCAAATATAATCATTAAAATATATTATATATTTGATAATTTTTATTCGTATAATCGAATCAGGTTCATTTATAATCGTTAAATATTCTGTATTTTTATATGAACATCACATAGTTCACCATTTGTATTCGAATAATCGAATCTATTTTATATATAATCTTTAAATATTTCACATAGTCAAAAATTTTTATTCGAATAATCGAATCAGCTTCACGTGTAATCGTCAAATATTTCGTATTTGTATGCAATCAACATATATTTGACCACTTTTAGTCGAATAATCGAATCGGTTTCATGTATAATCGTAAACTATTTCTTCCAGTCGATAATTTTTATTCGCTGAATCGAATCAGTTTCAGGTATAATCGTTAAAACTTTCGTATTTGTGTATGATAATCATTTAGTTAGCCATTTTCATTCGAATAATCAAATCGATTCATTAAAATATTTTATATAGTTGATCATTTTTATTCGAATAATCGAATCGGATTCATGTATAATCGTTATACTATATTCCGTATTTGTATATGATCATCACATAGTTCACCATTTGTATTCGATTAATCGTATCGATTTTCACATATTCGATAACTTTTATTCGAATAATCAAATCAGCTTCATGTATAATCATCAAATATTTCGTTTTTATATATGATCATTACAAATTTGACCATTTTTATTCGAATAATCGAATCAGTTTCAAGTGTAATCGTAAAATATTTCTTATAGTTGATAATTTTTATTCGAATAATCGAATCAACTTCATTTATAATCGTTAAATATTTCGTGTTTGTATATGAGCATCATATAGTTGACCAATTGAATTTCGTAGCGATGCAGATTTAGGTGCTCGGGCAACCTCCGGCTTTAATTCCGACAACAATTAAATTTCTTAGGGACGAAGCGTTTGGAAGACGATCTATGACTTGTGCGCTTCCTGACACGAACAGACTGATTGCCACTTTTTAAGGTATCTTAATAATCTGGTCGCAAGAGTCCTGATTAAATTCTTTATAACAATTGTAAAGGTTTCATTATTTCACATGCCGAGTCGCCAAAGGAAAGTGCTAAAGGTATCTTCATACCCGTTTTATTATAAATCTTCAAACGTAAACTTTCAACATGTGTATATTTTTTAACTCTTTTATTTTGGAAATAATTTAACTTTAATGTTTAGGGTCATTGACAAATCTTCGAACAATTTTGAGAGATTTAAATCTTTCTTGCAAAAATAATATATTTCCCCAAAAAAAACATCTTTTGTTCTTTTTAGTCTGACATCGTCCACCAATCGGTCTATGAGCTGGTGCACTCCGAGGACCGTGAAGAGTTGCAAAGACAATTGCTGTGGAATTCATTTTTACCTGCCGATATGTCGACTATGCAACTGGCGGAGACTCTGGCGCCCGACAAGACGCTGTATTTGGAGCGTAGCTTTACCGTAAGATTTAGATGTTTGCTAGACAATACTTCCGGTTTCTTGAGGCTGGATATTAGGGGGCGCATTAAAATTCTTCATGGCCAGAATCGCAAAACCGAAGAGCCACCTTTGGCCTTATTCGCCTATTGCACACCCTTTGGACCGCCCAGTTTGCTGGAGATACCGCATAAGGAAAATATGTTCAAGTCGAAACATAAATTGGATTTCTCCCTGGTATCCATGGACCAAAGAGGTAAACATATATTGGGTTATTCGGATGTTGAATTAGTGAATATGGGTGGCTATGATTTGGTGCATTACGATGACTTGGCCTATGTGGCCAGTGCGCATCAGGAGTGTAAGTATTTATAATAACATTAGGATGTTTTCAGTGGAAGATATATGATATTTTCTGATTTCAGTGCTTAAGACTGGTGCTTCCGGCATGATTGCCTATCGCTATCAAAAGAAGGATGGTGAATGGCAGTGGCTACAGACTAGGTAGGCCACTTCTTCTATATATTTCCAGCTAATTTTAAATTACATATTTATTTTAAAAAAACCTACTCGCATTCCCTTTTAAGCTCCCGTCTGGTATATAAAAATTCCAAGCCCGACTTTGTTATATGCACTCATCGTGTTTTAATGGATGAGGAGGGCTATGACTTGTTGGGCAAGCGCACTATGGATTTTAAGGTTAGCTACTTGGATACTGGATTGGCTTCCACCTATTTCTCAGAGGCTGATCAATTGATAGTGCCTCCTAGTGGCTCGCCCAGCTCTTTGCCTCCTCCCGTTACACCCACACGACCGAATAGACGTTACAAGACTCAGTTAAGGGACTTTCTGTCTACTTGTCGTTCCAAGCGTAAAATGCAGCAACAGGCACAACAAAATGCTCCTATGGGACAGGTAAACTTTCGTAAAGTCTTTAAAAATCAGGAAAATGGTAATAATCTCACTTTTTGCAGGTTACCTCTCCGGCTCCAGTGGTAGAATATCTGCCCGACCCCGCTGCAGCTGTGGCTGCCGCCTACTCCAATCTCAATCCCATGTATACAGCATCACCTTATGCCACCGCAGCCGACAATATTTACATGGGCACTTCTGTGCATTCGACCAACTTTTATCCCGTAACCGAAAATCTTTTCCATCAATATAGGCTGCAAGGTGTGGGCGGTTACTATGCGGACTATCATCACACGGCTGCGCCAGCCTCGGCTTATGTGGCCAATGGTTTTCTCTCCTATGACGGTTACACTATAACCTCCAAAGAGGAAAAATGGCAGGATACGGGCAAATATTACAGCGGCTATAGCAGTGGCTATGGCAGTCCCACTTCAACGCCACAGGTTAGCTTAAGACTTAAAAAGCCTTAAATCATACTTTAAATAAATTAATGTCTTTGCAGCAAGTTCCTTTAAAAACGCCAAAGTCTTCACCTCATGTCATGGAAGTGGTCTCCTGCTCTTCAGATGGTCCTTCTCCTAACAACTCTCACAATCATCCCGCAAACAATGCTTCAAACGGTGTAGTGGTAACACCCAAAGTTGAGCTGACCTCTCAGGATCCCTACGAGAGGCAAACGGTGCTCATGTGGGGTTCCCAATCTAGCGGTGTGCCCATTAACAGTTTGCATCACACACATGCACATGCAGAACGCTCACCACAAACAACGCCCCTGACGAATGGAGGTGGTCTTTCGTATACCAATAGTGAAGCTGAAACATCACTGAAATGGAATGGCTCCGCTACAGCGAATTCAACAAAAGATATTAAAAGCTCTTCCACGCCTGATAGTTATCACATACATCACGATGATTCGGGACTATACTCGGCCTCTTCGCACACCACTTCTCCCCAGCACAGACTGAGCAGCGGTGGCAGCAGCACTAGCGCTGGTCCGGGAGGTGGGGGAGGAGGAGGCAACATAGGCGCCGTACATTCAACTCACAATACGGTGGCTGAAAGTCTTAATACATCTGCAGCACACCATGCACCCACTACACTTGCACCAACGCCAGCTACTGAGGGCAATAGCCTTATGGCTGCACATACCATGCACCAAGCCCAACAGCAGCAACAACAACAACAACAAACTCACACTAATAATAATACTGCTCAGCTACAAAACATTGTTGTACATCATCATCAACTATCGCCGCAAAGAGCAGCGGTTGCCACAACCACTCATGCGCATTTAGCACATCTACCACACACGCAATCACAACAACAACAACAACAACAGCAACAACATCATCACCATCACTTAGCTGTATCACCAACCCATCACCACAGCCATGCAAGCACTAATGCAGCACACCACCATCACCATCATCATCATGGTCATCACACTCATGCACATCATCCGCACCATCATCATCACCATCATCCACCACCGCCGCCACCACCACCACCATCTGTAGCATCCACCTCAACACATCATCCCCATCTAACACATCCGCATCCGCATCTGCATCCACATCCACATGCACATGCACATCCGCATCACCATCACCACCACCATCATCCATCGCACCACACATCAACCGCCACCACCACCATCAGCACCAACAGCTCAGTCACCACTCCCACCACCAACGGCAGTGAGGTATGGAGTCCTGCTTCATATGCATCTCAATATGCTTCACAATATTTCTCTTACCACCACGCTCACCATCATCACCATCACACTCATGCAACGGCAACGGCTGCCAGCAGCACAACTACGGCACCTCCACCTCCACATTAGTAGCAGCACCCAATCAGTAGTTTGTTGTTGTGTACAATCTTACAAAATTCGCAAGTCTGCTTCACACTCGGAAATAAAAAAATCTATATAGAGATAAATTTTTTATTTGCGCTGTTGGCCCCAAAAACAACTTGTAAAATGTAATTTGTATTAAGTATTTTAGTTGTTGTTTCTTTTTCTTTTTTGGTGGAATAACAAATGAAGCCCGGTAGTTGCGATTCGGAAAGGGTTGTAAAATATTTTAGTCGTAGACTTTAGTATGTTGACTCACTTTTAACTTAACACTTGTAATTTTTGTAATTAACATCATTTTCAATAATAATATCTCTCTCTATCTCTCTCTCTATATATGAATAAGTCTACCTCTATCTCCCTCTCTTCTCTCTGCATCTTAAGGTGCAGCATAACCTTCAAATCATGATTGATGTTAATTTGTTTATTAAAATTGCAAATTCTTATATGTCTAATGCAGTTTGTATTACGATCTAATTCCATTCTTTTGGATATTGCGCGACCGATAGTTGGGTTAGGCTAGCAGATTGCTGGTGGAAGATGAAATTTAAGGGTTTAGCCCACTTGGTTCCAATACAATGATGAAAGAGGTAGTTACAGATGATAGTCACTGGAAGAGAGGTCCGAGAAATGGGTCGTGTGTGTATACAAGCCATAAAAGGGAAAGAGAGAGATCCTCCAGAGCAGGACAGAGAAGCAGATGTGTTTCAGATTAACGTAAGCACCTGCCTTTACGGCCTTATCTCACGGTGATCTAAACACCGGGTGTAGGTTAGACGCTTGCCATCGCCCCCATGCACTCTTTTAGACTGAACCCTGTGCCCATTCCTCAAGGCACATAGGTTGTAATTTTCGATCATTGTTGTTATCCCTGTAATATGTCGAGCACCTTGCTGAGGTACTCAGAGCTATCTAAAGTCTTTATGTCGTACTGATTTTGTCAAAACACTACTATCTGTTGTATGGCAACAGCACCTAGAATAGTGTCTGGCTGACCGCGTCACACCAAACACTAGCATTGATTTAACACTGGGAAGCCAAGACTATGCTCCCAGCGATTTTGGTGGCAACCAACAACCACCACGTACGATGCTCCAAGTTCTCACGTCGCAAGTGTAGTTGCTTACACTCACAGCGAGGTCTCCAAGAGAATTCCTCAAATATTTCCGGCACAGCTCGACCACTCATCAGAATTTATACGCATGCCTGTGCTGCCAAATATCCAGTGCCTACTCCAACTGCTCAAAATTAACCTTTTTAACCCCGTGGGGTAGGACGAACTGGACCTTTTAGCAAATGATCTTAACGACCGTTACATGCACCCAAACTCCTAGAGCAGCTAGACTGTCGGGCACCCGGCACCTGTGCTACCAGAAACAAACATCTGGTAATACCTCGAAGTTCCACCATAAAGGCTTCACCTCTATCGTCTTTTGAACTCAGGGAAGTTCCAGGTGACGCTGCACCTGGTTGACATAACCAGACCTGTTTTCCTTTTATAAATATGTGCACATCCTTTGCTCTGTTGCCAGAGATCGGGTAGTAAAACATAAGTTTTATGGATAATGTACCAAAGGTACATAACGGAATAAGCCACATCACGCCAGCTGGGGCCACGGGATTGTCACATCCGTAGTCAAAAATAGACTCCCCTGGGGGATGCGTTATACTTTTCTCCTTTTCTTCATTATATTCAAATAGAGCAGTAATCATTGTACGGGAGAACCAAGACATTCCTCAAGTGCTTTTCAGTGAACTTCATGAGGATTTAAGTTCTGTGTGGGCTTAAGCGAGGCGAAAAGGTTCTCGCTAATACGTAGGTGGGCTTATTGCGTTCTAATTTGAGAAAGGCAACTTCGAAGCATCTTCAGGAGGATCAGAGAATAAAAATTCCACATCCAAATGTTCAGTCCATGATACATTTAGAGAAGCCTACGATTTCGAAGCATTCCACTGAATTCAAATATACACTCCGTTTTCCAAGATTGGTATTGGTTTTCAAGTTATTGATTAAAATTATTTTTGTAAAATTTTTCACAACGAATACCCATTTTATTTAATAAAAAGTGGAATGAAGAGCCAGCAGTCCCTTATTAGAGTCCGACAGTATTCGCTCATAATGCCTTAGGTTAGGAAGGGAGTGCTGCAACTCAACTTCACTCGGGGACACAATTGGTACCTTCATTGTGATTCCCTTCTGTTAATATCCGTTAGTAAAATTGTATCCAGAAGCAGCCCAATTATCTGTCATTAAGCCACTAAATTACCCTGGTGAAGCCATTCCCTAATCTAACGCCGACCCTATTCTTGCCAGGTAATTATCCCCTCGTTTCAAAATCCTTGGTATCGAATTCAGATTTTTGCCAAATCTTGATGTAGTCTCGCTCTCCTTGCTCGTCGCTTGTAACGCTTAAGTTTTCAGAAAAAAAATCAAGTTCGTTATGAAGAAAATGTATTTTGAGAGACACTTAAACACTCCAGAATTTCGGTTCCCGAAAAAAAAATGTGAACAACATCTTGAAATGATGATAAGAAGCCACCTTTAATTTCACAATAAAATTGAGATGATATTTCTAGCGATACCAACAGCTGATAATCGTTATGACAGTGAACTGCTGCCAACATGCGAGACCTGGAACAGTGGAACCCATCTCCAAAAGCGTAACCCAAATCCAAATTTAGTAACTTAATAACGTTAACATTTGTTCTCATATGCTTTGATCGAAAAGTTGACTGGAATTAGTATACTTGTATAATTATAACTACCCTGGTGGGTAAGTCATCAAGATTTGCAGCTCTGCGGTTCTTCCATAGTTTGATCTCGAATTTCTCAACTCATTTTTAACTATTATTGGACGTGTGAAATATTGACAAACGGATTCTATATAGTGAATATTTTAATATCGTTTTCCCAGCTTTTTGGGATCCCTTTGAACCACATTATTCTGATTCAGGGAGCCCCTGTGGCTGAGTGGTAGCGATGCTAGCTTCTCAATCCAGAGGTCGTGGGTTCGATTCCCACCATAGACCCTGGGTGTTTTCCGCAGACAAGATTATCGCTTCGCGGGTTTTGTTGTGTGTTAAAAAAAAAAATCTATTAATAACGACGGAAAGTTAATCTTCTCATATGCTTCACCTCAAAGATCTAAGAGCTTTCTAATAAGCCGGGTTCCAAATCATGTCTGTTAAACACCAAACAATTTGATAGTGGTTTCTCCTTTCGGCAAGCAATGCCTTCTGGGTTCATAGCAGACAATTTTTTCTCTGCTATTTCGAAGACTTTCTTTGTTGGGCCAAATGCTTTCTTGTTATTTTTAAAATAAATGTTTTTTTTGACTAGCTTCCATTTATATATAAAAAAAATTTATTCAACTTTTGCACTCAAGCACAATTTTTTATATAATTTAAATTATTTGTTCAGTTTTAAAAAGTTCCTAAAATCACTAACCATGAATACTTATATTTTGTTATTCTGAATCTTCAATAAAAAAAAACTTGCAACTGCAGATCATGATCACTCAGAGATCACATCATCACCACCACCACCACCACCATCACCATCAGCAGCAACAACAACAACAACACCAAGAAGTATTACAACTCAGTGCATACAATCATCACTTACAACCGCTCGAATCCATAACGGCTGAAGGCCAAGGCAGTTGTCAGATTGCCACCATAACAACGGCAGCCTCAGCCAGTTCATCGCCCTCGTGCACATCGCCCCTGCAAACACAACAGTTGCCTGCCATCAGTAGCGTTATAAATGGTCTCAGCGGTGGCTCCTTGCATCACAATGGCTCGCCTGGAGGTACTGGAGGTGTAACCGTTACCACGAATCCCTACCATCAGCTGGCCATTATAGCTTCACCTATTGTTATCACGTCAGCCACTTTGGATGGTTGTGGAGCGGGAGAAGTGGATGCTCAAAGCTTGGCCGTACAGCAATTGGGTGGTGCGGTGAATGCTGGACGTGTTGGTTCAACTTTGACGAATTTGTCGAGCGGAACAGGTAGTGGCGCCTTTGGTACTTCAACAATCAAGACACGCAGCTCAGTAATGCATCCTTCGACATTGGCTTATGCCACCAATGCGTATATTATAGGCGCTCCCGGAACAGCAACAACTTGTACTTCGGGCTTAGCAGGCCTAGAACAAACCATTGACGGTAGTCCTTTGCTATCGTTTTCGGAAGTAACCAACACTTTATTGAACCAGTAGAAAAGACTTAATTAAGAAGCAGCGGTTCTCAATTGTTGGTAATACGGCTAAGGTTTCATTACATTTCTTTAAGTTCGAACTTTTTCCCTTTAACGTATAGCTCGAATATAATTTAGGAAAGACATTAAGGGAAGGAAAAAAATAAAAACAAAGAATTTAACAAACCCAATTAAAAATTAAATACACTCTTCATTTCATCTCAGATTTCTCTCCATTACAAAACACATTCCATGTATCCATACAAATACATAGAGGCATAATATGGTCAAATAACCTTGAGAATTTAATTATAAATACTTATAGAGAAATATTTTTATCACACTTTTGCCAAATACACAATAAACAGACTATCATATCTTCCATGATTAATTATCTTCACTATGAAATACGAACGCCGGACGCACGGACTTTCCCATTATTTGAAACGAAATCTTCAAAACGTTCCAAAAGTAATGAATTTAAGTGATAAAAGTATTTTTAATTTAACGTATGTATTCTTTTTAATGTATTTTTGCAAAAAAGTACCTTTTTCAACAAAGTACCTTTTCTAAAATAGTACCTTTTCAAAAAAGTACCTTTTTCAAAAAAGTATCTCTTAAAAAAGTAATTAAAAATAGTACTTTTTCAAAAAAGTACCTGTTTACTAATAACTTACTTTTTCAATAAAGCACCTTTTTCTCAAACAAATAATTTTTCAAAGAAGTTACTTTTCAAAAAAGGGATTTTCTAAAAAGTCCTTGTTAAAAAAATGTCCTTTAAAAAAATGTATTCTAAAAAGAGTAATTTAAAAAGCACCTTTTAAAAAGCACCTTTAAAAAGAGGTACATTTAAAAAAACCCCCATTAAAAAAGGTACCTTCTGTCCAAAGCTACTTCATAAAAATGCATCCGTTAAAATAAAATATCTTTTCAAAAAAGTATCTTCTTAGCAAAAGTTAAAAAAATGTACCATTTACCTTTACAAAAAAAGTACCTTTCAAAAAAGTAATCTTTTCAAAAAAGTACCTTTAAAAAGTAAACTTTTAATAGTACCTTTTAACCAATTTCTGTTAAAAAAGTAATTTTTAAGAAAAGTATCGATTAAAACGTACATTCAAAAAGTACATTTTAAACAAATTACTTTTTAATAAAAGTATCTTTCAAAAACAATACCTTTTAAAAAATCTCTGTTACAACAGTACTATTTAAAAAAAAGTACATTTATAAAAATATTGCATGTTAAAAAAATTACCTCTAAAAAAGTATCTTTTTAAAAGTACCGTTTAAAAAATTTGCTTTTTTCAAAAGTATCTTTTAGAAAAAGCACCTTTTAAAATAGTACCTTTTAAGAAGTACCGAAGGTATTATTTTAAAAATTATATTTTAATAAAAGTATGTTTTAAAAAAAGTACCTTTCAAAAATAGTATCTTTTAAACAAGCTCTGTTAGCAAAGTACTATTTAAAAAAAGTACCTTTTACAAAAAGTAAAAAAGTAAAAGTAAAGTACATTTTAAAAAAGTTCATTTTAATAAAAGTACTTTCTTATAAAAATATATTTTAAAAAAGTACCTTTTAAAAAAAGTAACTTTTAAAACTCTTACCTTTCAAACACTCTTGGTTAAAAAAAGTACTTTTTAAAAAAAGTACTTTTTAAAAAATTCCTTTCAAAAAAGTACCTTTTAAAAAAGTACCCTTTAAAAATAGTACCTTTTAAAAAGTACGTTTGAAAAAAGTACATTTAAAAGAAAGTACCTTTTATAAAAACTACTTTTTAAAAAAATTATCGGGTAAAAAAGTACGTTTTTATAAATACTGTTTAAAAAAGTACCTTTTAAAAAAAGTACATTTAAAAAAGGACCTTTTGATAAAAGTACCTTTCAAAAGACGTACATTTTAATAAAAGTACTTTCTAAATCAAAGTACCTTTTAAAACTTTTATCTTTCACTCTCGGTTAAGAAGTACTTTTAAAGAAATGTACCTTTTAAAAAAATTCCTTTAAAAAATACCATTTAAAAATATGTAGTACCTTTTAAAAAAGTTCCTATTAAAAAAAGTACGTTTAAAAGAAAGTACCTTTTATAAAAACTACTTTTTAAAGAAAGTATCGGGTAAAAAAGTGCCTTATTCTAAATACCGTTTAAAAAACTTAATTTGTTTAAAAAGTACCTTTTAAAAAAAGTACATTTAAAAAAGGACCTTTTGATAAAAGTACCTTTCCAAAGACGTACATTTTAATAAAAGTACTTTCTAAATCAAAGTACCTTTTAAAACTTTTATCTTTCAAACACTCTCGGTTAAAAAAGTACTTTTTAAGAAACGTACCAATTAAAAAAGTTCCTATTAAAAAAAGTACGTTTAAAAAAAAGCACGTTTAAAAGAAAGTATCTTTTAAAAAAGTAACTTTAAAAAAAGCACCAGTTAAAATAAGTGCTTTTTATAAAAAGAACTTTTTAAAAAAAGTACAATTTAAAAAAGTACCTATAAAAAAGGATCTTTTAAAATAAGAACCTTTCAAAAAAGTACCTTTTATAATAGTAACTTTTCAAAAAAGTAACTTTTTAAAAAACTACCTTTTAAAAAAAGTACTTTTTAAAAAGGTACCTTTTCAAAAAAGTACTTTTTAAAAAGGTACCTTTTCAAAAAAGTACTTTATAAAAAGGTACCTTTTCAAAAAAGTACTTTTTAATAAGGTACCTTTTAAAAACGTACCAATTTAAAAAAAAGTACCCTTATAAAAAAGTAGCTTTTTAACATAAGTACCGTTTTAAAAAAAGTAAATTTTTAACATACGTAAATTTAAAAAAAGGACATTTTAATAAAGTACCTTTTTAAAAATTGTGCCTAATTAAAAAAAAAACTTTTTGAAAAAATCCTTTCAAGAGAAGTAGCTGCTGAAAAAGTACTTTTAAGAAGTAAAGTAATTTTAAGAAGAGTAAAGAGAGAAAAAGGTATATTTTAAAAAGAACAAGGTACCTTAAAAAAAAAGTACCTTTTATTAAAAGTACCTTAAAAGCAAAAAGTCCGTTGGAAAAAAATTTTTCTTTTGAAAAAAGTACTTTTTAAAAAGTACTTTATGCCTAAATTCATTATCAATAAGAAGAATCAATTTGCAAAAAGTCCGTTTGAACAAAAGAGTATTTCTTTTAAAAGAAAGTACTTTATTCCTAAATTCATTATCAATACTTTTAAGTTCATAAGTTTTTTTTTTCTCTACTACAAATTTATTGAAACATTAAACTTAAAAAAAAAGAGTGTCAGCTGACTTTATACCGACACAAAAGAGCAACTATAATATCTTCTTTTAGCTGTATATTAAACAAGATTTTAATTTTATTTTCTGTGATAAAAAATTAAATGAAATATGATAAAAAAAAAAGTATGCATAAGTATTATTCTATAATTTTTTTTTTGAAGAATTTAAAAACTATTTTAAAAAGTGGCAATTGCTAGCAAACGCATTTCTTTTGGTGGACACACATTGTATATTGAAGATCCTCAGATGTTTAGTCAGTCCCAATCAGGGTGACCGATGACATTTTTCAAAAAATGGCACCAAAAAGTGATTTATCAAAAAAAAAAGGGAAAAATTAAAAAAAACGAGAAAACTACTTTAAACTTTTTATTTTTAACGTATTTTTATATAATTCACTCTAAAAAAAGGGGTAAAAAAGTGGCAATACAGTCAAAAAAGGTGGCAAGGCAGTCGAAAAAGTGGCAATTTGCCACTTTAGTCGGTCAAACGGTCACGCTGGCCCCAATTGCTTGCAGTTTTCGAACTTGTTATAATTTTTCTTGGTTATAATTCTTTAATATTTTCAAAACTATTTTTGAGCTCAAAATTAAAAAAAAAAAGTAAAATTAAAAAAAAAAAATCTGCTAAAACGAATAACAGCACAAGACAGTAAACCCTTTAAAAAAATTTACAATTACTTAAAGAAAGTAAATAACATTATTTAGTGACAAAAAAAGATTTGCTGGCTGCTTTTTAATTAAATTAAATTGGGTTTCATTAAAGCAAACAAATTTGTTGTTGATACGATAAAAGGTTACATTAAAAAAAATGTCTGGTTCCGAAGAACTTTGGACCAGTTACTTGATTTGTAATTGTAATTTACTAAACAACCAAAGATTTAAATGTAAAAAAAAAATTAAGAAACATTTTTTATAATGATACAAAAGAATTGTAAAAAATAAATTATTGCAAAATACTAAAGGTTGTTACTCCAAAATAAATATATTAATTATTTTAAATAATATAATAAATAAAATTAAACATAAGAAAATATCAAGCAATTTCATATGTCTTAATTTTTAAAAATTTAAAGAAAATTTTCAAAACCACTTAAAAGTTTCCTATTATCATTATTATTATTATTATTACTATTAATATATAAAAAATATCATTAATTTAAAAAAAAAAATTCCTTTAGCCTGTAATTTAGCCAATCAATATTTTAAAAAAGAATTATTAATTTTTCAAAATAAATTATTGAAAACTTAACAAATTATCTAGTCGTATATATAAAACTGAAAATAAGATTTAAATAAAAGAAAGAATAAAATTTAAAAAAATATCTAACTTAAATCTTTTTTTTTTTTTTGTAGGTTTTGCAGATGTAAATTTAAACTTTAAACTATTAATAAGACAAAAAAAAAAAAATTAAAAGAAATGCAATAAAAAAGTTTTAAATAATATAAAAATTAAATATTGATTTTTTTATTTTTAAAATTATTAAATCTATAATTATAGACCTCATCAATTAATATTTCGAATCCAAATAATTAAAAGTTTAATCAAAAATACAAAAAAATAAACGATTAATTAGTTATTTGAAAAAAGGTAGAACAAAATTATTAAAAAAAATGTATAAAAATAACAATCAATGCATTATAAAGATATTTACAATAAATAAAATAAAAAATAAAAAACAATTTAATAAAATATTAATTAAAAATGAATTAAAATCATATTTAGTGTTTTTTTTTTAATAGCAAAAGGATACCAGCAACTATTTCTACTTAATTCAAAAAAATTAAATAAATAAAAATAAAAATGCATTCAATTGAACTTTTATTAAAAAAATATAATCAATTAAAAATTTTAATTAAAACAATTAAATTCTTAATTAATTTTTTTTATTTTTTTTTTATTAAAAGTGTTTTTCGATTAAATATGTATGTAGCTCTATCATGCATTCAAGAAATCGTCAAAAATAATGAAAATTTATGATTACAATAATAAATTTTTTTAATAAATATATAAATAAACTTTCCGAGCGCCTTGCCTTACGCCTCCACTTGAAATGCTTACACAACAATTCATTCAAGTCAATCCAGCCGTTTAGTTGCAGTATAGATAAATAACCTGGATACCGACTGCAGCGCCATCTGCCTGAATGATTTGTGAATCCAAACCGTCCAGGCCGCTATCCAAACGCTTACAAAAAAAATTCATTCAAATCGGTCCAGCCGTTTAGGAGGAGTTCCGTGACATACACACGTACAGTAGAATTATATATCGATGGCTTAATATAAAAAGAGCGTATCTCAATTTTTTTTCGAAATCTCGTTTTTAACGTTTTCTGGGAGACAACGTATAATTGCATCTTCCTTGAAGATCTTAGTACGTTACAGTTAAACATCAAGGTCTTATGGCCACTTAAAAAATTATTTCTGCATGTAAATGCTTCAGTTTTTCTTCAAAATATCGAAAATTCGAGTTACGCCTTTCTTCTATTAAGCCATCGAGATGTGAAGATATATTTTTAAAGGGTCTCAAAAGAGAAGAATTCTCAAATAATTGGTATTTCTTTTATATTTATTAGTCTAGCACTCCATCACATTTTCAATAGATTTCACACAAAAAAAGGGTGAATTTAATGTTCAGTGCAATTTAAAAATAGTAGGCGGACCACGCCTGTTAACTCAACATTATTTTTAAAGTTAATTTTTATACACTTCATTGTTAAAAACTTCGCCAGCGAAGTAAGCTATTGCTATGACACAATCTTATTAAAATGGGCTAGCCACGCCCATTAGAATCTGCCACAAAATCTCTTCCGGTTATACTTAAAAGACTTCTGTTTACCTCAATGTATTCAAGGACTTAGAGTAGAATTTAATGGCGAATACTTTTATAGAACATTTTTTAACCAATTATGTCTCCATTTAAAAGTACTTTTTTGCCCGCCTTTTTTCTCTGAAATGGGTAAAACGACCCACACATAGTGGAGTTAAAGGGTAAAGGATATTACTTAGCAAGATTTTACATACATGGTTCTCTGAGCCAATTTACCATAACGATGAAGAAAAGACCGAGTGGGCGAACTTCTACTCTTTTTTTTGGAATAGGTTCCAAAAATTTATATTTTTAATAGTACCTTTTGAAAAAAATACTTTTTGAAAAAGTACTTTTTAAAAAAGTACTTTCTGAAAAAATTTCCCTAAAATACTTTTTAAAAAATACCTTTTAAAAAAAATTCCTTTTGAAAAAAGTACCTTTGAAAAAGTATTTTTGAAAAAAGTGCCTTTTGAAAAAAGTACCTTTTGAAAAAATATTTTTGAAAAAAGAACCTTTTACAAAAGCAAAAATAAGAAGCACCTTTCAAAATACACATTTTTTGAGAGAAGTACTTTTTAAAAATAGTACATTTAAAAAAAGCACCTTTTGAAAAAAGGACCTTTTGAAAGAAACGCATTTACAAAAAAGTACTTTTCAGAAAAGCACATTTTGGAAAAGTGCCTTTTGAAAAAAGCACGTTTTGAAAAAAGCACTTTTTGAAGAAGCACCTTTTGAAAAAGTGCTTTCTGAAAAGTACCTTTTGCAAGGAGTACCTTTTGCAAGGAGTACCTTTTGCAAGGAGTAACTTTTGAAAAAAGTATTTTTTCAAAATAATAACTGCTTTAAAAAAGTACCTTTTGAAAAATGTACCCCTTAAAATAAGCACCTTTTGAAACAAGTACCTTTTGAAAAAAGTACTTTTTAAACATAACCAGTACAGTACATTTTAAAAATAAGTGCCTTTTGAAAAAAGTATCTTTCGATAAAAGTATTTTTTTAAAAAAGTACCTTTTGGAAAAAGAGCCTCTCAATAAATAAGGACTTTGAAAAAAGTATCTTGCAAGGAATTACTTCAAAATAGAATAGTACGTTTTTAAAAAAATTTTAAGAAAGAACATATCTTTTAAAATAAAAGGTACTTATTAAAACTTACCTTTTAAAAAAGGTACTGCTTCAAAAACGTACTATTTAAAAATGAATCTGGTAAAAAGTATATTATAAAAATTTACTTTTAAAAATAGTGCCTCAAAAATAGTGCCTGCTTCTAAAAAATTACCTTTTGAAAGAAGTACCTTCTATGAAAAAGTACCTTTAAAAACAGTAACTTTCGAAAAATACTCGTAAGTTGGTACCGTTTGACAAAAAGGCTTTTCTAAAATATTTTTTTAAAAAGTACTTTTAAAAAAGTATTTTTTAAGAAAGTACTTAATAAAAAAGCACCTTTTAAGAAAGTGCCTTTCGAAAAATTATCTTAAAACGCACTTTGTCAAAAAAGTAGCTTTTTAAAAAAAAGTACCTTTTAAAAAAAGTATCTTTTGAAAAAAGCACCTTTTGAAAAAGGTAGCTTTAAAAAAAGTACCTTTAAGAAAATTAGTTGGAAAAAGTACGCAAAAAAGTTATCTTGCCAAAAAAGTACTATTTTTAAAAAAGTAAGAAAGTACTTATTTAAAAGTAACTTTTAAATAAAGTATTTCAAAAAAGTACTTTTTTAAAAAGTATCTAGTGAAAAGTGCAAAAAAGTAATCTTTAAAAAAAGTACCCTAAGGAGAAATATTGCTTAAAAAGGCTGTTGTGTCTTGTTACTTTGGAAAAATTTCGTTGCACAGTGGTTCTCTTAGAAAAATTTTTGTTACATAAAATTTGTAGAAGTCAGTTACAAATAATTTTGTAACCGTTGATTCAATTAAATAAATAATACGAGTACATACTTACTAATACATAAATTCTGTGGTTTTCATGAATAACAGCGCATGTCCAAAAACCGAATTTTTGCAGTGGATCCAAAAAACATTCTTTTTTTAATTTACGAGTATTTAAAAAAAAGGTAGAAATTGCATTGTTGTTTTAGGAAAAGTTATGTTTACATCATAAGCTCGAAATGACAAATATATAACATAGGTGGTTATTCATGAAAACCACGGAGTTTGTATTTATAAAAACTGTTACTTCCTAAAAAAATATATTCGAAATAAATCGTTAAAAAGTTATTTTTATTTAACACACTTTTCCAATAGTCAGATGCAAAAAAAAAATATTATTTAAATTAAAAATTAAACAATAAATAACTTGTGGCGTCTTGATCTAGAATCTAGATTCGAGATTCTAGAATCAAAGAGAGACAGAGAGAGAGAGGGAGAGCGGATCCATCAACTCTACAGGTACTAATTATTCAGCAATTGTCAATTTATTAGCATCAATTTCAAATCTTCAAATCAAATAATAGCCAGATTTGCCCTACAACTTAATTTTTTAAAAAGCAGTAGCAAATTGTGCTTGAGAGTAGAAACACAATATGAATAATTGCGAAGAAAATCCAGCCGATATATTACAAAAAATAAATGGAAATTTTGGCAAATGGCAATTGCGTACCATAGTCTTGATATTTTTATGTAAAATTCCCACGGCCTGGTTTACAGTGTGTGTCATTTATACGGCACCCACTCCCCAGAAAGGCGAATATTATTGCAAGCCAGCTGGCAGAGTTTTGCAAAGTAACAACTCAGATTTATTGGCGCCCTACATGACTTATAATTTGCAAAAGGATATACAAAATACCGATCGCCAGTTTCAAGTGGACGCTTGTTATACCTACAAAAACAGTTTGGAAGCAGATTTTGCTTATAAAAATGTGAGAAATTATACAAATCCTTTTGCCAAACCTGCAAACCAGCAAGTGAATGTACATCTTGTTCCATGTGACAGTTTCGAGCACAATTCCGAATATGAATCGCTGGTGACACAATTCGATTTGGTTTGTTCGAGTGAATATTTGGTATCTGTAACGCAATCATTTCACATTCTGGGAGCTTTGATCGGCACATTGGTGGCCAGTCGAACCTTGAAGCAGTAAGTAAAGTTGCAAGTTCTTGTGAAGTTAGTGTTGCAAAGTCTTGCAATTTGTTTAGCATAAGTCCCAGAAGTTTAATGTTGTACGGTATGCTGGGTCAGATTATATGTGGAAATCTTACGGGTTTGGTGTCCACATTCACTCTGCATGTTTATTTTCGCTGTTTGACTTCAATATCTTGTGCTTTCACCTATACAGCAGGTCAAGTAATATGTAAGTAGATTTTACAAGTATGTATTCTACTCTGTTAAAAAGTACCTTTTTTAAAAAGTTTATTTTAAAAAAAGTACCTTTAAGAAAATGTACCTTTGCAAAAAACGACATTTTAACAAAACTTGTTTGCAGCTTTCAAAAAAGTAATTTTAAAAAAGTACCTATTTAAAAAAGGACGATTTATAAAATTACTTTTAAAAAAAAGTACCTTTTAAAAAAAGTACCTTTAAAAAAAGTAACTTTCAAAATAAGTACCATTTTAAAAAGTACGTTTTAAAAAAATTACTTTTAAAAAAATACCTTTAAGAAAGGATCATTTAAAAAAATGCCTTTTAAAAAAAGTAACTTTCATAAAAATCACTTTTTAAACAAGTAAGAGTGCTATATTCGGCTGTGCCGAATCTTATATCCCCTTTACCAACGTACGTACATATATATAGTATACAGACACATACATACATATTTGTTTTGTGAAAAAATTTATAATTTTTTTAAAGTTTCCATCTTTGGAGCTGTAATTTTCTTTCAGAAGCATAAAATATATTCAATTTATAAAGAAAAAGAAAAAAAATTTTAGACCTATTTAATTTTACATAACACAAAAAGTGTGAGTTTTCCAACCCTGGAGTCATAATTTTGGATTTTTTTGATTATTGATACCAATCTAGTTCTTTAAAAAATACATAAAATATGTTAAGTGAAAAAAGCAAAAACGAAATAAGGAAAAACTTAAGGTCAGATTTTGTAAATTCAAACGATTTTTTCGTTTTGAAATTTGTATGGAAAAAATATTTTTTGAAAAGAATTTTCGTTATTTTTCATACAAATTTTAAACGTTTAGAAACAAAATTTTTTACAAAATCTGCTTATTAGTTTCATTTAATTCCTTTAATATTAAAAACTTCAGTAAAGTGCGACTTTGAATCGCGCACGAAAGGTAGGCTTTTTTGAAGTTTTTTTCAGTTTAAACGATTTTTTCAGTTTTGTCGCTTTTTTCTCGTTTTTGGCGATTTTTTTCTGTTTTTGGAGGTTTTTTTTTATTTTGGTGATTTTTTCTGTTATTGGGATTTTCTTCATTTTGTAGATTTTTCTCTTATGACGATTTTTTTTCATTTTTGCGATTTTTTTCTGTTTTTGGGTTTTTTTTATTTAGGAGTTTTTTTTTTCTTTTTTTTCATTTTGGCGACTTTTTTCTGTTTTTTGGGGTTTTTTTCGTTTTGGCGATTTTTTTTTATTTAAGCAATTTTTCCGGTTTTTCGCGATTTATTTTAGTCCTAGAAATTTTTTTTAATATGGCGATTTTTTTCTGTTTTTGGGTTTTTTTCATTATGGCGTTTTTTCCTGCTTTGGGGTTTTTTTATTTAGGCGATTTTTTTCTCTTTATTGGGGTTTTTTCATTTTGGCGATTTTTTTTCATTTTGTCGTTTTTTTTCCTGTTTTGGGGTTTTTTAATTTTCGCGATTTTTTAATGTTTTTTGGGGTATTTTTCGTTTTGGCGATTTTTTTTGGTTTTTCGCGATTTTTTCGGTTTGGCGATTTTATAATTCCTTGATTTTTTAGTTTTACCGTTTTTGAAAATTTCAAGAGTTTTGCTCTTACGGTTTCCAAGATACAGCAAGTTGTCAAAATTGCATAGTCAAAATTGCATTAACTGATGGAACACCCTTTAATTTAAAGTTTTTGCAATTTTAGTGTTAATTTTTGTAGTCTGTATAAAAATACACTAACCTTACAAATTTCAAGTGTATATACATATAATTGTATGTATATTACATGGGATTTTAGAATTTTTCGTTGCTCGTTTTGGAACACCCTTTAATTTCCAATTCTCATGTATTTGTTGTTGTAGCGGCCAAAGGTCTACACACTGTGTCCAAATTTCAGGTCTGTAGCTCTTACGGTTCTCGAGAAAATACTAATATAGTTTTAGACATAGTTAATTTTACATAACACAAAAAGTTAAAGTTTTCCAACCCTGGAAACGTCTTTTTAATTTTTTTTATATTTTTTTTATTTAAAATACCAATTTTAGTCGTACTGAAGTGTAAAATAAATTTATTTATTAAAAAAAATAAAAATTTGTTTTCGGTAGTTACTTTTATATGGCAAAATATAGTTTACGTTTTCCAGCTCTGCAATCGTCTGCCCGATTTTGCTGAATTTCAATACCAATCTAAGTTGGACCATTTCTGATACATCAGTCTAAGAACGAAGTCTCTAGCTTTTCTGGGAGCTTCGGAAAACCGATTTCACGTACACCGGACGGACGGACGGACGGACGGACAGACGGACGGACAGACGGACGGACGGACGGACATCGCTTATTCGTCATCGCTATTCATAAGGACCCAGAATATATATATTTTTTTGGTCGCAAAGTAAAATTATGGAAATTACACACGGAATGACAAACCTATATATACCCTTTTCCATTTTTGGTAAAGGGTATAAAAAGTACCTTTTATAAAAATTACTTTTTAAAAAAGTAGCTTTTAAAAAAAGTACATTTTCAAAAAAGTACCTTTTAAAAATATACCTTTTAAAAAAAGTACCTTTCAAAATAAGTACCTTTTTAAAAAGTACGTTTTAAAAGAAATACCTTTAAAAAGGATAATTTAAAACAAAAATCCTTATAAAAAGAGGACCTTTTATAAAAAAGTACCTTTTAAAAAAGTTACCTTTAGAAAAAAGTACCTTTTAAAATAAGAATCTTTTAAAATAAATTCCTTTTAAAATAAGCAGTCTTAAAACAAAAGAACCCTTTGAAAAATTACCTTTTAAAAAAAGTACCTTTTAAAAAAGTACATTTAAAAAAAGTATCTTTTAAATAAATAAAATACCTTTCAAAGCAAGCACCTTTAAGAAAAGTACCTTAAAAAATACCTTTTAAAAAAGTACTTATAAAAAGTAGTTATTAAAAAAATACCTTTTTAAAAAAAAAAAAAAGTATGTTTTCAAACCAGCTCAATTTAAGGAAACTACCATTAAAAATAGTACCTTTTGATAAAAATACTTTTTAAAAAACTACCCTTAAAACTCTATCTTTTCGAAAAACAACCTTTAAAACAAGGCATATTTAAAGGATGTATCTTAAAAAAAAACAGGCCACAAAGTACCATACAAAACAAGTACTAATTGAAAAAAGTACCTTTAAAACATTTACCTTTTTAAAAAGAGTACATTTTAAAATAATGTACATATATTTTAAAATGTACATATATTTTACAAAAGTACGAAAAACATTAATATTAAAAGTACCTTATTTTTAAAACTCTTATTTGTAAGAAGCAATCTGCAAAAAAAGTACCTTTTAAAAAAGTATCCGTGAGCCAATTACATTAAAAAAACTGTTGAAAAAAACTAAAAAAAAACATTCTAAAAGTACTTTTTTAAAAAGTATCTTTTAAAAATAAAAACGGTTTCAAATAATTTTAAAAAGTTTTTGAAAAAGTACATTGTAAAAAAAGGTTTGAAAATTGCCCTGTGAAAAAGTACTTTTTGAAAGGTACCTTGTAAAAAAAAGACTTTTTGAAAAGAACCTTGTAAAAAAGTACTTTTTGAAAAGAAACTTTTAAAAAAGTACTTCTTAAAAAATACTATGCAAAAAAGGACTTTTTGAAATGGTACTTTTTGAAGTAGTAACGTTTAAAATAAGCACACTCTAAAAATTATATTCTCTAAAAAAATTATTTTGAAAAAAGTGCCTGTAAAATATTAATTTCAAAAAAGTTCCCTTATAAAAAATTTACGTTATTAAAAAGTACCTTTAAAAAATTACACTTTGAAAAGTACTTTTTCTAAGAAGTACATTTTCAAATTTTTTTTTTTATATTTCAGTAAAAAAAAGTACTTTTAAAAAATACATATTAACAGTACAATTTCAAAGTGCATTAAAAAATTATATTTTAAAGTAAGTACCTTTTTGAAAAAGTACCTTTTTGAAAAAAGACAAGTTTTGAAAAAGTACCTTTTTGAAAAAAGTAAAATTTTTTAAAAAAGTACCTTTTTGAAAAAAATAAATTAAAAAAAGTAATTTAAAACAAATAACTTTTAAAAAAACAAGCTTTTTGAAAAAAGTAATTTAAAAGAGTACCTTTTAAGAAAATACCTTTTACAAAAAGTACCTTTTAAGAAAAGTACATTTTAAAAAAGGAACTTGTAAAAAAGTACCTCTCAAATTAGTACCTTATCTTATTAAAATGTACTTTTTTAAAAAAGTACTTCTTTAAAAGAAATAACTTTCAAAAAAAAGTACCTTTTGAAAAAACTACCTTTTTGAAAAAGTAACTTTTAAAAAAATTAACTTTTGAAAAAACCACTTTTTTAAAAAAGTGAGTTTTAAAAAAAGTACATTTTAAAAAAAGTACCTTTTAAGAAGAGTACATTTTAAAAAGGTAACTTTTAAAAAAGTACCCTTTCAAATTAGTACCTTTCTAAAAAAGTATTTTATTAAAAAGTACTTTTTTAAAAAAGTACTTCTGAGAAAAAGTACCTTTTTAAAAAATTGCCTTTGAGAAAAGTACCTTTGGATAAAGTACTTTTGAAAAAATTCCCTTTGAAAAAATGTTTAGCTTTAAAAAAAAACTCTTGAAAATCTCTTTCCAGTAAACGACATAACGGCTGGCAAGGCCAGAACCATTATTATCACACTCTCCGAACTCTTTTGGTCTATTGGTCTCATACTGTTGCCAGCAATTTCCATATTCTTGGACAGTTGGACTTACTTGTACATTGCAATATCTTCATCGGTAATAATCCTGGTATTTTTGCATAGGTACGAGTTTATATAAATTTTTTAGCAAAATTATAAACTTTTTATTCGCGATATATGTACATATCGTTACCTGAAAATAGAAAGGCCCTAACTCATATTTTTTTTTTTTTTTTGTAAATGACATTTTTGCATTTAACGATACATTAGATGTTCTTCTATCGAAATATGTAAACAAAAAACTCGAATTCCAAAAATAAATATGAGTTAGGGTTAGAAAATATTGAGGTAACGATATGAAAATCTAATTACAGATGGATATCCGATAGCCCTTTGTGGCTCTTGAAACACAACAAAATCGAAAAGACTCTGCAACTTCTATTGGAATCAGCGGCCTTTAATAATCATGAAATACCTTTAGATTTGGAAATGCAATTGAATTTGTATTCCCAGCAATTGAGAAGTACAAGGGAGAACAGTTATTGGTCCATATGGGATGGTAAGACGCCCAGAATATTTATAATACTTATACACTGGGCCTGGGTGGTGTCGACGATTTTATACAACGTCATGATACTGATGATACGAACACTCGGCGTAGAACACTTGCACGTTAACACGGCTTCTTTGGGTGAGGGGAAGTTATAAATTTAAATGACTTTAATAAAAAAATTTAAGCCGGTATTCATAAACGAATTTTAAGGTTATTGTTGATTTAATGTGGGAATTTTCGTATGAGAAACCCGGTTTAAAGCAGGCTTTAATTTTAAAAATCATTTATGAATATCGTACGCTGTTAAAATTTCAAGGTTTTGCTGAAATGATGGGAGTGTTCTTGGGTTTATATCTTATTCTCTACACGCGTCGCCATTGGCTCTGGTGTGGTTATCTCATGATAATGGCGGGCTTCATAACATATCTTATATGGTTTATACCAAACACAAGTAAGTGTTAATAAAAATTGATAATTAATTTTATATCTTTTTGATTCTTCCTTCAGTTAGGGAATACCGCAAAGTTGGTTATGAAATGTTTTTCTGGATTCTGCTCAAACTGGCCAATTCGACTTCTTTGTCAATTTTAAGCACCTGCTCTGGCCAATTGGTGTCCGCAGAGAAACGTTCCATTTTAATGATGTCCTCTTCATGTTTCAGCCGTTTTTGGTTGATTTTTGCTCCCTTCATTATAATCACAACGAATATTCATATTCTCATGCCAATCACAATATTTGCCTCATTGGCTGTCAGCAGTGGCATGTTAATGTATTTCCTAAACCTGCACTTTTGGAATGAGAAGCTGCCAAAAATTTGTAAAATTCCAACAACCAACATGTATAGAAGAACATCGAGTCTGCTGGCGGAACATTGCAGCAGTTCGGACTTGAGTTCGATGAGTTCGAAATTTGGTTACGATAATCCTTTAACGATAAGCATAATGGATTTGTGGCAAGTGGAGAGGGGAATGTTTTACATCGAAGAGTTAGAAATGAGCAGTCATCAAGGGGCAGACAATCTTAAACTTGAAGAAGAAGAAGAAGAAGAAGGAGAAGAAGAAAATCAAAGGCCACCAAACACGTAAAGAGAGAATGTTTTATAGAAATAGATAATTTTTAACGTTCTCAAAGTATTGGCGTAAAAGAACTTAATATTTTTATAAATAAAATAAAATAAATAAAATTTATTTAAAAAAAAAATTAAAAATTTATACGAATCACAAATCTGGTGTCTAATCGTCGCCTTCGATAACGAGCTGATTCGATCACGTTCTTTCAGCTTGAGATTATGGCATTCGCTATCGAAGAATGTAATAATATGCTACGATATCGAATGCTATAATCTCAAACTGAAAAAATGTGATCGAATCAGCTCGTTATCGAAAGCGACGCTTATATCCCTGCTCAAAAGGTTTTGTGTGTTTAAAAAAATTATTATTTTTTTTAATTTTAAAATATATAAGGCCAACTTGCCAATGTCGACAACGTTCGACTTCACACACACTTACATTTCAAACAAACACAAAATTTTTAAATTTATTTTTGTTTTGAATGTAATGACCTGTTTCACGATGTCGAAAGAAAGCCTTCGACTGAAAATTTATATTAAAAATAACAATAAAATATGTTTTTGTTTTCAATATAAATTGTAAGTCGTAAATTTTCATTCGATATCGTGAAACAGGCACTAATTGTGCCGCAAGTCGAACGTTGTCGACATTTGCAAACCGGCCCATAATGTTACATTTTCCCCCTGATAAAACTAAGTGTGGCACAAGTCGAACGTTGTCGACATTGTCAAACCGACCCATGATGTTACGTTTTCCCCTTGTAAAAACTAACTGTGCCACAAGTCGAACGTTGTCGACATTGGTAAACCGACCCATGATGTTACGTTTTCCAAACCGTATCAGGGGTCAACCCGACCCCTGGTGTTACGTTTTTCCCTCTTTCAAAACATTATTGTAGGTTTAAATTTTTGCATCACAGCATAGTTCTTATCACATCACAGCACTTTATTTACTCAACACTGATGTTTACAACTTTTAAACACACAATGTTAAGATAATTCAATTCACTGCTATAATACCATGATGTTAACTTCGCTACTCTTTACGCAATACTGTCTGCTTAGTGAAGGCATCGGCCTTTTTATACTCAACATAAAGCTTCCGAAAGAATGTTTAGCAACATGTGTTAAACTCATTCAGTTTGATCATCGGCTTGTATCTAAAAGGAGCTACTGAAGAAGTTCGATATATGCAATTCTACACAGCACATTAAACATTAGATTTGGGTGGAACTCATTCATTAGTAGACTTGGATCGAACTCATTCTGTAGCTCGTCTTAGATATACAAGCCGATGATCAAATTGAATGAGTTTAATACAAGTCTAGTGCTGCGACTTGCTGGATGTTTGCTTATTCGAATGTTCTTATTTGTTCGAATAATTTTTATTTATTCCAATAATTTTTATTCATTTGAATACTCTATTCGAATATTTTTATTCGTTAGAATACAATTTCTATTTATTCGAACATTTTGTATTTATTCGAATAATTTTTAATTATTTGAATAATTTTTATTAATTCGAATATGTAATTTTTATTTATTCGAATAATTTTTGCATAATTATTTGAATAATTTTTATTTATTCGAATGATTTCTAATTATTTGAATAATTTTTATTTATTCGAATATTTTTTATTGATTCAAATATTTTTAGTTAAAACTATTTTTTATTTATTAGTACAATTTTTTGTATTCATACGATTTTTATTCATTAAATTGTGTTTTTTTATGCGAAAAAATTTTATTTATTCGAATGTCTTTTTTATGTAATCGAATATTTTTTTTAATACGAACTATATTTTTTATTCTAACGATTTTTATTTATTTAATTATATTTTACTTATTGAAATAAATTTTATTTATTCGAATGATTTTTATTTATTCGAATATTTTCATTAGAAATGCATTTATTCGATTAGTTTTTGGTTATTCGATTAGTTTTTAGTTATTCGAACATTTTTTAGTTATTTTTATTCATTCGAATAATTTGTATTTATTTCAATGATTTTCATTTATTCGAATGTTTTTTATTTATTCGAATATTTTCATTAGAAATGTATTTATTCGATTACTTTTTAGTTATTCTACTATTTTTTAGTTATTCGAAATTTATGTATCCGAATAATTTATATTTATAAGACTGATTTTGATTTTTACAATTAGTTAGTTTTTATTCGACTATTTTTGGTTATTCGAAAATTTTTTATTTATTCGAAAAAAATGGAAATTTATTGGAATAATTTGTATTTATTTGGCTGATTTTTATTTATAAAATTAGTAATTATTTATTTGAATGGTTTCTATGCAGCAGTTCAAAGAAAAGTTACAAGTCATTTGAATAATTTTTTATTTATTCGAATAATATTTATTTATTTTAATAATATTTATATGGTATCAATAATATTTTAATCAATAATTATTTAATCGCATAATTGTATATACTGCAAGAAGTTGTATGCATAATAATTTAATATTCGAATAATTTTTATTGATGCGCTTAGTTTGTACTGATTTTAAAATATTTGAATAATTTTAAATTATTCATATAAATATTGTTTGTTAAAAAAATTTTTTTTACTCTGTGAATTGTTTGTTATTCATGCGTTTATTTTTTTTTTTTTTTAATTTTAAGCTTTTTCTCTTTTTCGTTAATTATTATGTTGTATAGGAAAAATTTTTAATTATTCGAATAATTTTTGCTGATTCGAATATTGTTTATTTCTTGAGAATGACTCTGTTTTATACAATTAATAACTATTTATTGGAATGATTTTGATGTATCAGTTCGCAAAATTGCAAGTTATTCGAATAATTTTTTTGTTTATTCGAATACATTTTATTTATTTGAATAATAACTTTTTTTTTTTAATCAGTAATTATTTAATCGCATAATTGTATATACATACTTCAAAAAGTTTACTGAATTCGAATAATTCAATATTCGAATAATTTTTATTGATTATTATTTTATGATTTAGTTTGTACTGATTTGAAAATGTTTTAATAATTCGAAACTATTCGTATAAATGTTGTTTGTTGAAAACGAAAAGTTTTTTTTACTCGATTTAACGATTAATTTTTCTTTAATCGCTTAATTTTAAGTTTCTTCTGTTTTTTGTTCAAAAAAAATTTTTAATTATTCGAATAACTATTGTTGATTTGAATATTTTTTATTTCTTGCGAATGACTTTTATTAATACAATTATTTGCAATTTATTTGAATGATTTTGCTGTATCAGTTTTAAACGTTGCAAGTTATTCGAGTAATTTTTTGTTTATTCGAAAAAATTTCATATATTTATTTGAACAATTTTTTTCATTCTATTACATTTATAATGGGTGTTTTTATTGAGGTATAGAACTTTAAGTTGGCATCACTTTTTTAACTGGCGGCCATTTTGTCAGCTGTCAAGTGATTAATATTTAGTTTGGTTTGCCATTTCATCATGAACAGGTTGACAAAAGAACAACGCTTGCAAATCGTGCAAATTTATTTCGAAAATAATGGTTCAGTTCGCGAAGTTTACCGCAAGCTCCGTCCATTTTATGGTCGACATAATCGTCCATCAGAGCAATTAATTCGGTTAACCATGGATCGTTTTCGCACTACGTTTACTCTATGTGATAATACGCATCCGCAGAGACGTCGAACAGTGCGCACCGAAGAAACAATTGCCGCTGTAGAGCAAAGTGTTGAAGAGGACCCGAATGAATCGATTCGCCACCGTGCACAGCAATTGGAGCTTTGTCCATCAACTTTATGGAAGATTTTGCGCAAAGATCTTGGCTTGCGACCTTACAAGATCCAGCTTGTGCAAGAATTAAAGCCGCGAGACCATGCAATCGATTTATTGAAGAAAACATTCGATGAGCGCATAATTTCGCGGAATGGGCCTGTCAATTGGCCACCAAGATCGTGTGATTTGACACCATTGGATCATTTTCTTTGGGGATATGTGAAGTCGCTCGTCTACGCCAACAAACCAGAAACGTTAAGGGACTTCGAAGCCAACATTCGTGGCGTTATTGCCAACATACGGCCCCATATGCTCGAAAAAGTGGTTGAAAATTGGACCTGTAGAATTGGCTTTATTCGAGCCAGCCGCGGCGGCCACATGCCCGAAATCATATTTAAACATTAATGGCATAAAATTATCCTTCCAATAAAGCCAAATTGATGGATATTAAAACGATTTTCTTGTGTTTTATTTCAATTCGAAGTTCTATACCTCTAAAAAAACACCCTGTATAATCAGTAATTCTTTTTTCGTTTAATTGTATTTACTCTAAAAATTTGTGTGAAATTCGAATAATTTATTAATCGAGTGTGTTTTGTTAGCTCGTGTAGGTTTTCCTATAGAAATTAGGTTGGTTATGTCAAAATTCGTTCGAACAGCTGTTTCGAACATTATGGAAGGTTGGTAATAGCGCATGGTAAGAAGCGAGAACGTTGAAGAAAATATGCAAGCAATAACTAGAATTTATTTTTAAGTATTACTGAATTTATACAATGAATTACTTAAGGCCATGACTCACTATCCTACATAATCGCACGATCTAGGAAAGAATACAACCCGGATCTGATGAATTGTTAATGTCTTTTGAACATTTTCATAGGGGATAATTGTGTAAAACGCAACAACAAGCGTTGACAAATTTTATCAGGCATGTTCTGCAAATCACATTTTTCAAATCACTAATGATTTTAAAAGTAGTAATTATGGTCATGAAGATATTTGTTCGCTCTTTTTTTTAAGTTTTCTATTGTATAGAGCATCAAATATCATTTCTGAAAGAAATTTATCGTATATGATTTTAAAAACGTCTACAGGACCATTATTACTTTTAAAATCACTAGTGATTTGAAAAATGTGATTTTCAGAACATGCCTGTATATGGAAAAAATTTAAATTACAAAAACAAAATGCATACAAAATTTATCAACGCTAAGCGTTGCGTTTTACAAAATAAGGCCCATAATATCCATCATAACAGGGTTGTATTTTCTCAAAAGTCAGACTAAAAAAAAAACTAAAAAAGTAGAAAAAGTTTAATTAATAAATTGGTTTATTAATTAAGTTCGATAATATTTTAGATATTGATTTAAAATATATGAACGAAAAGCAGCCATTGTTGATGCAAATAAAAACCAAATGGAAATTTTCATACAAAAAAATTAATTAAAAAATTTAATTTAATTGCTGAGCAAATTTTTCTGTAGAATAATTTTTAAATGCACTGTATCTATCGTGTGCAATAAATGTTCAAGTAGTAAACAAACAAACCAATAATGTTTAATTTAGCAAAGACACGCACCTATTGTATGTAAACATATAAATAACGTTATACGTATAACGCCATTTTTGTTATGTGATGCCAGACTAAAATTTTGTTCCCAATTCACATTCCTTTGAAATTTATACCCTTAAACTAATTGAACTTCTATAACAGTGATAAAATAATAACGAAATTAAAAAAAATTACAATTTTAAGAATTTTGCTATTTTAAAAAATATTTTAATGAAAAAACAAACAAAAAATTTGTATTTTCTTGACAATAATTAATTATTTTTTCCTTTGTTATCAAATTGTCGCAATTTTTCTGCAGACTTTGGGAAATTCAACTTCAACAAGGCAGTGCCGTGCGTCAATTTATATTAGGGACGTAACTTTTTTTACTTAAAATTTTACAAGTATTACGGTATGGGGTGATAAAAAGCTTTTGGGAGTGCAGAGCTCTAAAAGAAATAATTCTATAGAAAAACTTAATTATTTATATGATGATGGCGAAATGGGATAATAATAATGACTGTTTGATTGATTTATTTTACAAAACATACAAACATATTTTTTTTTTGTAACATCATGAGTCAAGCACCATATTCAACAATTAATAAACAAAATGTTTGTCGATAAATAAACATATGCTTGAGTAGTATTTTATTATTTTTTATTATTAGTATCAGTAGAGTGCTAACAACAAAATTAATTATTATTCATCCATAAATATCCAGCTCTATCCATCCATCCACTTAAAACATTCACATTATGAATGATTTTTATAAAAATGTTTCAATTCCTAACTTTTGATTGTGAGCGTGCAAAAAATATTATCAGCCCCATTGATGACTCTAGCAAATATTTATCTTAATATTTAGCTAAAAAGTGTTTGCTGGCTTTGGCAAATGTTATAAATTCAATTGTTTGCTTATCTATTTAGCACGTTCTACCAACAAATTGGTGACAATGTCTGGAGGAAGGGTTAGTTAGCATTACATTGCATTTACTTTGATAAAAAAAAAAGTTTATATAAAGCAGTACGAGGGAGAGTTGCTATTTAAGAGATAACCAGTTTTCATTAGCAGTTGAAGTAATAATTATTGTAATTGTAAATACAAACATAATCAATTTATTCACCCTGGCTTTTAAGCGTTTTCAAACCTTATAGTGTTACATTTAAGATAATTTAGATGAGTTTATTAAAAATTTTGTATTAAATCTGTGTTTGATAAATTTATTACCTAAATAAATAACAAGCCTCAAAAAAATCGTTTTTTTTTTAGTTAATAATATAGAATTAATCATTTATAACGTTCTTTATATTGTGAGTGGAAAATTACATTTTATTTTATATTTTAAAGTTGTTCGTAAATTAAAAAAAAAAAATAAATAAGTTTTCATTTAAGGAATTTATTATTCGACATATTATCATATTGTCATTTCAAATTAAATAAGTTTTCGGTAAAATAAGTATTTTTCCATATTTAACTCTCTCTCTCTCTCTCTCTCTCTCTCTCTCTCTCTTGTTAAGCCCAAAAATCACGAAAACAAGTACAGCAATTTTTGGTGCTTTTTGCTCTAAAAAGTTATTAAACTTTTAATCAAAGCCTTAATAACAAACAATGGAGGTCCTTTTCCAAATTGTACTTTTTAGAGTTTCGTACACCAAAGGTGAAAAGAAACCCTATTGTTTTCGCTACGCTGTCCGTCTGTCCGTCTGTCCGTCTGTCCGTCTGTCCGTCCGTCCGTCCGTCCGTCCGTCCGTCTGTCACAGGGTATTTTCTAGAGAACCGTAACAGCTACGGACCTGAAATTTGGACAGAGTGTGTAGACCCTTGACCGCTACAACAACAAATACATGAGGGTTGGAAATTAAAGGGTGTGCCAAAACGAGCAACGAAAAATGTTAAAATCCCATGTAATATACATAAATTGTATGTATATGCACTTGAAATTTTTAAAGTTACAGTATTTTTATACAGACTACAACAATTAACACTAAAATTTAAAAAATTTTAATTAAAGGGTGTACCATCAGTTAATGTAATTTTGACTATGTAATTTTGATAACTTGCTGTATCTTGGAAACCGCAAGAGCAAACTTCTTGAAATTTTCAAAAATAGTATAACAAAAAAATCCCAAAATTATAAAATCGCTAAACCAAAAAAAAATCGCCAAAATAAAAAAAATCGCCAAAACGAAAAAAAGCACCGATTTAAAAAAAATTTCTAAATCGAAAATAAATCGGGAAAAACCGGAAAAATCGCCAAAATAAACAAATTGCCAAAATGAAAAAATCGCCAAAATGAAATAAATCGCCAAAACGAGAAAAAATCGAAAAAAAACAAAAAATATTATTTCAGCTGAAAAAACGTAGAAAAACACTATATTAAAAAAAATGCTCAAAGCCCAACGTACGGAACCCTTCATGCGCGAGTCAAAGTCGCACTTTACTGAATTTATTTCGTTTTATAAGCTAAATATCTTAAAAGGAAATTTTTTTAAAAGTTACTTTTTTAAGATATTTTTTAAAAGGTACTTTTTTTTAAGTAAAAGTTATTGTTTTTAAAAGGTACTTTCTTTAAAAGGTACATTTTTTAAAAGGTACTTTTTTTTTGAAAGACACTTTTTAATAAGTGTTTTTTTAAAAAGTACTTTTTTTTAAAGTAACTTTTTTTAAACGGTACTGTTTTTAAAAAGTACATTCTTTAAAAATTACTGTTTTTAATAGGTACTTTTTTTAAAAAGTTGTTTTTTAAAAGGTTTGTTTTAAAAGGTACTTTTTTTAAAAGCTGCTTATCTTAAGAGGTGCTTTTATTAAAAAGTATTTTTTTAGAAGGTACTTTTTCAAAAGTAGTTTTGTTAAAAGTACTTTTTTTAATAGGTACTTTTTTCAAAAGGTACTTTTTCAAAAGTAGTTTTGTCAAAAGTTCTTTTTTTAAAAGGTACTTTTTTAAAAGGTATTTTTTAAGATACGTTTTTGTCAAAGGTGCTTTTTTTAAAAGGTACTTTTCTTAAAAGGTACTTTTTTAAAGGGTACTTTTTTAAAATACACTTCTTTTAAAAGGTACTTATTTTTAAATGTACTTTTTTTAAAAGATAGTTTTTAAAAGTACTTTTTTAAAAGGAGCTCATTTTAAAAGGTACTTTTTTAAAAGGTACTTTCTTAAAAGGTACTTTTTTAAAGGTACTTTTCTTAAAGGTTACTCTTTTAAAAGGTACTTTTTCAAAATGTATTTTTTAAGCACTACATTTTTACCCAATTTACATTATGCATATTTTTCACGAAATCTCATGAAATTTGTTGTGCTGTAGTGGAGGAAGATATACAAAAAAAATTACTTAGCATGAATCTCTTAAGCATTTTTGTGCAACTTTTTTGATTTGATTTGATTTGATTTACCTTTCCAAGCCTTATATTGACAAATGAAAAAATTTTCATGCAACTAATTTTAATGAAGAAATGCATAATCTAGATATTTATTAAGTTTAATACGTTTTTATTAATAAATAAATTTAAATTTATTATTTAATTAAACTACCTGCCATAAAAGTCCATGAGAATATAAACAGTTTTATAAAGAAAAAATTACGTCATAAAATATGAGATATACAGTGAAAGCTCTCCTAGCGGACACTTCCCATAACCGGACACCTCTAATAACCGGATAAGTTTTGTAGCACCAAAATTAAAATAAAAGAATCTTCATCACTCCCATAAGCGGACAACTCTAATAACCGGACGAAGATACGGCAACGGTGAGTGTTCGGTTATAAGAGGTTTCACTGTATATGTAAGTAAGAAGGAATGGGCTAATCTTATGCGCATTGCATTTCACTAATGTCGACTTACGTATAGTGTAGCACGTGCAAACACTTACGAAATGATTAAGAAGTTTATTTGCACTTGTTTATTGCTCCGCTTTTAAAGTACTTAGAAAACAGTTTATTGTCAACGTAGTCGTATTAAACAAATATATATGTATTTCGATACAATACATAAAGAGTATTTGTCTGTAGTTATCTACACGTGCTTGTATCTATCTATTGAATTAAAGTTATTCATAAGCAAAAGATTTTACCTTTATTCTTAACTATGTATGAATAACATCTAAACACATTTTGTTGCAAGATGTTTCCTTAATATTGATTCTTTGAAGAAGTTTTTCTTATATTCTTCCCAATCAGTGTAAATACAGTGAAACCTCTCATAAGCGGACACTCACCGTCACCGTATTTTTGTCCGGTTATTAGAGGTGTCCGCTTATGAGAGTGGTACACATTCTTTTATTTTAATTTTTTTTCTACAAAACTTGTCCGGATATTAGAGTTGTCCGTTAGGAGAGGTTTCACGGTATAATAATTAAATAATTTTTTAGTTCTAAATTTTTCATTATTATTTTGTAAAGAGTTTCAGTACAATAAAAACAAGCGCCTTATCGTGGTTGGCGTATTTCAAATACGACTACGACTGTTTGGTAATAGATTAAAGAAGACTTCAACAGTTTTTCTTTAATCTATTACCAAACAGTCGTAGTCGTATTTCAAATACGCCAACCACGAGAAGACCGAATAATTCAATGAATATTGTAAGATCGTATTATATATTTTCTCATTTTAATCATATTGTTTTAACTAAAGCTCAATGAAAATATTTCAGCCAATTTCAAGTTTATTATTTATTCAAATCTCTATTAGAAATAAAAATGATTATTCATCGAGTTACAATTTATATCAGTTAAACTAGCATTTTTTTTAATTTAAAAAAAATTTTCGAAAAAAATTTATTTATTCCATTAAAATTTTTACTCGATTAACAAGTTGAAATTAAGAGATCATAAGGAAATTTTTAATTTTTTAAAAAAAAAATTTCGAAAAAAATTTATTTATTCGATTAAATTTTTAATTCGATTAATTTTTTAAATATTCGAACAAGTTCAAATTAAATTATTCAAATTAATTTTATTTCTTAAAATAATGTTAATGCATTTGATAAATTTGTCTTTATTCGATTAATTTTTCTTTACCCAATGAATTTGTAGTTGCTTAAAAAATTTTGCTCAATCGAAACATTTTTATTTTTTTGGTTATTTGGAAAACTTTTTTTATTCAATACATTTTTATTCATCAGAATAATTTTTATTAATTCGAATAAATTTCTTTATTCGAATATTTTTATTTATTCGAATAATCTTTATTTATTGCAATTTATTTTGTATTTATTCGAATAATTATTGATTCATTGAATAATTTCTAGTTATTCGAATTTTTTCATTGTATAAAATATTTTTATTTTATTTGTTTAATTTTTATCTATTCGAATAACTTTTATTAATTCGAATAATTTTTAATCATTCGAATACAATTTTGATATATTCAAATATGGTGTATTCATTCGACTAATGTTTATTTATTCAAAACATTTTTACTTATTCGACTATTTTGCATTTATTTGAATAATTTTTTTTTATTCTAACAATTTATTAAACTATGTTTTATTTATTCGAATAATATTTATTTATTCGAATAATTTTTATTCATTCGAATAGTTTTTAATTATTGGACTATTTTTTATTCATTAGGTTACAATTGTTATATATTCGACTATTTTGTATTTATTCGAATAATTTTTAATTCTTTGAATACTTTTTATTTATTCGAATGTTTTTGATTGATTAAAATATTTTTATTTACTCGAATAATGTTTATTGAAATATTTTTGATTCATTGGTTACAATATGTAAGTATTCGATTATTTTGTATTTACTCGAATAATTTTTAATTCTTTTAATAATTGTTATTTGTTCGAATAATTTTTACTGACTAAAATACTTTTATATATTCGAATATTTTTTATTTATTTGAATAATTTTTTCATATTCTAATGATTTTTATTTATTTAATTAAGTTTTATTTATTCGAATATTTTTTATTAATTGAAATATTTTAATTTATTCGAATAATTTTAATTTCTTGGAATATTTTTTATGTATTAAGTTACAATTTGTAAATATTCGACTATTTTTTGTATTTATTCCAATTATTTTTAATTCTTTGAATAATTTTTATTTATTCGATTTTTTTATTGATTTAAAAATTTTTATTTATTCGAATATTTCGTATTTATTCGTATAATTTTTTTACATTCTAACGATTTTTATATATTTAATTATGTTTTATTTATTCGATTAATTTTTATTTATTGGAATATTTTTATTCATAAGGTTACAATTTGTATTTATTAGACTATTTCGTGTTTATTCGAATAATTTTTATTTCTTTTGTTTAATTTTTTTTATTGATTTCTTCAAATATTTTTAATTGATAAAAATGTTTTTATACCCTTTACCAACAAAAATGGTAAAAGGGTATATATAGGTTTGTCATTCCGTTTGTAATTTCTATAATATCAATAAGCGACCCATAAAATATATATATTCTGGATCCTTATGCATAGGGAAGACGAATAAGCGATGTCCGTCTGTCCGTCTGTCCGTCTGTCCGTCTGTCCGTCTGTCCGTCTGTCTGTACGTGAAATCGGTTTTCCGAAGCTCCCAGAAGAGCTAGAGACTTCGTTCTTGGACTGGTGTGTCAGAAATTTTCCAAAATAGATTGGTATTGAAATTCAGCAAAATCGGGCAGACGATTGCAGAGCTGGAAAACTTAAACTTCATTTTGCCATATAAAAGTAACTACCAAAAACAAATTTTTATTTTTTTTTAATAAATGAACATATTTTACACTTCAGTACGACTAAAATTGGAATTTTAAATTAAAAAAATATAAAAAAATTAAAAAGTCGTTTCCAGGGTTGGAAAACTTTAACTTTTTGTGTTATGTCTAAACCTATATTAGTATTTTCTCGAGAGCCGTAAGAGCTACAGACCTGAAATTTGGACACAGTGTGTAGACCTTTGGCCGCTACAACAACAAATATATGAGAATTGGAAATTAAAGGGTGTTCCAAAACGAGCAACGAAAAATTTTAAAATCCCATGTAATATACATACAATTGTATGTATATACACTTGAAATTTGTAAGGTTAGTGTATTTTTATACAGACTACAAAAATTAACACTAAAATTTCAAAAAATTTAAATTAAAGGGTGTTCCATCAGTTAATGCAATTTTGACTATGCAATTTTGACAACTTGCTGTATCTTGGAAACCGTAAGAGTAAAACTCTTGAAATTTTCAAAAACGGTAAAACTAAAAAATCAAAAAATTATAAAATCGCCAAACCGAAAAAAATCGCCAAAAACCAAAAAAATCGCCAAAGCGAAAAAAAGCACCAAATTACAAAAAAAATTTCTAAGACTAAAATAAATGGCGAATAACCGGAAAAATTGCTAAAATGAAAAAAAATCGCCAAAATGAAAAAAAATCGCCAAAACGAAAAAAACCCCACAAAAACAGAAAAAAATCCATAATGAAAAATAAACACCAAAAACAGAAAAAAATCGCCAAAATGAAAAAAGACCCCAAAACAGGAAAAAATTGCCAAAATAAAAAAAAATCGCCAAAATGAAAAAAAAATCTCCAAAATGAAAAAAAGCGCCAAAAGCAGAAAAAAAATCGCCAAAATGAAAAAAAAAAAACGCCAAAATGAAAAAAAAGTCGCCAAATTGAAAAAAAAACTCCAAAATGAAAATAAACCCCCAAAAACAGAAAAAAATCTCCAAAATTAAAAAAATCGCCAAAACGAAAAAAACCCCACAAAAACAGAAAAAATCCAAAATGAAAAAAAGCCCCAAAAACAGAAACAAATAGCCAAAATGAAAAAAACCCCAAAACAGGCAAAACTCGCCAAAATGAAAAAAATCGCCAAAATGAAAAAAATCTCCAAAATGAAAAAAAGCCCCAAAAACAGAAAAAAATCGCCAAAATGAAAAAAAATCGCCAAAATGAAAAAAACCGAGAAAAACAGAAAAAAATCGCCAAAATGAAAAAAAGCCCAAAACAGGAAAAAATCGCCAAAATGAAAAAAAACGCCAAAATGAAAAAAAATCGCCAAATTTAAAAAAAATCGCCAAAACGAAAAAAAACCTTAAAAAACAGAAAAAAATCTCCAAAATAAAAAAAAACCCAAAACAAAAAAATCGCCAAGATGAAAAAAAAATCGCCAGAATGGAAAAAAAATCGCCAAAACGAAAAAAACCCCAAAAAACAGAAAAAAATCGCCAAAATGAAAAAAAAATCCCAAAAAACAGGAAAAAATCGCCAAAATGAAAAAAAAAATCGCCAAAATGAAAAAACCCCAAAAATAGGAAAAAATCGCCAAAATGGAAAAAACCGAGAAAAACAGAAAAAATCGCCAAAATGAAAAAAACCGAGAAAAACAGAAAAAATCGCCAAAATGAGAAAAAAGCGACAAAACTGAAAAAAACCTTAAAAAACAGAAAAAAATCTCCAAAATAAAAAAAAACCCCAAAACAGAAAAAAATCGCCAAGATGAAAAAAAAATCGCCAGAATGGAAAAAAAATCGCCAAAACGAAAAAAAACCCAAAAAAACAGAAAAAAATCGCCAAAATGAAAAAAAAGCCCAAAAACAGGAAAAAAATCGCCAAAATGAAAAAAAAATCGCCAAAATGAAAAAACCCCCAAAATAGGAAAAAATCGCCAAAATGGAAAAAGAATCGCCAAAATGAAAAAAACTTCAAAATGAAAATAAGCCCCAAAAACAGAAAAATCGCCAAAATGAAAAAAACCGAGAAAAACAGAAAAAATCGCCAAAATGAGAAAAAAGCGACAAAACTGAAAAAATCGTTTAAACTGAAAAAAAAAACTTCAAAAAAGCAAAAAAAGCCACATTAAAAAGTGCTCAGAACCGAATGTATGGAACCCTTCGTGCGCGAGTCAAAGTCGCACTTTACTGAATTTTTTAATATTAAAGGAATTAAATGAAACTAAGTTTTTTCTTATTTCGTTTTTGCTTCGTTCACTTAACATATTTTATGTATTTTTTAAAGAACTAGATTGGTACAAGGAATTAGAAAAATCCTAAATTATGATTCCAGGGTTGGAAAACTTACACTTTTTGTGTTATGTAAAATTAAATAGGTCTAAAAATTTTTTTCTTTTTCTTTATAAATTGAATATATTTATGCTTCTGAAAGAAAAGTTTGGCGTATAAAATTTGAAAAATGAAAATTACAGCTCCAAAGATGGAAACTTTAAAAAAATGATAAATTTTTTCACAAAACAAATATGTATGTATGTGTCTGTATACTATATATATGTACGTACGTTGGTAAAGGGTATATAAGATTCGGCACAGCCGAATATAGCACTCTTACTTGTTTTTATTGGAATATTTTTTATTTATTCGAATAATTATGTTTTATTCATTCGCATATTTTTTATTCTTTTGACTATTTTTTACTTATTTGATCAATTTTTATATATTCGAATAAATTTTTTTTACTCAAATAATTTTTATGTATTCGAATAATTTTTATTTATTCGATTGTTTTTTTTAAAGCTAGTTATTATTTTTTAATGATTTTTATGTATCAATCAGCTTAAAATCCGAATAACTATTTTCTTAATTATTCGAATTTTTTTTATTTATTCGAATAAGTTTTGTTTATTTGAATAATATTTATTACTGTATTAAATTTTTTTAATAAAATGGTATTTAATCGAATATTTGTATGTGCTCAAAAAAGTTTTAGGCATTCGAATGATTTCATATTCGAATAATTTGTATATACATATTCGTTTTGTTTTTGTTGACTTTAATATTGTACGAATAATTTGAAATTATTTATGTGTACATACATATAAATATTGTTTGTTAAAATAATTTCCATTTACTCGATTAATTGTTATTCATTCGATTATGTTTTCTTTAATCGATTGATTTAAAATTTTTTCTGTTTTTTGTTCAAAAAATTTATAGTGTATACATAAAATTTTTAATTATGCGAATAACTTTTATTGATTCGAATAATTTTTATTTCTTCCAATTGATTTTAATTTATGATAATAATATTATGATGCAGTGCTACCACCCAATACATGCAGCCCCATTAAAAACTTTAAGAAAACGAGACAAAAAAGGCGCAACAAACATTTGCTTAAATTGGATGAAACGAAGATTTGCAGCATAAACTCGTACGCTAACGACAAATCGTCGGCTGGTTACTAGTTTGCCGCACAGTATATTAAAAATACATTATTACTGCGGCAAACCAATAACCAGCCGACGAAATAAGATTCGTAGCAACAACAGAAAAAAAAGAACGAAAAAGAGGGTACGAGTATGATGAATTTGGTCGTTCGGTTTTAGAAAAGTTTCGAATAGAAATTTAAGAGCGTTTTTTTTTCTTTTAGTTTAATAACGGATCTCAAAGCGTTAAGACGCGATACGACAGCAAATACTGTGGAACTATTTATTTATTGTATGAAAAAGAATATTCTGTATTGAATACGGAAATATATTTTATTTTCAATTTACTTTGATTAACTATTTTCATTAATTAAAGTGCGGCAAAATAACGAATAATAAAAGAAATTTACTGCAGAAAAAAAATCAATTTTTAATTGAATGAAATTGATTTCATAAAAGCATATGAAATCAATTAAAAATAAAATTGTTAAAAGGAATTTTAAGAAATTTATTTAAATGAAATGGTGCAGCGAATTAGAAGAAAAATTTTATTTTTTTAAACTTCTAAATAACAATATTCTATTAAAACAATATTTTAATATTTTGTTTAATTTTAATTAATATAAAATTTTAAAGCGCGAAGAAATATTTAATTTCGAACGTTATTTTATAAAACGCCCGGTAACGCACAGTGATGTCTAAGGCAAAAAAAAAATAATAATTATTTATTTATTTTTTATGAATAAATAAATAAATAATTTCATTAAAAGTTTTCCCCAAAAAATTTTATAAATTTTATAAAGTTTTGTGTTTTTTTGTACCACTATTTATCATGTATTTTAATGTACTAAAATTCACTAATTTGTGTTTGTTTTTATTTATTTTTTTTTTTAAATTCTTTATTTAAATTTCCCGCAACTTTCAAATTCTTTAATAAAAGTGAAAATTACAAAAAAAAATTGGGCGCCAAGAGCTTGTACTTTAAAAAAAGTAATTCATTTACAAGCCAAAAAAGTATTTGCCTTGGGCGAAATTATCGTATGTGACATATATGATAAAAAATAAAATATATCATAACAAATTAGAAAAAAAAAATCAAGTGTTGTTAAAGCAATTTTCTTTTTTTGCAAATCATATTTTGAGATGGTGCATTATTTTAGTAAAATAAAAACGCTTTTCGCACAAATTAAATATGTACAGGGTCTTCTAATAAGAGGTTTCGTTTTAATAATTAAAAAAACAAAATTTTCAAAAACGCTAAAACTAAAAAATCCAAAAATAAAACAAATCGGCAAAACGATAAAAATCGCCTGCAGCCAAAAAAAATTGCCAAAACTAGAAAAAATCGCCAAAACTGTAATAAATCGCCAAAAACCGAAAAAAAAATCGCCAAAGATAAAATTTTGAAAACGCTTAAACTAAAAAATTAAAAAAAAAACGCCAAAACGAAAAAATCGCCAAAAACCGGAAAAATCGCCAGAAACAAAATTTTCAAAAACGGCCTACAGCCAAAAAAAAAACGCTAAAACTAAAAAAAAAATCACCAAAATTAAAAAAAAATTGCAAAAATTAAAACAAATCGCCAAAAACTGAAAAAAAATCGCTAAATACAAAATTTCAAAAACGCTGAAACTAAAATATCCAAAAATAAAAATTAAACGAAAAACTCGCCAAAAAAAATACAAAAAAATCGCCAAAAATAAATTTTTCAAAACGTTATAAAGCCAAAAAAAAATCGCTAGAATTAAGAAAATCACCAAAATTAAAAAAAAAATACCCAACACTAAAACAAATCGCCAAAAAACGAAAAAAACGCCAAAAACTAATTTTTCAAAAACACTAACACTAAAAAATCCAAAAATAAAAAAAAATTACCGAAAGAAAAATATCGCCTAAGGCCGAAAAAATCGCCAAAGCTAGAAAAAATCGCTAAAATTAAAAAATCGCCAAACTAAAAATAGACGCCAAAAACCTTAAAAATCACCAAAAACAAAAAAATCGCCATAACCAAAAAACGCCAAGCCAAAAAAATCGCCAAAAACCGAAAAAAAGTTTACCGTTTACTTAACATTTTTTTTAAATGTCGACATATCTGTATGTGTATGTGATTGTGTATGTGTATGTGTTTATGTGTGTGTGTGTTTGTGTGTGCATGTGTATGCATGTGTGTGTCACAATCTCTGTGAAGACGTCTGGTTCCGTAAATTTTGGACATTTTCGATAATAAAATTTTTGAAGTAATTTTTTTCAAATAAATTTTGAACTATTAAACTAATTGAAACCAAACTCTGGAGGAAAAATTACGGCACCCGTTATCGAACAAAATTACTAAATATTTCAATAGAGGTTATATGGAAATATTTTTAAATTTCGAATCGTATCGAATGCCGTAATTTGCCGCCTGATCTGCTTCAAAAAAAAAAACTTCTGCCACAGCTAATTTTCATAACAAGCTCCAAAAACCCTTGTTAAGCCTTTTCTCATTGCTTCGTTTACTTTTTTTGGACTTGAAAAACAGCATCGCCCAATGCTGGAGAATTTATAAATTTTCGACTGCTGTCGGTTTGAGCTTTGCAGGAAGTTTCTGGGTTGGCCTACAGGTTCCATCGTTTCTTTTATTAATTGTTTTTTTTAGATTTTTTAAAAGAACCGTATGTTTAAGTTGTTAATAAAATTTACTTTTTAATGGTAAATTTTCAAGTTTTATTTTTCATTTGCAAAAATAAAAGATAAAAAAACTGCTGTTGTGGTTAATTTAACCAATTTTGGTCAGTCAATACAATACAATGTACAATTTCCTCGGTTAATTTAATTGATATACAAAGTTTGACAAAATTAAACAAACCAAAAAAAAAGAGGTTGCAAGGTTAATCTAACCAATGCGTGCTGTCATTTTTACTGTCAATAAAGGTTATTGAAATGCAGTTCAACTAGCTATTGATGTCACTTAATCTAATTTGCTGGTGCTTTGATATCATGTTTCATATTTCATGTTTCTTAACATGTTTCGAAATTAGTTATTAATAGCGGCCCCAGATCCCAGATTTATAAACTTATTCCTAAGATAGCAACATTTGTGATTTATAAAAGGCTTTATATAAAATAAATCTGCTACAAAACGGTTTTAGTAACATTTGTTTTTTTTTCTTATAAAAGCGATTGTAGCGCAAAAAGTCTATAAAGATAAAATCAGGTTTAAACTGCTTAAGGGAAATCGTTTTTAATTGTTTTGATAATTATCAAAAAACACAATGCAAACACTTCCACAATAGCTTTCATTAAACACGATGAAATTAAATGATAAGGGCCCATGGCACCCTCTTCTTCATACTTGGCCATAAGACCCGCGAGACCCTGCAATCCTGCCCACTCATCCATAACATTTTTTGTTTCTCTCAAGACTCAATTTTTAAGTTGCCTGAAATAGTGGTTAATCGGTGCTTCTATCGACGCTTCTGCCAGGGCCTCATCATGTAATCTTCATCCCTCCCAATCTTTGCAATTCATCAGCATTCTCATTTCCCTCAACATTACATTTTCTTTCCACTACTCTTGTTCATCAGTCCGTTGAGGGCCCTTTTAAAGTCACTAACTATTTTCGACTTGACAATATGCATAGTTTGATGATAATCTAAGTCTAGAAAATTGGAATTCCTTTAAGAATTTATAAATTTTTCAATTGAATGTTAATTAAAAAGAATTCACACACACACACACACACATAAAATACGGCCAACCTGTGGCAGCATGATATTAATTGATTTGAATATTTTATAAATTTTTCAGGGTCACAATTATGAGAAGCTAAGGTTGAATTCCTTTTTTGCACAAAGAAAAGCAAAAACATAAAATAAAAACTTACCACTAAGATAAGCGGAAATTATTTAAAATTAAAAAAAAAATGCATCATACAAATGGCAACAGATTATCACCTGCTTCATCGCCCAAATTGGGTCAACATAATTTAGCCTTTACAGCGGATAACCCCGACTTGCACAATGCGGCAAAAGTGCAAACGACAACTAAAAATCCTTTCACTAATACTAAGCAAGGAGCAAGTTCTAGGAAAACACTCGCCACTACAGATGTTATTGGCGAAGCTATAGGAGACTTTGGTGTTTGGCAACTGAGAACGATATTGATTATATTTCTGTGCAAAATTCCCGCCTCCTGGTTTATGGCCTGTATTATTTTCACCGCTCCGGAGCTTTATCCCCAAACCGAGTTCATCTGTGATTACACATCTCTGGCGCCAAATCAAAGTACAACCGCAAACCAGTGTTACATAGAAGATGCCGAGACTGGTCAGAGACAAGAGTGCACAGAATTTTTATATGACTCTCCATTTCAATCTCTTATTATGGACTTTAATTTGGTTTGTTTGCGCGACATTTTTGTGGCCTGGACTCAGTATTGGCATTTGTTTGGAGTTTTGGTGGGAGGAGTTGTCGGCACAAAAATGATGTTATTGTAAGATTATATTTTTTTTAAAAGATTTACGAGTTTAATCATATTTTTTCTAATTACAGTATAAGTCCACGTAATGTTTATTTTATAGGGCAAATGGCCCAGATCGTATGTGGGGTAGTGACTGGATACGCTCGGGACTTTAGTTTGCATTGTGCTTTTCGATGCCTGTCCGCGGTCTGCTGTGCCGTAATGTTTACTGCGGGTCAAGCGATTTGTGAGTATTGCTTAATTTTAAGTAAATTCTTTTGGTTGTGGAGGTAAAAGCACGGAAGATTCCGAACCTTCTGCATGCCCAGTTGAGGTGTTTATACCCGAAGTAATTGAATATGATACGATATATTGTTGGTCGATCAAAGATTGAAAGTGAAAGAGATTGTGGAAGTCATAGCCGTCTATCATGGTTCAGTGGTTCAAATTTTTAATGATCAGTTGGGTATGAGAAAGCTTTCCGCAGGATAGGTGCTGCGATTGCTCACAATCGATCGCAAATGAAATCGTGTGCCAACTTCGTAGGAGTTTTTGGTGCCAAACAAGGTCACGGTATCGTGTATGCTATCCATCAAACTTCCTTGAAGCTCCTCGTGGATCTTGTCCGCCATGAATCACTGAATTTTATTCAATCTCTGTATTATCAGACATCATAAAGCAATGAAAACTTTAGGTTTCTCGGGATTAATCGGCGTCAAACAAGGCCAAGATATCTCGTATCTTAGCCAAAAAATGTCCTTGAAGCCTTTTGTGGATCTTGTCTGCCACGAATCACTGAATTTTATCCAATATCTGTATTACCAGAGATCAGAAAGCAGTAAAAACGGTGGATTGCTCGAGATGAATCGGCGGCAAACAAGGCCAAGATATCTCGTATCTTGCCCAACAAACGTCCTTGAAGCCCCTTGTGGATCTTGTCTGCCACGAATCACTGAATTTTATCCAACCTCTGTATTATCAGAGATTAAAAAGCAGTATAAACTGTGTTTATCTCGGGATGAATCGGCCCCAAACAAGTCCAAGGTATCTTGTTTCATACCCAACAAGCGTCCTTGAAGCCTCTTGTGGATCGTGTATGTCATGAATCACTGAACTTTATCCAATCTCTGTACTATTAGAGATCAGAAAGCAGTAGAAACAGTGGGTTTCTCAGGACGAATCGGCGTCAAGCGAGGCCAAGGAATCTTGTATTCTGCCCAACAAGCGTCCTTGCCTGCCATGAATCACTGAATTTGGTACAATCTCTGAGCCCATCTGCATCTGGACAGATCCATGAATTTCTTATTTTTTTTAATTTGACTGACAGATTATTTTTTATATTTTTTTTTTATATTTCGATTCCTGCTTAAAATGGATTTTATATCACCCGATTTCTTTTCAGTTAGCGACATCACTTCCGGTATTTACAGAATTGGCGCTATAATACTTTATGACACCTTCTGGTCTTTGGGAGTCATATTTTTACCTTCTCTGGCATCACTTTTCCACAATTGGAGCCACATTTATCTGGGCATTACCTTTCCTACTTTAATACTAACGCTACTGCTGGAATGGACACCCGAATCTCCTCGTTGGCTATTGAAGAATGGTGATGATGCCGTGGTTAATCGTGTGGCAGATATAGTTTGTCAAGGCGCTGCCATAAATGATCGTTTGGATAAAATACCGCCGGATTTTAAGGAGAAATTATTGCTATTAAGAGAGAAACTGAAATCATCTCCAGTGCCTGCCAAATGGCTGCAGCTGTGCCAGGGTCCCAGAGCAAAAGTGAACATGATAGCAATACATTTGGCCTTGGCAGCATTTATAATTAATTTCATGGGCATGCTATTGAATATAAGATCATTTGGCAGGGACTATTTGGTAATCAATACCGTGGCCATGGGTAAATTGAAGAGAATTTCAATTAATTTTTTCTCGTATCTTTAGCAGTTTCCTTTACTTAGGCTTTTCCGAAATAGTTGGCTGCTTTTTGGCTTTGCATTTCACTTTGAAGTGCAGCAAGTGGAAGTGGCAGTGGGCTGGTGGCTTTAACATATTTGCAGGTCTTATGGGTTGTCTGGGCTGGTTATTTAGTTCGGCGGAAAGTATGTCAAAATGAAAAAATTTTATAATTATTTCAATACAAAATTTTTCTCTTCTTTTTCGATACAAATAGTTAATCCAGAACTGAAAGTAACGCTGTGGATGATAATTGCCACCGTGCCGAAAGCTGGCGTTTCCTGTGCCCAATCCATGATATTGGCCTGCATGCAGGAACTAATGCCGGCCAACAAAAAAGTTCCCTTCGCTTTCTCGGTAGTTACTTGGGCCCGTGTATGGCTGCTGACAGCTCCCTTCATTAATGTGCTTAAGAAAATCGATGTGGCCTTATCCTTGAGTGCGTACTGTGCTCTTAGCATATTTGGTGGCATTTGCACTTGTCTAATATTGACACCCACAGTTAAAGAGGAAGAAGGAGGAGGAGATTGTAATGCGAGTAATAAGAATAATAAGACAACTTTAAATAAAACGTTGTGGACTGTGGAAATGAATGTAAACAATACCCGTTTGTAAGGGAAAGATAAAGGAAGACAAGAATAAGGGTGCCACCGTAAGGAAGTAACATTTTCAATAAACATTAATTTTTTTTTTTTTAGAAAAAAAACCCAAGTGTGATATTACATAATATTAAATGTAAACATCTTAAGCAAATGACCAAATGTAATTGATTGCAAAGCTACTTAGTCTTACATACTTAAATTTAGTGTAGAAAATGTATTAAAAAATACTAATTTTTTATATTAAAGAATTCATCTAAATAAAAGCTAAAAGTACTTAAGAGTATCTTAAAGTCACTAATTCCAGCACTAATAAATTAAATGTGTGAGAGATCTCTGTCCGTAAGTAATTGACTTGTGGACTTGGATGGGATAAAATGGGGGAAGACATATCGACTGAGATCAAGTATACCAGGGAACAACTCCGGTTCAATCTCTCTGGATTGAGGCATGCAAAGCTAATGATAGTAATAATAATAAGAACTTAAATATATAAACAAAATCGTTTCAAAGCTCTCATACCCATAAGTAAAAACAATCTGAGATTGCGCACAGACTGAAAAAAACACCTCAAAAAACTTGAGGTTCTGGCGTTGAGAGTAACAGCCTGCACAGATTCTGTGATTATGAGAAAATAACTCCCGAGCATATTCCGAAGGAACTGTGAAACTTTATGCCACAGAAGATGCAGCCAATTGGGGATTGGCAACTGCCAACATTAGAACAACTGGCAATCTTTAGATTCCTTAGGAGAGCAGATCTAGATGAAGTTTTCTAGCATCTGGCAAGGATGCAATATATCTTCTCTGTTCGCAGTGTCCTGTTTTCCCTTATAAATTTAAATTCATTCTTTCGAGTAATTGAATTGAAGGGAGAAGCTTATTATTTTAAGGTTTTTGAAGAGACTCGTAAGCACTTGAGATCAAACTTATCTGAAGGCGAGCGAAGATAGAAAAGAAAAATTATCATATAAAATAGGGCCTAAGTACTACGCCTTGAACTTGTCTTTTATCCATCTTATATTTTATTTTTGTAATAAAGAGAAGTAATAACCAGACAATGAATGCCTACTATTACTACTACGAGTATGTAGATGTTACCTTCTTTAGGAAAGGGATAGTGATAGAGAAGACAGGTGATGAAGGAAGAGATATAGGAAAACTTCAGTCTTTTACAGTCTGCTTTTTGCAAGTTTTTAATAATGCAGTGCTGCAGCGCCTCTGGTGTTAAAATTAGGCGTATTAAATTTTTTGATTCTGCTACACAACGAAGGAGGGCGCTCTGATGTTACATTAGGATTAGTATCTGCTGAAGTCGGTATAGTTCAGTCACCAGTACCTTATGCCCTGCATCACTAGAATTTTCCCCACAACAACTGATACAAAGGGAGACTAATGTACATCAGAAAAATGCGTGCTGTTGTTATTTAATTACTGCCAGAGACAGGGCTCGAGCCCAGGACTTTCCATTTTGTAGTCAACATGCTAACTCCTTCAGCCAAGTGCACATTTTAGAGTTCCGTACGCCAAAGCTGAAAAGAAACCCTATTGTTTTCGATACGATGTCCGTCTGTCTGTGTGTCTGTCACAGGCTCTTTTCTCGAGAGCCTTAACAGACTTATGGACCTGAAATTTTTAAAGAAAATTTAAAACTTTAGCAAATATAAAACAGTTAACAGTTAAAGGGTATTCTAAAGCGAGCAACGAAAAATTTTTAAATCCTAATTTGAATTTTTCACAGTTAGTGTATTTTTATGCAGTGTCTCGTTTCTGTAAGGAATGTGAGAAATTTTCGAGTCGAAAAAATTGTTATCATCCTGTGAAACACAGGGAGCGTAAGAAAAAAAATACAGTTTTTACAGTTGATATTTTTTGTAAGTTTATATAAAATAGCACAACCAACATAATTATTTAATTTTTCTCGATGCGAGAAATGGGGTACAGACTACATTAATTAAAACTGAAGTTTAAAAAGTCAAAATTAAAGGGTATTCCACCAGTGAATGTAATTTTGACAACTTGCTGTATGTACCTTGGAAACCGTAAAGGCTTCGTTAGTCCAATCGTATCGTCTTACTTTTGAAGTTGTCGTAGCGGTTAAGTTAGTAAAAACGTGAGTTTGCCAGCGAATATGTCAGTCAGCTGTTATTGTATTTTTCTTTACTTTATACACGTGTGTATATGTGTGTAAGCAAACGTTGCCAACACATTTTCAATAAGCATCAAAATGCTTATTAAATGTAACGGGTTTTGTCAGCTGATGCGCAAGAGCACGATACGATTTTAGTAATTCTAACATAAGGGGAAAACTCTTGAAAATTTCAAAAATACTAAAACTAAGAAATTCCAAAATTAAAAAATGCCGAAAGGAAAAAACACCAAAATGAAAAAAGCGCTTAAATTTTATATTCATATATGTGACGCGCAAAATAGAAAGGGACCTAAGGGTAAAAACCGGTTTTGTTCAGGAGAGCCATTTTAAAGATTTAAATACGTGTGTATCTTTGGTGTACCATCACTGAGCGTGTTGGTATTGGTCTCATTTGAAAGCTACACATCTCATGACGTCAGGAACGTGTTGATCAACCTTGAAAACGCGCGTAGGTCGTCCCTACCTCTTGTTTTGTGTAGTTGGTTTTTACTGCTTTCTACCTAGCGCGCTGTTTCCATGAGTTTGATATCAATTTTGCTCGCGTTTTTTCGAATCCAGGTTTATTTTCTGAAATTATTAATTGTGAATTTGTATAATAAATACTCATTTATAATTCTTTTAAATAGTGAATAGCACTCTGTTAGTACGAAAAATTTTTTTACATAACCTTAGAATCGTAGACTTCATTTTCATAAAGCGGGCATATCTCTGGGAGGGAACACTTTTGGAGCATGGGATCGGTCTCATTCGATGTTCAGATGTTGTCCAAATCAAAAAAAAAGTGAAAATTGATTCTTTTTTACCCTTAGGTCCCTTTCTCTAGGCGCTGTCACATATCCTATTGCCTATTTTTCAGTGTGACTAATTCACCATTTGTTTTTAGAAAGAAGTTTACCATTTGCAAAATTTTCGGTGATTTGTTACTCTACACAGATCCTTAGGTATTTTTGACACCCTGTAGCTTAGTTTGTGTTCTCACAGGGTCCTCAAAAAGCCCTTCTTTTGAAAGCTTAATTCATCTTATAACTTTTTTATTACACAGAATGATAAGAAACTTCTGCTGTGGAAAATTCTCATAGACACAGATTTATTGAAATTAATTTTCCTTTTCTTTTTGCCCCACTGTGCGTTGCAAGACTATCTTTAAGAATTTGCTGCAAATGTAGTGCATTTTCAGTCGCTTGAAGCTATAAAATTTTTCTCATAATTACCACAATTGTAACTTGTTTAAAGAGGATCAAATTGTTTTTGAATGCAAATAAAGCTTTTAAACAGGTTGAAAGCAGCTTAAAAGCGCAGCAAATGAACAGTTTGTTAAGAAACGTTGAAAAGTGAAAACGTTCGTGTTGAAAGTAAAACGAAGAAAGTGAAAATTAAAAAAAAAGTCAATTAAAAATACATACAATATTCAATCTATTAGTGCCCATTACTTGTTTTTAAATTAATTAAAAATTTAACCAGAATCGCAATGGATTTTTATGAGAACGCAGTGATATTTGTGACAGGCAAGTGGGCCAACACTGAAAGCATTAAATGCTCTTTCCAAGATAAATAGATAGATGCCTTAATTTTATTAAATGGATAATAGTTCAATAGAATCATTATTTATTTAAAAATTTACAAGAAAAACATCATTCGTAAATACTTGTAGTTTTTCTTTGCATTTGTAGGAGATCTTATCTAACAAAAATAAAAATTTCTTTCATCATAATTTTTTTTTTCTTTTTGTATAAAAGTTACAAAAACACTTTCATAATTTTTACGAGTACATTCATTTCATACTTTTACTTCTTTTCATTCATGTTTTCTTTTCTCATGTTATACTTTGGGGTTTTCTTGTTTTCATTGATTTTGTAGGAGCCACTGGTTTTGTGGGCAAAACATTGTTGGAAAAGCTGCTTTGGAGTTTTCCTCAGCTTGCTGGCATTTACATGCTGATACGCGAAAAATACAATAAAACTGTTGAGCAACGTTTTCAAGAGTTCATAGAGCATAAAATCTTTGAACGGTTGCGCTCAACCTATCCAGAGCGTTTGAAAAAGCTTAAATTTTTGGCGGGAAATATTGAGAGCGAAAATTTTGGTAAGTTTGATTTGGGATGTGAGTGTGTGTGTGTGTGTGTGAGTTTCTTCAATGCGTTTTATATACTACGTTTATACGTACGACATATTTGCAAATAAAACTGTAAATTGTTGCCATATGATGGTTATTAAGTCACAACTAACATAGTGTACACACCTGATGATTTTATATCATAACTCGTAGTGTGACGCCGGCAGATTTGCTCTCAAGCCCTGACTTGGAAATACGACAGACTGAAGGACCGACTAGGATAAATAGGGTTATATCTTCCTATATTGACTTTTTTATAACATCTGTGGACATAACTACTGCAACTTCAGACCGACTGCGGACTCTTGACTATGAATCGGACCATAAAGCAGTGGAAATTACGTTCTACTCAAATCCTTGCTTGGCACGGGAGTTTGTCATGAGATATGACTATGACCGGATAGACAGACGCAAATTCAATGACAGGTTGTCTATGAATCTTGAGTCATGTGGACTTCCTGTAGACAGAAACATGACTATGACTGAGATTGACGAGTCTATTGGCGCATTGGAGGGAGCTTTCCAGAATGCTATGGAACATTCCATACCCAAAGTTTCCTTCAGGAATAGGGGCTTATTGAGGCTTCCGCCTTATATACTGAATTTTATTGCGCAGAAGAAACGATTGAGACGAGCGTTGCATAGGGGAGTAGACCCGGACAGACGCGGTACTTTAAAAGCAGAGATAAGGAATGTAGACAGAATAATACAAGGTGCTGTAGCCAACTTTGAACGTAACTATTGGACAGATTTTCTAGGAAATATACGACTAAATAATCGGACATATAGGACTGTGAAGTCAGCAGCTGGCTTATGTACCCGGCCTGCAGTTCGGTCTTTAGTAGATTCTGATGGAGCTATTGTTTCTGATGATGCTGGAATGGCGAATTTGCTAGCGAGTAGTTTTTCCCAGGTATTTTCGGGACAATCTGCTCGTGTAGATCCACTCAGTGTGAGGGTGCATGAGACAGTTGCTACTTTGGACAGGACAACACCTTTGGTGACATTTGGAAGGACAATTAGGGCAGACAGGATTGTGACAGACGGTAACATGCGTTTTGATGGACTTGGTTTCATTGATTCAGTATCGGTGGGTGATGCATTAGCGAGAAGGTCTAACAAAAGATCTGCTGGTGTTGATGGTATACCTGATTTTGTTTTACGAAAGACGGATGCCACGGCATGGCGATATCTGGCACTGGTTTTTAACCACTGCTTGAATATAGGGTATTTTCCGAAAGCTTGGAGAGTTGCTCTTGTGGTTCCCATTTTAAAACCGGGCTTAAATGCTAATGAGAGGGGAAGCTATCGACCCATTTCCTTACTATCGGCCTTTGGAAAGCTATTTGAATACTTTCTTCTGACAGCGGTGAATGACGTTATTATTGACAAGGGAATTTTAAAGGACTTTCAATTTGGTTTTAGACGGGGACTATCGACAACACATGCACTATTGGTACTAACGGACTATGTTACCAGGGGGCTGAATAGAAGATGCCCGACATTGGCTGTAAGTTTAGATTTTGCCAAAGCCTTTGATACGGTTTGGCATGATGGCTTAATCTATAAACTGATGACTATGGGATTTGGGAATAATGTCTGCCGTATGGTTGATAGCTTTCTCAGGGACCGCCTGTTTAGAGTTCGGGTCGGTAGCATTCTCTCTAATGAGAGCTTGATTTTTTCTGGGGTGCCACAGGGCTCTTTGCTCGGGCCGGTTTTGTACAATATATTTGTATCGGATATACCTCAGCCTCCACAAGGAGGTCTTTTGTTGACCTATGCTGATGACATTCTGATTGCGTCTACTGGACCATTAGCACGAACAGTTAACGAACGACTTAACAGATACTTGACGACATTAATGGTATACTTTACGGAGTGGGGACTTAATCTCAATTTGAGAAAGACTGTAGCGGTTATGCTGAAGGGGAGACGGAAATATTTATATCCGAATTGTAGGTCGTATATACCTTGTTTGACAGTTGGTGGGGAGATGATCAGGACAGCGGACAGAATGAAATACCTTGGGGTGACTTTTCACGAGGACTTTGAATTTTATAGACATATTGACGACATACTGGTGAGGGCCAAACGTATATATTCTGGCTATCAGGGCATACTGAAACGCAGAGGGGGCTTAAGCATGAAGGTACGTCTTTTGGTGTACCGCCAAATTATACGACCTCTCGTTTCCTATGCCTTTCCAATTTGGTTTGGAATATCTTCATCCCAAATGGAAAGACTTAGGAGATGGGAGCGTTTCGTCCTGGCTGCATGTTTGGGTCTCAGGTACTATAGAGGTCGGAATGGTGAACTACGACGGCCGTCATGTACATCTATCTATGGGGCGATTGATTTTGGTAGGATAGATGTGTTTATGGTTGAGGGAGCACTTAAATTTATGGATAGAGCACAGTTGTCAGGTAATGATCTGGTTGGATTGTGTCTTTCTGGTATTAGGAATCTGGAGACCATTCAAATGACGAACTATCTTTCCCCGGTGGACTTATTGACTCTTAGGGAAGCAGGAATGCTTTATCAGGGTACAGACCTTCTATTTTACCATAGGAGAATCCGCACATTGGATATAACCAATACTGTATATATTACAACACAGTAATATTTTATTATTATTTTATTTTATTCTTATTTTACTTTTCCTTTACTTATTTGTTTGTTTGTTAATTTTTATTTAGTTATTAGATAGTAGGTAGTTTTAAGGATCTTAGTTTTTAGGCACTATTTCAAGAGCTTCCCTTTTTGCTTCCTTTTTTTTGGGAATTATTTTGTTAAATTGTTTTTTATTTATAATCATAATGAGATGGATGTATGTAAATTTGTACAATTTTTATTAATTTTATATTCTTTGAAAAATACCATAGTATGTAAAGAAAATTTAGTTTGCTTTAGCCTAAGCTAATATTATTTTATAATGTTTTGGAAAAAATAAATCTGAATTGAATTGAATTGACGCCGGCAGAGCAACTGTCATTTTTTCATTAACATCAACACAAAGGGTTAGACGTTGATGATTTTATATCATGATGAATCAAACAAATATTTCAAAAATACTTGTAAAAAATATCTAATTGTCACAAATAAAAGAAAATTTTTTTATAAATAAACGTTAAATGCACAGTATCACATAAAATGACATTTGATATCAAGATGAATTTATCAGGCCATGAGCTCTGATGATTATATCATAACGCTGCCATAACATTAATAAATTGAGTCTATACGTGATGAATTTTCATCATGATATCAATTTGACATTCATCATGATATAAAATATCGATCAGCTGTTTCCTACGTTGCAGTTACTTTACATTACAATCGGGTAACTGAGGCCTTACTGTTTATACGGCATAGCAAAAGTACAAAAACTTGGTAGCACTTCTATAGAAAACTTACTTATGTTGACAAAAAAGAAAAATAGTGTAAATGTACAAAATATCAATACTTATACATTTTTTGTGCAAAATTATCCAATTATTGATTTTAGCTATCAAACATTTTTAAGTGTGGCAACATTATTAAGCCGCAATAAAAACAATAATATGGCAACAATTTACAGTTTTATTTGCAAATAAGTCCGGCGTATAAACGTAGTATATGTAACTCATAAATCTATTCATGATTAACGCACTACTTGCAAATAAAATACTTGAGGTTGCCACACTTACAAATGTTCGATAATAAAAAACAATAAATGGATAAATATTGCAACAAACAACTTTGAAAAAAGAAAATAATGACAATAAAAATTAATAATTATTTGTTACTTTATACAATTACACTTTTTTTGTCAACATAAGTAAGTTTTCTATAAAAGTGCTACCAAGTTTTTATACATTTACAATGCCGTATAAACAATGATACTACGTTTATACGCGCACTATTTGCAAATAAAATTATTTGCAAATAAATTAACTCACTGTTTATACGGCATAGTAAAAGTACACAAACTTGGTAGCACTTCTATAGAAAACTTACTTATGTTGACGAAAAAAATAGTGTAAATGTACAAAATATCAAATCATTGTTGGTTTTAATCGTCATTATTTGCTTCTATCAATGTTTTTTGCTGCAATATTTATCGATTTATTGTTTTTTGCTATCAAACATTTGTAAGCGTGGCAACCTCAAGCATTTTATTTGCAAATAGTGCGTTAATCGTGAATAGTTTTCTGAATTAGTAAGTCACAATAAAAACAATAATATGGCAACAATTTACTGTTTTATTTGCAAATAAGCCCTGCGTATAAACGTAGTATGAGTTAATTTATTTGCAAATAAGGAACAATTGCACAATTTTTTTAGCAAACATAAGTAACTTTTCAATAAAAGTGCTACCAAGTTTTTGTACATTTGCTATGCCGTATAAACAGTTAGTTAAATTATTAAATAGCGTGCGTATAAACGTAGTAATGATGACATAATTTTACAATAGGTCTGAGTACTGCTGACCAGAAAATGTTATGTGCGGAAGTCAATATTATTTTTCATAGCGCCGCCACTGTGCGTTTCAACGAGCGTCTGAAAGTGGCAGCACGTGTAAACGCCGTGGCCACTTGGAATTTACTGGAATTATGCAAAGAAATGCCACGTCTTAAGGTCTTATAAAATAGCTTTTATAGCAGCATAAGAATAATTATAGAATAATTTCCCTTTTTACAGAGTTTCGTTTATGTTTCTACAGCGTATTGCAATCCTGGTCGCAAATATGTAGATGAGCATATATATCCCACCTTGCCGCCAGTGAAGTGGAAATATTTTGTGGATTGCGCGCTAAGAATACCCGATGAATATTTCAACAGTTTGGCCAACTACATAAAGGTTTGTTTTGTTATCGCTTGCAAATACTGAGAAAAAAGTTAATAGGATACGTTAGTAAATGCACTAAAAAGAATATATTTTTAGAGAAACACAAACTGCAGACACTTTGACTTGTCTGCACCAATAAAAAGAGTACCAGGCAGGAATCGAACCTGCGACCCTCCGATTACTAGACTCGTATACGGCATACTAACAAAGAGGGCACCATCAAGAAGGCATAATCAAAGTTTTTACGTTCAAGGTTTTGAGAAGTTTAAGCATTACGATTTTGAATTAAAGAACACAGTCCCCCAGAACTTGGCAGCACAGTTTTATTTTCCTTATCAAATTTACTTATTGTTGTAAAATATATTGCAAATAAGCACAAAAAAAAATTTAAATATTTTTATAAAAACTTTTCAAGTTTGTTTAAAAAAATGCATACAAATATTTTTAATATACTATGCGGCAAACCAGTAACCAACCGACGAAATGTTGATCATCTGCAAAGCATGTGCAACAGCTGATTGCGCACACACGAAAAAACTTGGCGAAACTGTATAGCTGCTGCATTTACTAAAGTATCCAATCATATCTACTTCAATAAGTCAATTAAATGTTTTTCTTTTTTTTAATTCAACAGGGACCCCATCCCAATACCTACACCTTCACCAAATCTATAGCCGAACAAATAGTCAACGATTACAAACATCAAATTCCCATAGTCATTGTACGCCCCTCCATAGTGACAGCAGCACATCGCGAACCCTATCCCGGTTGGATAGACAATATACAGGGCATAACTGGCATTATGATGGAAATAGGTAAAGGTTCCATAAGCAGCATTTTGGGAGATAAAGATGTTATATGCGATATAATACCCGTAGATTTTGTGGTAAACTCTATGATACTGACTGCTCAAAGGGCAACGAAAGGAAGGTAATTTTTTGTGCAGAGTAAATTTCATTCCAAATATAATTAAAGTTTCTTTTCTAATTTAAAGAGTTTACATTTCCAACTCCACGTCTGGTTTAAAGAATCCCATAACGTGGCAACAATTGGGTTGTTTAACACTGAAATGGTCTCGCATACACCCCACCAAGAAATTGCTAATGTATCCCTATTTTAAATATCGCAAAAGTCATTTCCTTCACGATATGGCTGTATATTTGCTGCACTATATACCGGCTATTTTGATGGACTTGCTAACACTATTGCGCGGTGGCAAACGTAAAATGGTATTGCCAATAGCGAAGAAGTTTCGGCAAGCCTGTTTGGCAGGTAAGTGTTTTTTTTTTATACCTTAAATTTTCCCATTTCAGCTCCACATTTCTTTCAGCTGCATATTATTTTTTGTTTCTTTTAGGCAAATGTTTTTCTCTGAATGAGTGGATATTCTTGAATAGCAGCCATTATAGTTTGGCCGATATTGTACAAGTTAATTCCTACTCCAGTTTGGAACGTAATTTGCAAAATTTGAATTATGATAATTATATACGTCTGTTTGTAATTGGCATACAGAAGTATTTGCATCATGAAAACATGCGAGAAAACTGTAACAAATTTAAAATCACAAGGTAAGTAGAGATAACTATTTAAATAAAGTGAATCGTAATCAAAAACAATTTGAGGGAATTCATCGGTTTACCAATGCTAATAGCGTATATCTTATTAGTATATGCCATAACTATATATGGGCATTTCTCCGAGAAATTCCACTTTTTTGTCACGTGCGACAGCAAGCAATTAATCTTGTATTTCTAAACCACTTGTCACGCTTTTTCTTAAAATTTCACCTAACGTAGAGCTGCTGACGGCCTACACAAATATATTAAAAAAACAAGCATATTTGCTTGGTGTCGCACGCTACAAAAAGTTGACATTCCTGTGGAAATACCCAGATGTACACTATGTAGATGTAAAAAAAAAACAGGCGAAAACATGGAATGTACACCGAATTTTAGACATTTCAAAATCTTTAATAATTATATCATATCAAAATGAATGAATTCTTTTAAGTTACGCTTTTTTATTTTATATAAATTTTTCGAGATTCTGAAATATGGGACTTTGGGAATCCTGAACTCGGGTTTTTAGAAAATATTCTTATTGGCATCTCTTCTTATGATTTTGTGCTCGTTTTGTTCGTATGTAATCAGCGTTGCCGTTTTGGTTACTTGTAACCAAAATTTTTTACTTTTTTTGCCAATGTGTACTTTTTTCCATTTTGGTTACTTTTTTTAACACAAAAATAACCATTTTTATATGGTCTTTGAATATGAATATCGTGGTGCACTACCTCATTTTTAAATGAATTTCGTAGATAAGAAATAAATGTGGGTGTGCTTTCCAAAATTTATTACATGATAAAGAAGATGAAATTGTATCCCATTAGCAATTGCTCAGATTTTCCCAATTGGAAATTAAAAGTATTAATATGGATATATGTATTTTGAAACAAAGTATCCAAATATACAAATGAATTTATTGCCACACAGCTCATCGGCTTCTGAAATTATATTTTCCTAGCTAAGTTTAATCAAAACTAAATGCAAGAAGCTGGATTTTAATACCATTTCTATAATGCATATGTATATTTTAGTACTTTATCTATAGATTCATGTGTTTGGATAACGAATGTATTAAAATCATTTTTATTACAAATAACTTATTTCTTTTGTTATTTTCGATTAATCGTAAGCGAAAAGAATTAGAGTTTTCAGGAGAAAATTTTTTTATAATAAGTATTCAAATTTGTTTTACATACCTAAATTGTCGCTTACGATAAAATTTTACAGCCCGTATCTTAAAAGTTATCAAAAGTTTGTTATTTAGATAGTTGTAAACTATGGTTAGGCCCATAATATATTAATTTCAATAACAACTCTATTTCCGATTACATGTCGCTTACGATAAAATCGAAAATAAGGCTCAATACAATTATGAAACTGAATTACAAATTTATTTTTATTATGTTATATTACGCCAGAGTTGAAAGTTGGAGTGGTTACAATGCCAACATGTGCAAAGCAAGGATCACACAAGAGTAATCTTGCATTGGAGCTAGAGCTGGCAAACTATCGATAGTCACGCCATTCGATATTTTCGATAGTTTGTTGGAAAACTATCGATAGTATCGAATTATTTTACTTGAGGTAACTTAAAATGACTAACTTTAACATTAATTTCTAGTTAATGTTAAGTGAAGACTTAAAATTATAATGTTTGGTTAAGGTTTAAATTAGGGTATCTTCCCAATAATCTTCCCTCTTTTCAACCTAACCTAATTTAACACGGTTGTTAAGGAATCTTTTTAAGCAACTCAGTTAAAATAAGAGATGATAAAAAATGAGATAGCACACAAAAGGATATATGCCATCTCTATGCCACAACCATCAATTCTGCTAGGCAAAACTCTAACAGCGTAATTTTTTTCTTACTTGCAGTTAGTGTTAAAGTAAGTCATTTCATGTCAACAGGAGACGAAGAGTTGGGAATGTTAAATTTAATTTTCAAATGAGTTTAGTTTTCAATTTAAATACAACTCAGTGGAGATATTAAAAAGTGTTCTTCTATCAAGAGTTGATCCGTTACACACGAAGTCTGTATTACTAAGTTCATAAATTTATTACTTTGAGTTATGACGTTATCTATATAATTAATAGGCGAACACGTTTTTTGTAATCCCTTTTACGCCGGATCTACTGCACCGATTTTGGAAAGATTTATATCATTTTAAAGGAATTTCTGCACAGATGTGCAGAATCTATATTTTATTGAAATCGGTTTAGTATTTTGGGAGCTATAAGCGTTTAAAGTTGCTACTACTACATGCAAACATAGTACACACGCATTTGTTAGCTTACACTGTGTGTGTGTATATTTGTGTAGTATTTTTCTTGCTATTCCAATTTTTTTCTTCTTATTTGTTATTGTATGAAAGCCATAAAACCAGGGTGACCGATGACAATTTTCAAAAAGTTGCATCAAATAGGGGATTTATCAAAAAAAAGGGGCAAAATTAAAAAAAGACGTGAAAACTACACTACAGTCGAAAAAGTGGCATTTTGCCACTTTAGTCGGTCAAACGGTCACGTTGCATAAAACTTATAGGACGAGAGTTCAATAAATTGAATTAGGTTTAATAAAGAGATTTTGTTTCTGTTTATAATACGGACGATTGTGTCGTCCGTTTGGTATATCTAGTTTAAGTAAATGAGCGATATGTACTCAGATGTTTATTGCCAATTTGGTAATAAATTTTTTCAACGATAGATAGTATCGCTATAGAGAAAAAACTATCGATAGTCTAATGGAAATAAAACTATCGATAGTACTATCGATAGTTTGCCAGCTCTAATTGGAGCCTTTTAATCCCTTAAGCGATTATTCCATACTGTCACAGATATATTTCGCAACTGAAGTAAATAAGTCAATATATTAAATACATAAAAATTTGGGTTACTTTTTTTCGCCTTTGGTTACTTTTTTTCATATTTTGGTTACAAAAATATTTTGGTTGTGGCAACGCTGTTTGTAAAATGCTCGATATTATTTTAATGTTTAATGTTATTTATAATTTTCGAATATTTTACTAATAAAAGACGTTAAATCAACAGAAATTTTATGTGTGTTGCATTACCCTGCAAATAATATTGGACTACGTGGTCCAATCTACAAGAAACAGACTAGTTACACCATGGTCCCATGTAATGCAGCCATGGATCATGTCGTTTTCACACAAGCTTTCAATGCTCTACGATATGTGTTCGTGTTTAAACGATTATGACACTTACAAATTGTATGCGAGTAGTCTATAACTATTCCATATGGGGTAGTTTTGGGGGTGGTCCGATGTAGTGCAAATTTGGACCATGTGGTCCATCCCTTGGACATCGCAATGTTAAATCGACCATGTTTTATCCATACATGCATGTATGGACTAATCGCGTTATTTGCAGGGTAGGCTCTTAACTCACAAACATACAGATATAAATGCATATGAACATAAAATACTCACATTTGGCTCAATGCATTTGGCTGACAAGCATTTTCTGGTCATATTTCACTTTTTTATATGTACATCTATATAATTAATAGGCGAACACGTTTTTTGTAATCCCTTTTACGCCGGAACTACTGCACCGATTTTGGAAAGATTTATATCATTTTAAAGAAATTTCTGCACAGATGTGCAGAATCTATATTTTATTGAAATCGGTTTAGTATTTTGGGAGCTATAAGCGTTTAAAGTTGCTACTACTACATGCAAACATAGTACACACTCATTTGTTAGTTTACACTGTGTGTGTGTGTTTTTGTGTACTATTTTTCATGCTATTTCATTTTTTTCTTATTTGTTATTGTATGAAAGCCATAAAACCAGGGTGGCCGATGACATTTTTCAAAAAGTTGCACCAAATAGGGGATTTATCAAAAAAAAGGGGCAAAATTAAAAAAAGACGTGAAAACTACACTAAATTATTTATTTTTAATGTATTATTATATAATTCACTCTAAAAAAGGGGAAAAAAGTGTCAAGGCAGTCGAAAAAGTGGCAATTTGCCACTTTAGTCGGTCCTATAAAACTTATAGGACGAGAGTTCAATAAATTGAATTAGGTTTAATAAAAAGATTTTGTTTCTGTTTAGAATGCGGACGATTGTGTCGTCCGTTTGGTATATCTAGTACATACTTATATGTTAAAAAGCACATGTACTTAGCTTGACTTCTTTAAAATAAACCCTTTACACACTTTACATTTGCAACTAGTTGTTGCAATAGCAATTTAAACTTAAAACACTTTTTAAATGCTACATTAAACGTTTATTTGCGGAAATGCAAGCAACTTGCTGCAGCTTTCGCGACCCGGCACTTCAACAAACACAAAACATTTAGCTTGACTTCTTTAAAATGATCACTTTACATTTGCAACTAATTGTTGCAATAGCAATTTATATTTAAAACACTTTTTAAATGCAACATAAACGTTTATTTACGGAAATGCAAGCAACTTTTTGCTGCTTACGCGACCCGGCACTTCAACAAACTAAATAAATAAAACACGTGTTGATTATTCGCCATCACTGAACGTACTCTTGTGGATTGTATTTACGCAAAATAAAATTGTGTGTGTAAATTAGCGCAATATCATTGGAACGTAAATTGAAAATAAATTTTTTCAATAATTAGGCGGGGAGTATACAAAATTTAGATAGAAATAAAGTTAAGAGGGTTTATGTATTTGTAAGGCAGGCATTAGTTAAATGTTTTTGTTTTTTAAACGAATTAAGGCAAATTTGACTAAAGAATGATTTTTATTAGTGTTAGTAGATGTTTTATGAATTTAAATATTTTTGTACACATATAAACAGCGTTGTCAACTTTTAAATTTTAAAAAGCACTGAAATCAGGAAAAAAGCGCGTAATATAAGTAAAAATGCACTAAATTTAAAATTTTTTCCTTTTATTAAAAAGATGTTATTCATAAATACATATCGCACACTAAATCATAAAGAGTCACAACTCAAAAAATTTCAGATGCTGAGTAGTTGCAAACAACTGTTGATACTGTACAAAATGACGAAAGTATGTAACACAAAAACAAGCATAACGGTATTTTATATTCTTCAAGAATACTGTATTGCAAAAGAAATTGTTGAGGTCGTTATAGATTTCTTCAATTAACTGGTTTATAGAAAAGAAAAGGCACTTTTATAATTTTGAGTTGTGACTCTTTATGATTTAGTTTGCGATATGTGCGTATATAAAAAAATAAAGGAATCGGTTCACCTTGCATTTCGTTCCTAAAACGTTAAACTAGAGGCATCCGATTCACATTTTATTTCTATAGGAATCAGTGTATTCTAAAATCAGTTATTATAAAAATAAGTTATTATAAAAAAAGTTTAATTTTTTTCGTTAAGGAACAAACGAATCACTAGAGTTTAGTCAAGTTGGCAGTAATCAACAAGTATTTATGAGGTTAAGAGCTGATTATATTTTGAACTCGATGGGGTTAATAGTTTGGTTTTTAATCAAGGCTTACCAAATTTGGTTGTTATTAAATTATGCTTTAAAAACATTCTTTCGGCTGCAGCTGAACTATGTGACAAATGCAATAAATTTTGAACGAAATAAAAAAGGTGTCAAAAGTATTATGCAGCAAACGCAATAAATAAAAAAGTGATTTGAAAGTTTATCAAGTTATATAAAAAAATATTCATAGCAAAAAAGTAATCGAAATGAAAAAAAACATTGGACATTGGGAACAATTTTTACCAATTTTGGCTATAATTAACCAAAAACGGCAGCTCTATTCACATCAAAATTGTCTCGTTTCAGGCCGATTTTTATATAAAGCAAAGTGTTAACCAAGTGTTACGTAGTTTAGACTAAACTACAGTCATGGAGGCAAAAGCGCGTTCAATTTCTTCGTTTAAATATGGAAGTGACAGAAGTTTGATGCTAATGCAATTTTTAATAATGCCTCAAACGAGTTCATTTTAACTGAATCGCTATTAGATTTTACTTCTGCCCAAAACTCGATAGTGGACTCAATACTTGTAATATGTCTTCCTTGTTGTGTGGCAAAACAATGCTTACATTCATTATATGTAATTAAAATGCTAAAGTTTGCGAGTAATATGGCGCTTATTTCTTCAACCAAGTCTTGTACAATCTTATTAGAATTTTTTTAAATGCTCTATTTAACTTCAGAGCTTATGTTTTTTCAATGACAGACTTCCTCGAAAAACAAAAAGATAACGAAATTTCTCTTTGAATTTTTGGTTTAGTGCCACCGCTCGAAACAAAAAGCACCGAAAATGAATTTAAAAAAGCACTGAGCACTAACTTCAAAATTGTTCGCGTTGAAAATTTCAAAAAGCACTAAAAACGGTGCGAAAAGCACCGAGTTGACAACGCTGCATATAAATAAATCCTTTGTAGCAACATTGTCATATCTCAAAAAATTCTATTTTTGAGTTAATAATGTAGACAAATTTGAAATATCACATTTAATATTATGTAAAAATGTCATACAAAATGATTGCAGACTTACCCTGCTGGGAAAAGAAAATATTTTTAAATTGAAAACTTTAAGATTATTTTCTACAAAACTAGGTTTTTGGAACGTAAGTTCGTTATGGCTCGTTTTTTAGGGTTCCGTACACCAAAGGTAAAAAGGAACCCTATTGTTCTCGCTACGCTGTCCGTCTGTCCGCCCGTCTGTCACAGGGTATTTTCTCGAGAACCGTAAGAGCTACGGCCCTGAAATTTGGACACAGTGTGTAGAACTTTGGCCGCTACAACAACAAATACATGAGAGTTAAAAATAAAAGGGTGTTCCAAAACCAGCAACGAAAAATTTTAAAATCCCATGTAATATACATACATACACTAGAAATTTGTAAAGTTAGTACATTTTTATACAGACTACAACAATTAACACTAAAATTTAAGAAAATTTAAATTAGAGGGTGTTCTATCAGTTAATGTAATTTTAACTATGTAATTTTAACAACTTGCTGTATCTTGGAAACCGTAAGAGGCAAACTCTTGAAATTTTCAAAAACGATAAAACTGAAAAAATTCTAAAATTATAAAATCGCCAAAACGAAAAAAATCGCCAAAAACCCAAATAAAAATCGCCCAAACGGAAAAAAACGCCATATAAAAAAAAATTTTAAATCTTAAATTAAATCGCGAAAAACCGGAAAAATCGCCAAAATTAAAAAAATCGCCAAAATTAAAAAAATCACCAAAACGAAAAAACTCCAAAAACTAAAAAAAACTCGCCAAAATTAAAAAAAACCTCATAAACAAAAAAATCGCCAAAATGAAAAAATTCCAAAAACAGAAAAAATCGCCAAAATGAAAAAATCGCCAAAATGAAAAAAATTAGAAAAAAACGACAAAACTGAAAAAAATTTTTTAAACTGAAAAAAATTCAAAACAAAAAAGCCTCATTAAAAAGCTCAAAACCGAATGTACGGAACCCTTCGTGCGCGATTCATAGTCGCACTTTACATACCATTTACACATGCCACTATAGTGGCATGCCATTTCGAAAAACTCAATACACTCACGATTTTTCACTAACACACTCAAATTTTTCGCAATGGCAGCTCCAGTGGCAGCTAAATTTGCATGCCAGTGAAAATTTGGCAGTTGCATGCCATTGAATGTCAAAACAAAGAAAAGTGTTACCGTGTTGAGCATTTGATGCACATTTATTGGAATAATGTGAAATTTAAATTAAAGTTAAAACTTGTTATATGTATTATTGTGTTTTTTTTTATTGCACTGCACAAAAAAAATGTAAGTTTGTTAATTATAGAGCATTAATATTATAAAAACTATACTTATAATAATAAATGTTAACCATTCCGCTAAACATATGCTTATATAATGAACTCGGTAACTCTATAAACAAAATGGGAGCAATTTTTTTTTACTTGAGAAGTATACAAATGTTCTCTTCGCCGACATTTTTAAAATGAACTTGCAATTGCATGTGTAAACAGTCAAGCAAATGGCAAGAGATTCGACTATTTCGAACAATTTTTCGTTGATAATACGTATACAACAATTGCATGCCACTAGTGGCATGTGTAATTGCAGTGTTACTGAATTTATTTTTAAGCTATGCCTATGTTGAAAGGCCCTAACTCGCTATTTTTTTGAAATCGAGATTTTTATATTTTTCGGTACATTGGATGTTAATTTGTTAAGCTTTACAAATCTTCTTCTCAATTTTACATTCACTGGGATTACATATTGGGAAGGAAATGTTCCCTTCAGCGGGAATGAAACTTTTGGGCCTTATAACGATTGCCGTGTTACGACTTCGACTTCGACTATGACGATTTTGTATTAGACTAAAGAACACTGCAACATTTTTTCTTTAATCTAGTACAAAATCGTCGGAGTCATAGTCGAAATACGACACTCGTGATTAGGTCCTTATGTTAACAAAGATTTCATATCTTTATTTTATAAAACGACCTAACGAATTCATTATATCATTGATTTTATTTCCCCTTTCTTTAGGTTATATTGGACTTGGATTTTTGTGCACACCTTTTTGATTTTAATGCTGATTTATATTTTATGTTAATTATTGCCTTGAACTAAAAATATTTTTGTTATTTTTATTATTTTATTTGTAATAATGGTTGTTGAAAATAAAAAAAAGAAACAGTTTTAAACGGTTTGAGATACAATCTTGCATATCGTTACCTTAATATAGAAAGGCCCTAACTCGTTAAATTTTTAAAATCCAGTTTTTTATATTTCGATAGAAGAAAAATACAAAAATCTCGATTAGTTAGGACCTTTCTATATTAAGGTAAGGATATACATATTTTCTTATTCATGTTAAACATTAGTTGGGTTAGGTCCCAATGTTGGGTAAGTACGCAAACGTTGCAATTCCAATATAGTTTTAAGTTCCATTATATGCACATAATCCTGGCGCACCGTCTCTATTAATTTGCTGTGGCGTTTGATTTTCTCCATTCTGAAAATAAATTTTAATAACAATGAGAAAATACGAAGTACATACCGTTAGCTAAAATGCAAAAAGGCGTAACTAATAAAAAATTCTAAATTGAGTTTTTGATTGCTTATTATGAATGCCATTAAACAACTATAACTATAACTAATATAACTATAACTAAACTAACTATAACTTTGTTTAGTTTTTTTTTTAGTTTTTTGTTTCTCTTGTAAAATTATATTTTTGTTACTTACGCCTTTTTGCATTTTAGCTTACGATATATTCCAAAGTAATCAATTATGTCCTATAGAGACTAACACTAGTAGTGTCACAATTAAAACGTTACCGCTACTATTTTAAAGACTTAGTCCGATGGGATATTGGAAGTTCCCTTTCATTTTAACGGGACGTTAGAGTCATCTTCTTCAAAGTCACTTTTTTTATCAATGTGGAATTGTGAATTTTATGGATTGAATGTGCATTTCAATCAAACTTTAGCTCGGTTACCAATCGGTAACCAAAAATTCTAGGTTGGGAGAAGTCGGCAGCCAAGATTTCGTGATTGCTAAAAAGGATTAATTACCCACTAAAAATCACAGCTGTTTACCAGGTTCTGTTGGTAGTACGGTTTTCAGCAAACCATGAATTAAAGCTGGAGGGGCCAGTTATTTTACAAAGTTCTTTCAAAGTCGGAATAGAATGGAATTCCTTTCTCATCGTTATCTTCAACCTGATATTTTATGAACTTCGGCCTATTTTCGGTTGAGTATGGTTTTAAACCGAAAATTTTGCATTTGAAATGCACCGCATTACCATTTTAATAAAATTTAGATTTTATGGCATTTTTAAAATTCCACCCAAACGAGCATATTCCCCAATATTTATTATATTCAAAAATAGCAACTTACTTTTCATTTTGTTCCCTTTTTATCTTCTCCTCTATCATATAATCGCGATTCGTCCTAGAGAATGCTACAGCTATTTTCATTTTATCAATTCGACGATCAATCCTTTTATTGCCCCGTTTCATATTATCGATTTGTTGGCGCGTTTGCGAGACTTTCTCATTCCTAATAAAACAAATAACTTCACGTTGAGAAAAATACTTTCAAACATTATAATAAACATTTCTTTACAGATTGACTATTTCTCTCCTATAGACGGCCAATTTCTCTTCAGTCACTTGCTCCAGCAAGTCCGCAGTATTAAGATATTTATCTTTTTCAGCTTTTATCTTATTCCAATTTCTTAATATATTAAGAAATTCTATGGAAACTTTACATTTTCCTATGACATACAGCATATTATTCAAATATTCTATATTGGCGCTGACCACTTTATGTTCCCATTCCTTGTAAATGACCTGGCGCCGGAAGAGGGCAACTTTTTCCATTGCCTTTATTTTTCTATGGCCCGCTTTCTAAAATCAGGTTTTTTTCAGCAGAATTTTTTTATAATTGAAAAGCACACTTACCAAAATCAAACTATTTATATCATTTACATCATCTTGATGTATGAGCAAACAATTTTCTAGCTTTTTCAAAGAGCCCTCGATATTGAACTCTACTTGGCCCATAGTTAAACGCAATTCCAAAGTTTGATCTTGTACGGATTTTAACTGGAAACAATTTTAAATAAAAAAAAAAAACAAAATATTAAAGGGCTTATTCATAAAAAATGTTTTTGATGTATAAAAAGTTTATAAAACACATTTCCATACAAAATTTGTTTTAGAAAGCTTTTATAAAACAGAACTTCAGTGAAATACTTTACTTACATACTCCTCCTGAGCTTCTTGTAATCTCTCTACTGCCTCTGCTTTTGCGCTCTTCAAATTTTCCATTTCTTTGCCATATGAATTCATATCGGAAGCCCCATCAGCTAATTGCAAATTAAGTGCTCTTACTTTCAATTCAATCTCCACCTTTTGACGACGCAACCTAACAAATTGATCCCAATGTTTGGACTCCAAGGAGGCGGGCATATTCGTTACATCATCCAAACTATTTAAGCCATCCAAATAATCAAAGATATCTTTGGGCAAGGGAAAAGGAAATTTCGGTTGAGATTTCGCATTGACGCGCATAGAAAGCTCTCTGCATATAAGAGTGGTATTTAAAAGTTTAGGTGAAACTTTTGGACGTTTTTTGAATGCTCTAGTCATTTCTGGTCCCAAATGTTGGGGTATATTATTCAAAAATTGGCTCTTAAACTGGCGTTCTATGGCCTTTTGTTTGAGCGCTAAATTATCAGCTTTAAGGCGGAAGTCATCTACAGATTTCGACCAAAACTCATATAGTTTGCTGTATTTTTGTATATATTCGGTAATTGAATCAATGTCCGATCTACGCCAGGCAAGAGAAAGAAAATGTATACACATATAATTAACATAATATATATGTATGTAGATGTGTGTATGTGTGTACAACTTTGCTTCCACATTTTTTTTTACGAAATAGAAAAAATTGTTCGATTGAATATAACGCCGTTCAATTATTCTTAGGACTCTGGAAATTTGAACATGGCATTATCATCCTATACAATAAAACGCCGTTCTATTATTCTTGCTACTCTGGAAATTTAAACACTGCATTATCATCATATACAGCAAAACGCCGTTCGATTATTCTTGCTACTCTCGAAATTTCAACACGGCATTATCATCCTATACAGCAAAAAGCCGTTGGATTATTCTGGCTACTCTTCAAAATTTCAACACCGCATTATCATCCGATACAACATAGCACTGTTCGATTATTCTTACTTCTCTTTAAATTTCAACACGGCATTATCATCCGATACATCAAAACGGCGCCCAATTATTGTTAAGACACTGGAAAATCCCACACGGCATTATCATTCGATACCACATAACGCCGTCCGATTATTCTTACGACTCGGGAAATTTAAACACGGCATTATTCTCAGTGTATTCTCACAAAATGTATCGATTATTGTGATTGAGATATTAGAGATGACAGAGCTGAAAACTCGCATAGTTCGAACTGCACTAATACATCATGCAACTTGAGACGACGAAGCATTGGAGTATTACCTGGGCAAATTTTTTTTAAATGGAACGCCCCTGGGACTTGCGTAATACATAATACAAACTAAGTTCTTAACTGAGCCCACATTGATTACCAATAATTTTCAAACTAACTTCACCTTAGCCAACTTAATGAATTAATCGGGCATGTTCTGTATTCCATGTGAAATTAAAACGTGCGAAATTGCCATAGAATTGTTGTTGTTGAAATATGCATTTCATAACAACAATGCTATGACAATTCTGAACGATTTAATTTCACGTGGAATACAGAGCATGCACGAATACTTCTACTTAATTCTATATTCTGAAAAATCGCCCACCTTCTAAGCACATTACAATCCGGAGAAAACTTCTAAATATACAAATCACAGCTCCTGCAAACCGTGGAAGCAAAGTTTCGTTTGCTCAATATTCTACTTTTAATTACAAACCTTAACATATTTATATTATCCAACCATTTTAGTTTTTTGAAATACATAACTTTTGTATTATAGTTTCTTAAACGCACATGTTGCATGGCAAAATCATATTTTAGCTTTGTAATCATCAACGCCGTAATATTTTCATTTAGCCTTAATATATACGTGGTTTTAAGCTCATTGGCATTGACCTCATTTTCAGCCAAAATTCTTAAATACTTTTTGCGATCCTCCTCCAGGGTCCTGCACTTTTCCTCATATGCCCTCAAGGCTTTTTGGTCCTCCAACGTGTATTCAGCTAAATCTTTCTTATTTAAAAATTCTGGTAAAGGTATATCTTTTTTGATTTCCTCCTCCCACAACTTCTCCAAAACTCCATCCATCATGGCGATCAAAGCCTGTTGCCAAAATTCCAAAGACCACAAGAGTAAACGTCCGCGTTTTTCTGCTATAATTTCGTCTTTCTTTTTGCGCCGATTGACAGCTTTAATCTCTGAGTCATCTACTTCCATTATATTTTTAACAAATTCATCTTTTTGCCATTCGGGTACGGTGAGCTGGGGGGCTTCAAATTCCATTCTACCCAAAAGTCTGAGCATGCAGTTCATATTGTTATATATTTGGTTTAAAGTGTTATTTGTGGCTAAAATAGCTGCCATTAGCTCATATTTAGTTTGTCTTATTTCCTCAAATTTCTTATTGAAATCATGCTTTAAACGATCGATTAGCAAAATGCGTAATTTGGAGTCTTGATTGAACATCTGATTGGCGGTAACTATGTCTACATCCTGCATAGCCAATTCATCACACATAATGTGATCATACACCTTACCCCGAATACTAAAGTAGTTAACTTTTTTCCTAGTAATTTTATCCTTTAATTCCTCCGGCAATTCTCCGCTGTCATTTGCTTGTACCTCAATTTCACCTTCCACAGTCTCCATATCATAAAAGCGATACAAGTCAAACATTTCATTAAAATTTAGCCTATTAGATAAACCAAAATTTTCCACAAAGAAATTTGAAAATATGGCTCGGAGTTTGGTTGTAATGCCCATATTTGAGTTCGTTATTACAAAATAAATCCAATCTCTTATTCTTGATTGATCGGCTATGGCTGCCTCTAGAGAATTACGCTCGATTTCACATAGCTTCTGAGCTTCTTCGGCAAGCTTAGCTAACCATTGCTGGTTCAAACAAAATTTTTTAAATATGCCTTGAGATTTGCCCGTCACCGTCATGTCATAGTTAATAAGATCCGTAACCTGTTGCTTCAACTCCTGCATAGTTTTCAAATTTTGAGTTTTGACCTGCAGCTGTTCAGGAGTGTGTTCTATAACAGCTTCAGATTTTCTTCGGTCAATGACATGAGTGGTGATTAGATGGGCCTTTAAGATAAGTGGAGGTTTATCGGGAAAAATATTTTCAATGCTAGGTATTCCAGTTGAGGCTACTTGCATCACCTTGATGCCACCTTTAGAATACATATAGACAAGGTATCTGGAATAGAAACATTATATTAGGGATTTAATAATTTAACAAGGTGGATCCTCTGAAAAAGAGTGAAAAGAGTCGTTCACACATTCTCAGCTAAGGCAAATAAAGCTGCCATTAACTCCAGGGATCTTTTTGTTCAGCACACTGATCAAGCTTATACTGACGTATGGTGCGTTACTTGGTTGCTTGTACTAAGACGTCCCACTCACACTCCCTTCCAAAATACTCTTAATCATGACGCTGATCTCACAGTCGAGCAGTTGTATGTGAACTCTGCATTAGATTGAGCCTGTTCGAAAATGTATCACTGCCCCGAAAATGCAAAGTTAGATGTCTTAAAGTGCTTCGCTGAAGTAGATAACCCACTAATAAATGTCAAATACGAGGAACAAACATGGCTATTACTTAAAAAAGATTATCAGCGCATGCAACAATAGGCATTATAAATTTATGTTTGCTCGTATGATGCAGAGCAGTGATACATTTCCGAACAGGCCCATTATAGGCGCCTGATGCATAGAAAAGTGCAGTCAAAATACTGTAGGAAATATTGACAGTCCCTCAGTATCTAACATGTGTAAGATTTTATGCCACAATGACAGAACATAGGACAGACTTGTTTGAGGTATTCTACTATAGAGCTATTCTGCGTGTTCAAACATGAACAGTTTCTCGGGAACGAAAATTCGAACGGAACGGCTAAGACTACAACTCGGCTACCATATTGGTATAGTGACCAACCGATCAGAGTCCTGCTGGAATGCAGTAAATTGCAAATATAGCAAATACTCTTCAGAGTCGCGCTGACGGGCTGGTCGACCGAGGTTATTTGATTAACTTGGCCACGATACAGTCTCGCGTGGTTTACCATGCCGAATACAACTACATCACTTTCGTGTAATATTGGAGAACTTGACAGCTACTGTCATATGGCTCAAATATTTTCAACCGTATGGCTTAGATATAAATTGTAGAATTAGAGAAGAAACGGAAACTGTTTACTAACTCTAGCGTTAAGAGAAGGACCCCAATGCGCGGGTTAGCTCAGGCGGAAATTCCGCATTCATTCACTTTATGAAACACGGTTAAAAGAAATAGACCTTCTTGACTCTATGACTTCCACCAATAGGATGATAATAAATTTGAGGTAAAACCAAAGGGGTTGTTGGTTCGACTAGTCCCAGTCAGCATTTAGAAGATTGTTTCACCAAACTGAGCCTTTTTCGACAATTCTGAATGCTACCGTTAGGTTAAGCTGGGTTGAAATGGCAGCCGTTTTGATGATAGTCTACTTGGGCCCATCAATATGTCTCATTGTGTTATCAGGTATTCAAATAACCAATTTGTCCTAAATATCTGGACTGTCTTTATTCTCCAGCCACCCCGTAGGTTTAATAAACTCATGAATCCTTTGTAAATAAATATAGCTGAGACAGGTTTAACCTAAGAGTATTATTTGACCAAAACAAAGTTGGTCTAAAGTCTTAGGTCTCCGAACTTAGAGCAGTGACAGGGGAAATAGTCGATAGTTTCTTGCTCTTCTTCACCCCATAACAAGGAAGAGATTTAGCAATCTTCTCGGACAGTCAAGCTGCCATTAAGGCACTTAGTTCATATGAGTTTAGCGCTAAATTAACTTGAGAAAGCCGCATAAGGCTAAATCGCCCAAGCAGCATGAATAAAGTCACACTATACTGGGTTCCCGAATACGTCGGACTGGAAAGAAACTGGAAGTGCAGGCGAACTGTCTAGGAGGAGTCTAGCATACCCATGGTCGGACCAAAACCCTTCGGTCTACTCGGAACGAATAAATTCCGATAATATATAGAGATCTACAACACCAGGGAAGACCTCTGGTTCAATCTGCTTGGATTAAGGCATGTAAAGCTAATGATTGGAATGTATAACCCAAATCGTTTTAAAGATAAACTAAAAATGCTCACTGGTTCCCCCACAGGCCATTGAAGGTTGAGAAAACACCTTAACAGACTTGGTATTGAGAGTAACAACCGGTGCAGATTCTGCGATTATGATGATGAAACCCCAGAGCACACCCTGAAGGACTTTAAATATTTATGCCACAGAATGTACAGACAATTGTGCAAGCAGCTCCTGGAAGATTGGGAATTGCCAATGCTAGAACCAATAGGAATCTTGAGATTCTTCAGGAGAAGAACGATAGTTGCCGCTATGAAGCTTCGTGGTTGGAATCAAAGAAGTTGTATCGCAACCTGGGTTCTTTTTTCTCGTTCTCTTCGTAATTGGTTGACGTTTGTGTGAAATCATCTTGTTCCCACCTTACGAGGGATTTCAATATCCCTGATCGCCCCAATTATTCCTTGAGTACTGGTGGCTTTAGCAATAACATCCAGCTTGTCTGGAACAGCCATCAATGTCTAGGAACCTATGTCACGGTAACTGCAAATATCTCACTATCTCTTCCAAAGACACCCTGCATTCTTGGACAGTTTTTGATGTGATGTATAAATTGTGTAGGGATCCAATGTCCACTTTGCTGCTAGTACAATAACCTATCACACCCACAAGCTAAAATCACTTAAGAAACAGTAGGAACTGTCGTAGTATTGAACTTGTATCGGGAATGAAACTGTGTACATTACTAAGGTTTGTTAAATCTGTGTGGGAGTCATTCGATACAGGCACCACAAACTAGGCTGTCATACTTACAGGTTTTCCTGTCATCTGCTGGTATCGCTAAGGTCATTGACCACCCAGAGTAACCTAACCTAAACTAAAGGGAGGGCAAATTTCAGGTTAGGAAGTAAATTGGCTTAAAAACACACCTTTTTGGACAAATTCAGGTTTATTGAAATTATAAGAACTAATAGTGGAATATGATGTTGGGCAAATGTCTACCTATTCTAGCACGTAGGCAGACCTTCGCTCTTTTCACAAAATTTTGAACCACATTTTGCAATAAATCTTGGCTTATCTCGTCAATTTAGCGACAATTTCCATATTTCAGAGCATCAGTTGTTTCTGGTTTGTTCACGTAAGTCCGGTCTTTCAAATGACCCCAGAGAAAATAGTCCGACGGCGTTAAGTCATAAGAACGAGGCGGTCAATTGACATTGCCAAATCGATCAAATAAGCGACCGGGAAATTTCTCATGCAATAACTGAATTGTCCGGCCGGCTGTGTGACTTGTGGTGCCTTCTTACTGAAACCAAAGGTCACTGATGTCAACATTACGCAATTGTGGCCACAAAAATCGGTTAGCATGGTTTGGTAGCGCACAGAATTCACGGTGACGGCGTTTCCTGGCTCATTTTCGAAAAATACCGGCTGATAATGCAGAATGACTACAAACCGCACCATAGGGTCACTTTCTTTGGATGTAATGATTTTTCGAGGACTGTTTGAGGATATTGTGAGCCCCGTATGCGACAATTTTGTTTGTTTACATAACCGTCTAATTGAAAATGGGCCTCATCACTAAAACTGATTTTGTTGAGAAATGCGTTGTTTTCGGCTCAGTTTTTCAAACAGCCAATTCACAAATGTTCGACACAGACAATGGTCGGCCGACATTAATTCTTTAACGAGTTGAACTTTATAAGCGTGAGGAAGAAGATCTTTATGCTAAATAATGGGCAAAGTGCCTCTGGTGATGCTCTATTCTTGCGAACCTTGACGAGTTGATGTTCTCGGCTCATTCGCAACACTTTTCTATGCACCACTGCGGACACTAAGAGCGTATTGTTTTGGTCTATTGTCAGCAGCAGTACCGTCAGCCTCGAATTTAGCGATTCCATTACGCACAGCAGCCTCAGAAAAGGAGCGTGATTACGAGGAAAAGCTGCTCGAGTTTTACGAAGTGATACCTTAAAATGTTCACCATTTTGATAGTAAATTTTCACAACTAACATTCTTTACTCAAGAGCGTAGCGTTCCATGGTTAAAAGTTCCCAACTTTTTACTAAATAAATGTCAAAGGATGACAGCTCAATGCTTGGCATTTCATCATTTGACAGCCAATTTACTTCCTAACCTCAAATTTGCCCGAGATGAAAATCCTTCACTTTTGGCAAGAGAAAACATTCGTTCAAACTTACTTGGCATTAAAACATTCCAAAACCTTCTGCACCACTCTGGGTCTATACTTTATCTGCAATATTTGACATTCACCATACGGCCTCTTCGATTTCCTTTGTGCGCGATAGTGTATAAAAGTGCCATCGACACCCCAAGTTAGAAGGTTTAGCGAACCCGTTATGCCATTAATATGTGACAAATGATTGGTCTGTATGGAGTACACAATGACCAATTCATTTGTATCTGTTTTAAAATTTAAATAATCCATAAACGTGGTCTCCAAGCGAACAGCAAAGAATTCCACTAGATTTTTCACAGGTACCAGCAGACCGCTAACATCGCGGTATGCAAAAGTTAAATGAAATTCAAACCGTTCGTAGTTGTTAAGCTGGCCATGATGTTGGTAGCAGTACAATTGGTTGGCACAAGGTATGGGTGCGCTGGTTGCATCAAGATTTAGGAATAGGAAAAAGCAATTTTCAGCCAAAAAACATTTGTTTATGGCAACCTGCTGCGTAAATTTTTCAAACACTACCACCTCGTGTATGATATTGTTGGCAATATCGGCTTCAACCAAATGGAAATCGTTGTATATAGTGCTATATATCGCTAATTTATCCAGGAATAGCAGATATTGTATGGGATAAGATTTTTCGGCTTCTAAGCTGGTTATGATAAAAGGTTCTCGGATGTTGGAGTAGTTGAGGAAATGGATTTTTCCGCCGCTAGTACCCACCATAATGTAGGGAGCCATGTTATGAGCTACAATGGCATTTGCTTGGGCTATCTCCATTGTGGAATATTTTTTATAATGGGTCAATGCTAAGGCATTGATGCAATTTGTGGTGGTGAGTTGTAACAGACATTCGTCCTTGACTCCCTTGAGTATGACAAAATCTAAGCTTTTCTCATTTGCATAGTGATGCACAGGTCTCACTTCAACCATTTCATTCGTTGAAACTTCAACTTTATAAAGATTACCTTGTGCAGCGGAGGCATAAATCTCCCCGTTAACATTTGACAAACATTTTGCAAGACCTGTGGGTAAAGCATCAACCAAAAGCTTCCACTCACACTGCCATTTGGCTTGTTTGCGACGCAAATAATATGCTACTTCTGGGCTATAGACCAATAAACCTTGTTTATGACTTTCTATATGGAAACATTTTAAGTTGCTGGCAACTTCCACAGCATCCGTGATGGACCATTGAGGATTTAAATAGAACTGAGCCACTTCCAACTGAAAATATATGTATATATAAATTTAGAGATAAATATATTAAAGTTCTACAGAATTCTAAAGTTACACACTCACCATGAAAACATTCGCAAAATTATCCACCACATAGAAACTATTATCGTCGCCGTAACACATGCTGTTCAAGTTGCTAAATGTAAAATCCTTGGATAGCTGTATCCTAGAAACTTCATGCATGTCTGCACCCGCAACGGTATAACATAATTCCCATACCAAAATTTCACGATTCCATTCGGAAAACTGTACAATTTGTGGTGTGTGATGGAAAGAACATAAAATCGATTTGCCTGAAGCTGCCTTTAAGGTGTCATGTTGCGCCAGTAGTTGTCCCGTGCGAAAATTCCAAATACAAAAAGTGTAATCAGGATAACCGGAAAGAGCCAATAGCAGGTCGTAATCATTGAAGCGTAAGTCCACAAAAGTGATAATTTTTTGAGCTAGAAGGAAGTGAGAGGTTTTCATAACAGAAAAGATTTACTACCGTAGTCTCAAGAATTGAAAAAGTAAAAGTAAAAGGTGTCTTAAGAGACCCGGTTATAGCTATGCGACTTAGCTACATATATGTATAACTAAGTGTGTTAATGCAATTAAATTATATTTTATGTGAGCTTTATTTTTCTTCTATACTTTTACTTTGTTTACCCATTTTTTATTTAACTTTTCTGGTCCTCTTGTTGTATCTTACCGCGCTGTTTTCATATGCCTTATGCATATTAGTTTTACTCTTTTCTCAAATTATTTCCAATCTATCGTCAGGCTTAATATTTATAATTTCATGGTCTGTTAGCGATATTAGTTTTCGTGCTAATCTATAACCTGCTCCGTTGGCACACATGTGAAACCCAAATAGTTAAAATAAAGGTGTACACCCAGCGGCTGAGTGGACAGAATTTTTCAAAGCACACTCAATTTCAGCAAATACAAATCCCACTCCCTATGATCCTCTTTCAGGTATGACCTTATAGCTGCAATCACTGATCTGTTTACCTTTTCAGCGGCATTTGATTGCGGAGAATACACAGCGGTTCTCATATGTTCTATCCCAACCGTTTCTACTAACTCTTGAAAACCTTTCGAGATAAATTGTACGCCATTATCGCTATGGATAATTTCAGGCACACCAAATAGAATACCTCTTGCGTCAAATTCGCAGTAAATATTTCAAAACGTTTCCATTTATTTCCAGTTATTTTCTTTTCAAGCGGCTTACGATTTTATTAATTTATTATTTGTGGGCGGGGGCGGCTGTTAGCCGGCTTACAGCCCATCGGCTGTGTTCTCTGGTTTGTGCTCATGTGCAAAAACAATACAAAAACAAATTGAGCAATCCTTCTCATTATTTTTGTTTTGTTTTTGTTTCACTCGCTTCAAAGAATGAAACAAAACAAAATAAAACAATTTATTTCGTTTATTTTCGTACTCTGCTTTTAAGTGCAAAGAAATCAAAACAAAAATAAATTTATAACTGTAATAGTGTCGATTATTTTTGTTACGAAAATCACGTCATAGATAGCATAGCTATAAAAATATGCCACCTGCCGTGTGTTGCATGAAAAACAACTGAGCAACAGGATCACGGTTAGGCAAGGTTGTGTCTTATCACCTCTACTTTTTAACTGCATCTTCGATGCTGTGATGCAGACGGTAACAAGCCATCATAATTGAGGAATTGCGTGGGGCTTACAAGGACGCTTGGAGGACCTAAACTATGCGGATGACATACATATGTTTACTTAGCCACTCATTCTCAGAGATGCAGGCGAAAATTTCCAGCATCAGTGACATCGCAAGATTGGTTGGGCTGAAGATAAACATACCCAAAACAAAATCGCTCCGCATCAATAGTAACACAGATGGCCACTTCTTCGTATGTGATCAAGAGGTTGAAGATGTTAAGTCCTTCTGCTACCTAGGTGCCACAATTGACACAACTGGTGGCTCAGCTGCAGATATATCTAATCGCATAAATAGGGCGAGGAGTGCATTTGCACAGTTAAACCCGGTTTGAAAATCTTCCAATATTTCGAAACAAACCAAAATAAAATTATTTGTTTCTAATATAAAATCCACTCTGTTATATGGATGCGAGACTTGGAATATGGATGGCACCACGTGACATACAATGCCTTCAGGTATTTCTCAACAAATGCCTCCGTAAAATCTTACGGATAGGTCACACCCTCCGTAAACCAGACCATGATATTGCTAAGAAATGCCTAGATTGGAACCCGCAGGGAAGCAGACGAGTCGGGAGACCAGCGCATACCTGGAAGCGGTAACTGACAGTAGAACTTTCGAGATTGCATATGAAGTGGAACGAAGTCAAGCATCGAGCAAAAGATCGGGATTATTGGAATCACCTTGTTATGGCATATGTTCCTTTTCTCGAGGAGTGAAAGGAAGATACATATATATGTATATATAAAAAAATTATGAAAATCTGTTTCAAAAACCCTTTATAAAGCCTTAATAAATTTTATAAATAAGGCTGTTTATATTTTACTTAAAAGTGTTTAACACTTCTTATATATGAAACGAAACTGATATTCGATTTGGAACTAATTACAAAAAAAATCCTATTTTAATTTGACTTAAAATTTCATTCGCCAATGAATGGCGCTATACTAATTTTCACTCACTGTGCAATCAGTTTGCTGCAAAATAGTTCGCTACGTGTGTACTTAGCGTGATAAAAGTTCGTTCATACTATCGTTACTTACCGCTAAAAACTGCATATTTGCTCAATTCCGGATATTGTATTATATGTATTGAGGGCCTTAAGACCAGCTCACAAAACGCTGCCAAGGAAAATTTATTATGCCCTGTGGCAGCTTGTATGCTTAAACCCAACTCGGGACTTTCGGCTTTGTAATAGGAAATGGCTTTTGTCTTCAAGTTCGTAAAGCATAAAATATTATCACACAGCATGCACACCGCTTCGGAGCCCACATTAAACAGGGTTTTGGGCAGAGCGAAAGTGGTCCAGCTGGAAAAATTAAATAAAGTTTTTGCTAAACAATTGTCTTTCTATGGATATCAATAAATAAGGGTTGGCTTACTTCACTGTGGAGGCCATTTTGGGTCAAAACTTCCAAATTGTTTAATAAAATTAAAGACTTTTTTATTGCCTTTTGCTGAAGTTTATGATAATGACAAAATAAATGTGCAAAAAGGTTGCCATGGTAAATAAATAAATTAAAAGTACCTTAAAAAACAGTCTGTGGCATGAGGAATATGTATGTACTTATGTTTAGCAAAGTTTTATAATGAATTATTTAAAATATACATACATGTGAGCTGACTTCCTAAAAGTATAAATACTAAGTTTGTATACAGTTGCAAAACATTCACAACTAACGTCAACATTTTCTCCCTCGAAATAGTTCCCCTTTTCATCAAATTGCAATCGTGAATAATTTTCCCCGGGGATTTTTTTTTTTTTTTGGGCAATTTCCCGTGGAACAATTCCAACTAATCGCAAAGTAATAGGGAAAACAAAAAATTCGAATTGGAAAAGGTAGAAATTTCTCGCGGAATTTCATTCATGATTGCCCTGGTTCACTTTATTTCTGCAGGCGAACTAAATTATTACATCGCATAATTTCGATGTTTTCCTTCGAATTAAATAATAAAAATTATAAATATTTATTTTTAGATATTTCTTATTATTAAACTTAAATTTGTTTGATTTTCAATTAATTTTTAAGCTTTACAAATCTTCTTCGCTTTTTACATTCACTGTGACTGATAGCGTGGAAAATATTTCACGGGAGATTCATGATACCATTTTTCCCTTCGGGGGAAAATGAAGATTTCAGGGGGACAAAAATTCCATTTGAAAAATGTGGCTCTGAAAGAAAAAAGTTTGGCGACCACTGTTTTACCAATTTTTTATTCTGTGTCAGTGTTGCCAGTTTAGGGTATTTGTCCCCAAATCAGGGATTCTTTTCGCGATTGGGCATGAAAATTTCGTATTGGGGATCTGGGGTTTGTTGGGGATGATAACTAAATTTGAGGGGATTTGTTGGGGATTTCTTTTATAACTGATGGATGATGAACAAGAATACTTTTTTAACTAAGAAATATGCGTCTGGCAAGTCTAAAAATGTGTGTTACTATTCATAGTGAATGGTTTATAATAAAGAAGAAGTATCAAGTCAGATTAAACAATAATGAACACTATACACAAACAAAAATGCGCAACAAATAGCAATACGAATTGTTGGAAGAAGTTCTTAGAAAACACACACTTTAAAAATAATTCAATTTATTGTTACAAGTTTAATCCTTCTGCTGAAATGCTAAAGCTTTTTAATACAAGTACTATGTACGACAAAGTTTGAGGCTGATAAATCAGAAGATTTCGAATCTAAAGTTTTTGAAATGGTAAACTTTGGTTAAAATTTTTTTATACTTTTCTTTACAAGTTTTATAAGTACAAATTAAATTTATATGAATGTTAATATACTCGTAGCTATCGATATAAATGAATTTTATTGAATTAATATGTTATTTTCGTCATTATTTTTCAAATCAAATTAAAAAAAATTTAATTTTTTCACAAAAGAAAAACTTTTAATCAAAAAAACTCAATTTGGGGATTTTTGGGCATGAGAAATCAAAAATTGGGGATAAGCTCTAGAAAAAAACTGGCAACACCGTTCTGTATATACGTCTGTTGATATACGTCTATTTAATTATACTTTCATAATCCTGGAAGCTTAATAAATAGAACGCGAAATACATCATATGTATATGTAGGTGGTTTTTTAACAAAAAAGTCTCCTAATAAAAAGTTTAATAACTCAGTCAATTTCTAAAAAAAATTTTAAAACAAACCTACGAATTACTCCTATGTAAACATGTTTTATAAGTAAAGTTATAAACAGTATGGTTCGAGTACAAAAATACTGCCTAAGAACGAGCTCAAAGTAGAAGTGTCGAAAAAAAAGCGAAAAAATTACATTTGGTGAATAAATACAGACATATATCTGAAATTTACTGAAACAATATATATATATGTATGTATGATTCGAAAGGTCTTAGTCTCTTCTTTCTAAATCCATTTATAAATTTAAAATCGGTAGATATTTAACTTAGTTAGAGGTTGATAAGTGCCTACGGTTACGAAAAACCGGGTTTTTACCCGTAACTTAAGATTTTGGATGTGTTTGGAAAATTTCAAATACAGATTATTGTTATGTTTGACAATACCTACCAGAAAAATAGTAACACGTTCCAGGTATTTCGATTTCATAAAAATTTGTCTCACAGTGAGATCCACGAATTTGTCCAAAATCTAGATTCGGGGAAAGTTTCAGGTCGACCGATTCAAGATGCTTGTACCAACAATTTAGCTCATCTGAGGCCTCTATTGTGCAGTTTTCGTGTAGAGTCAACTCAACTTTTATGCTCACATGGCCATTAACAACAATTTGGAAGTCAAAAAAGTTCAATTCACAGTGAAACCAAAATAATAAAAATAAAGCAAACATATTAACAATATTATCATTTACTTATTTTAGATTTATAAATTTATAACACATTTTCTTAACAGCTAGAAACTAAAATAAAACCTGAAATTAAATATTCTTATTCCTTATATCCGCATACAAATTCGTATTCGAATACATACTCGTATACTCATATCTTGTAATATTTCTCGTTAGACCACATATGGGTTTTGTTATGACTTCATTTTTTGCATTCATTGTAAGCAAAATATTCAAAAATTCCTTTTTCCTATTCCAACGATAACAGATTCTCATATTATTTGTAGCATTTATATTTGTAGGTAAATCAGTTTTGCTTCCATTGCTGTCATCATTCGTAAATGTTTCTTTATTCATTTCGATATTCAACAGCTGATCCATGTCATTTAAATCGTAAATTTGCGATCGGAATTCGGCAATTTTCTGTTGACTTATTTCGGTTTTTATTTTGCGATTGAATTCACTGCGATAATAGTCGTTAATCAAGTTGATGAGACCTTTGGAGTACCAGTATATGATGCCCATGAGCAGCATGCCCTGCATGAAGGGACCCACCATTGTTGTTAAATTTTAATTTTGTTGTTAAATTTTAATTTTGTTGTCTTCGGAATTCTTTAAAATTTCTTTTAATATTTTATTTATTTTTTTAGTATTGTTTAAAACTATCCAACCATTCCATAAGCCAAATATATTGTTGCTGGATATGCGGCCAGGCCATTGTAACAATCACCATCACAGTGTTGGCAAAAACAAAGATTTTCATCATTTCAACGCCTGTAGAAAATAGAGAGAAAAATAAATTAAATACAAAAACTCTTATTGCAAAAAAAATTGTTTTAAAATTAAAAAGCTATTAAATAAAAAACATTTTTGGAAGTTTATTTATGGCTCAATTGCATCTGGCAACCGAACTTCAGTTGCTTTGTCAAGTGGCAACGCAACTGAAATTAACGCCCACAAACACCAAAAATACGAAATTAAAATTTTATCAATCATTTTTTTAATTTTTAGAAATTTTTAGAATTTTTTAATTTTTATTAATTAATTTTTTTCTAATTTTCAACAATTTTGTTGAATTTTTTTCCATATTTAGCTCTTCTGGATTTTTGGGGATTTTCGTTATTTGTGTGGAGTTCTTGTTCCTTTTTTAGTTTTTCCCAATTGTTTTGCAATTTTTAGGAATTTCTTTTTTAATTCGCAGCTTTTTTATAGAGTTTTGTTCTATTTTTTATATTCTTTCCGGTTTTTTAATTTTGGAGTATTTTTCACTTTTGATTCTTTTTTAAAATTTTCCCGATTTTCGTGTTCTTTTTTTCCACACATTCGTTTTCTCTTTTTAAAACTTCTTTAGAAATATTCCTCATTTATGTTGTTTTATTTTCTTTTTTATAATTTTTTTAAATTTCTAAATTTTTTATAATTTTTTTAAAATTTCCAAATTTTTTAAAATTTTGCGATTTTTTTTTAAGAATTTTCTATCAGTTTTTACAATAATTTGTACAATATTTTGGAAGTTTACTTCAGTTTTTTTTAGTCTTACTTTTTTATAATTTTTCTACATTTATGCAAATTTTACGAATTTTCCAAAAAAATGTAACATTTAACATTTTCCGAATTTTTTTAACATTTAAGGATTTTTTATTTCATTTCAAGTTTTAAGAATCTTTATGAGTTTTGATAATTTGTACAATATTTTGGAAGAGTTCTGGCTAAGTTTTATTTATTTTTTTTTTAGTTTTTTGCAGCTTTTTTAATTTTATTTCGGTAGATTTTTCGAGTTTTCAAAAATTGTGCAGATATTTAAAATTTTTCTAATTTTTGAAAAATTTGGAGATTTTTATTTGTTTTTTTATAATTTATAATATATTTTGTACAATATTTCTTAAGTTTTTTCGAATTTTATTTTTTTGATTTTTCTAGATTTTCGCAATTTTTTATTTTTTTTTAATTTTTCGAAAATTTTTTGCAATTTTTGTGAATAATTTTCGACTTTTAAAGAATTTTACTTTTAAGAATTCTCATCCGTTTTGATAATTTGTTCAACATTTTTGATGTTTTCTTAAGTTTTTCTGAGTTTTATTCTTTTTATTTTTTTTTAGATTTTTTAAAATGTTTTGAAATTTTCGAGAATATTTTTCGACCTTTAAAGAATTTTACTTTTAAGCATTCTCATCCGTTTTGATAATTTGTTTAATATTTTGGATGTTTTCTTAAGTTTTTCTGAGTTTTAATATTTTTTAATATTTTTTTTTAGATTTTTTAACTGTTTTGAATTTTTAAAGTTTTTGTCGGTTTTTTAATTTTTCCTAATTTTGTAAACCTTTTCGATTTTTTGTAATATTTAACGATTTTTTTTTATTTTTTAAAATTTTAAGAATTTTTATCAGTTTTTCTTATTTTGATAACTTGTACAACATGTTGGAAGTTTTCTTCAGTTTTGTTGAGTTTTATTTTTTCATTTCCCTAAATTTTTGCAACTTATTCGCATTTTCAAAATGTTGGCCGATTTTTAAATTTTTCCAAATTTTTAAAAATTTATCTGAATTTTTTTAGTTTTTAAGATTTTTTTCGACTTTTAGGATTTTAGAATTTGATAATTTGTACAATATGTTGCAAATTATCTCCAGTTATGCTGAGTTTTATTTGTCTTTTTTTTTGTTTTTTTTTATTTCTACAACTTTTTTAAATATTTTTATTTTCCCCGAATTTTTGTAATATTTAAGGATTTTTTTTATTTAATTTTTTTTTCGACTCATAATTTTAAAATTTTTTATTTTATCAGCTTTTAATATTTGGTACCATATTTTGCAAGGTTTCTTTCTTTAGTTTTGCTGAGTGTTATTTTTCTTATATTTTTTCTTTTTGCCATTTTTTTTTTTTTATTTTTAAAGTTTTTGCCGATTTTTTATTTAAATTATTTCAACTTTTTCGATTTGTTTTGTATTTTTTGAGAATTTGTTCGAAACTTTCAATATATAAAAAATTTTTATGTTTTAATAATTTCCACAATATTTTGTAAGTTTTCTTCAGTTAGGCTGAGTTTTATTTGTTTAATTTCCAAAATTTTTGCGACTTTTTCATATTTTAAAAATGTTTGCAGATATTTTAATTTTTTCTAAATTTTTAAAAATTTTAAGATTTCTTGAATTTGTTTTTTCCTTAATAGTTTATTATATTTAGTACAATATTTCTTCAGTCTTGCTGAGTTTTATTTTTTTTTTAATGTTCCTACATTTTTGCAATTTTTTAATTTGTCCTACTTTTTTTAAAATTTAACGAAAAAAATTTTGAAAATTTGTTCGACTTTTAAAATTTGAAAAATTTTTATCCGTTTTTATAATTATTTGTACAATAATTTGGAATTTTTCTTCAGTTTTGCTGATTTTTTTGTGGTTTGTGCAACTTTTTAAAATATTTAAGGCTTTTGCCGATTTTTTTTAATTTTCCCCGAATTTTTGTAATATTTGAGGATTTTTTCGATTTAATTTTTTTTCGACTTATAATTTTAAAATTTTTTATTATTTTATATTTTGGAAGGTTTCTTTCTTTAGTTTAGCTGAGTCTTATTTTTTGCCACTTTTTTTAATTATTTTAGTTTTTGCCAATTTTTTAATTTTTTTAAACTATTTCAGAATTTTTTTCGACTTTTATTATTAAAAAGAAATTATGTCTTAATGATTTCTACACTATTTTGAAAGTTTTCTTCAGCTGAGTCTGATTTTTCTTTTTATTTTTTATTTTTGCCAGTTTTTTGAATTTTTAAAGTTTTTGCCGATTTTTTAGTTTTTACTCACTTTTAAAATTTTTGGAATTTTTTAATATTTTGGGAATTTTTTTCCACTTTCAAAATTTAAAAAAAATATGTTTTAATGATTTCTACAATATTTTAAAAGTTTTCTTCAGTTTTGTAAAGTTTTATTTTTTTATAATTTTTCTAAATTTTTGCAACTTTTTTCGAATTTTCAAAATTGTTGCTGATTTTTAAATTTTTCCTAATTTTTTCAACATTTCCGAATTTTTCTAACATTTGTGGATTTTGTTCCGACATTCAAAAAAAACAAAATTTTAAGAATTTGTAAAATATTTTGGAATTTTTTTTTTTTAATTTCAATTTTTCTAATTTTTTCAACATTTCCGAATTTTTTTAATATTTGGGGATTTTTTTTTTCGACTTTCAAAATTTTACGAATTTGTACAATATTAAGGAAATTTTCTTCAGTTTAATTAAGTTTTATTTTTTTATAATTTTTGTAAATTTATGCAACTTTTTTGCATTTGCAAAAATTTGCGAACATTTTTTGGATTTTTTTTTTTTTTGTTTTTATTTATTTTTAAAATTTTCGGAATTTTTGTCATAATTTTTGTTAAAAAAAGTTTAGTTTCTGTGGATTTTTTAAATTTTTACGATTTCTCTTTAAAGCTTCTCAGGAATTTTGCAATTTTAGCAAATCATATTTTGCAAAAAAAAAAAAAAAAATTCAAAATCGACAAAAATTTTATAAATCATTTTTATTGATTTTCCAGATTTTACCAGAAATCTTGAAATAAAATATTTTTAAATTTAACTCATCTTTTTGATACAAAAAAATTTTTTATGTTTATTTAATCTAGTACAGCAAGTGGAAGTCGAATCTAAAAATTCGAGAACCGTAATAAGGCCCATTACGATCTAAATCTAAAATGTGTATTTTGTTTCCTACTCACCTTCATCTGAACGCAAATAATTGCCAAAACCCGAATTCAAGTCATTGTCATCTGCGAGTTTCGGTTTCTCGACCTCCTTTCCAAAATTTTTCGCTTTCCTATTGAGGCCGGACGGCGAAGAAGTGTGTTCAGCTGACTTCGAAGATTTATTAGCAGCAGATTTTTGCGAGTTGTTATTGTGACGTTTACCGTAACCTGTGGCTGAATTGGCGAATGCGCCCTTTTTCGATTTCATGGATTTTAAAAAAAAATAATTAATTTATTATCATTAATTTTTTTTTAGTGTTAACAGCCTAACTGCTGGCTAAAAACTAAATTAAATATTATTTAAACGCAGTAAAATCTTTTAATTTTCTTTATTTCTACGAAAAATAAAGTACAGGGATTATTGTGAACAATTTTATAAGGTTTCTGAAAAAATTGATTTTCTTGTTTTGCGAATTGTGTCATGGCCCAAATGACGGTCTAACCTGCATTGCTATTGTATACGAAGGAAGGAAAACAATTTGTTTAAATTTATTTTCATTTATTTATTTATTATCAACCATATAATGTTCAATTATGTTTTCTTTTTATCGTAAATAGTCAAGTTTTTACAAACATGTGCTTACGAGTATTTTTATTGCAGAATAACAGCGTGTTCGTTCATAAGTGATTTGATAATTCGGCAACAAAATCAAAAATAATAATTTAATGTAACAGTTCTACATATGTTACGAAATTTTATTACATCTTTATTAGAAATAAATAATTGCCATTCTGATTTATTACACCATTTCCAACTGAATTTTTATACTAAATATGGAGCCCGTTTCTTTTTTGACGAAAATCGATTACTTACGATAGCATATAATCGATTTTGGTAAAAAAAAAATCAAGTTCGATAATTATGTCGCTCAAGCTTTTTTGACGGTTATGGCACTATATGTGTGAAAATGCTAAAATATTAATCATTAATTGATTTGTGTGTGGTATGTTCGAAATTTCGAACTATTCAATTAAATAAAAATATAAATTTCCAAATTATGTATAATCTTGTTTTTGTTACGAAGGGCATGAAAACTTGCTCAAGTTTCGGCATGTTCGAAATTTCGAAGTTAACTTCGAATAATTGAAAAACCTGTATTGTAGTAGTACCTATTGTAGCAGTATTAGTGAAAACCGATTATATGAATGAATAAATTAAAAATTAAATTAAAAATAATTTTACGCTACACGTAAAAATTTTACTTCCAAAAATTAAATTCATATTTAAAATTTCATTTCAAATCTTCGAAATACATATAGCCAAAAATTTTATTTAAGGAGCCAATTAAATAAAAAATTTTATTTATCAAGCGAAAATGCTGGTATGTATGTATATTGATTATGTGGTATGTTAGAAATTTCGAACTGCCAAAATTTAGTTTCAGTATGTTCGAATATTCGAATTTAGCTTCGAATAAATGAAAATGAAAAAAATATCTTTAGAAAAGTTAATTCTATGCAAATAAATTTACTTCCCATTATGCAATTGAAATTTAAAATTTGATTTCGAAGTTTCGAAATGTAAAGAAAAATCTTTTTTAAGGCTCAGTTAATAGAAAAATATTTATTTGCCAAGCGAAATTGCTTGATTATGTGTTGATTGCTTGATTATGTGTTGATTTTGTGTCATGTTCGAAATTTCGAACTACCAAATTTTATAATAATATCTACAGTAAATGTAATTGAAACTAAAAATTTGATTTCGCAATTTTTAAAAATTTATTTTCTTTTTTTTCTGATGCGAAGGACTTAAAAACCTTCAAATTTCAATATGTTCACAAATTCGAATTTAACTTCGAATAAATGAAAAACTAAAATATTTATAGAAAAGCTAATTTTATGCTAAAATGCTAAAATCTTACTGTCCAAAATGTAATTGAAATTGATTTCGAATATTCGAAATTTAGACTAAAATCTTTTTTAAGTGCCCAATTAAATAAAAATATTAAATTAAATAAATTTAATATGTTTACATCCTTATTTATAAAGCTTAATAAGGCTTTATAAAGCCTTTTTAAGAAAAATTTTGCATGAAAATTTGTGTTAAAACCACTTTTTGAAGCCCTAATTAGTTTTATAAATAAGGCTGTTACTATATTTGGAAATTCGAAATAAATTAATTTCGAAATTAAAAAAGTTCAACACCAGCATTTGGCCTACAAATGTTTTGAGTTCTAATTCCCGATAACTGCTAATGAATTTAAGAGACATTTTGAAAGATAATTCAGTTTTTTATGTTTTTTTTTATTCAAATATGTTATTTGGAAATGGTGTAATTGATTCTGATAGTTTATACTTGTCGCTAAATTTTAAGCTGCGAGATTTTACAACAACACATATTACAAACCTCACAAATCACAACCATAAAATAAAATATACGTTAAAAAAACATAAAAGAACACCAAAACAAAATAAAAAATAAAAAAAATTAAAAAAATATACATGTGACCATGGTGTAATTATACAGGTGACTGCGTAAGGATTTATTATACAAAAATACGGCAACCATAGCTGTGTAAAGAACCGAAGAATGTCAAAAGCACAAGAATAATTGTACCAAAACCAAAACAAAATCGAAGTTTTTGACATTCTTCAGCTACAAAGCACATAGAGCAAAAAATTATCAGCTGAAGTAGCGCTGCCACCTAGTTAGATACACCTTGCATGTGACCTTCTCCGAGAAAAGGGACCTAGTGTGTCAAAAAACGGGTGTGTGTCAAAATCGATAAAAATGAGAAAAACATTAAAATTCTATTTTTTAAATTAGTTTTTCTCAAAACTTCATTTTCACACACTAGGTCCCTTTTCTCGGAGAAGATCTCACACATTTGTTTGTTTACTGTGGGTTAATATCTATTTTGTTGGAGCTTATGCCAACTCATCGGTAGACTTGCCAGGCGTATTTCGAAAACTGCTTAAAAACTGGAAGTGCTTATATACAAGAACTCACAAGAAATAATTGAGAATTGCAAATAAAAAAATGGTAAATCAATTGCACACAATATTGAATAATATTGTTTGCTGGGTCAGCTTACTATGACCGATCAACTTTTGAGTTTATAGAAGAGATAGATGAATATAATGAAGAGAGGAGAGCTATGATATTTTCTTCTTCTCTTGCCCATGCACTTTTTAAGTTGCTCCACTAAAATTGCCGTGTTTAAACCCAGTCTCAGCAACGTGGCGCCTTGAAACTTAAAACACGTGTTTTATAACGTTAACACTTTTCACTAAAGTAATTGTGTATATTTCTAGTTTACACTATGCAAGTCTTTTTGCTAAGCTGATTAGTTTGTTACCCTACGTCTCCACTAGCCATCGACATGGGCATGACATGAACATGACGCCGGCAGAGCAACTGTGAAAAAATCATTATTTTCTTTGTTGTGGTGAATACGTGCGATGTCCATGTTCAGGCATATCAAAGTATTTTGCACTAGTGCAATAAAGATGGAATATTTACTAATTTTGTTCTATCTCTTTTCTTTCTATTGCAAATGGTTGCCGACTGAGAATCTCATGGCGAACATTGTTGCTCAGACATATGCTCGGGCATTGATGTCAGAGCATGAACAAAACATGGACATGAGCGGTCTCCATTAGCCATTTTCGATGTTCGACATGATGCCCATACCAAGTTCATGGCTAGTGGAGACCCCCAGTTAGGAGAGAGAGAGACGAGGGGAAAATAAACGTTTCTGTTCCGCTCCTCTCTATCTCTCTCTCCTCTAACAAGCTAATCAGCTTAGCGATAAGACTTGCATAGGGCAAACTAGGACTAATTCAAATAATTTGCAGGTTTCAATAGCTGCTGCTTCTTCTTCTGCAAGAGGCTGGCCTATGTTACCCAGCTAAATACATTTTAAAATTAAATTTTTTAAATAAAAAAAAACTTAGCACTAAAAATTTCAGATTACTAATGCATACATTTTATTTTTGCAAACTACATAATTAATTTATATACATACATAAAACAAAAACAAAAGGGAATATATGTAAGTAATAATAAAATAATAAAATATAATAAAATAATAAAAACGACGAATACTTGTAGGAAAAGAAATTAAACACAAAAGGTATTCATTTCAGTTTTTTTTTTTGGTTGGAAAAATGGAAAAATTTAATTTTTCTTACAACAACCACAGGTAAAAAAATTCACCAAAAGTTGAAATTTTAAATTCAACTTTTGGTGGAATTCTTTTTCCTGTGTTTGTTGTAAAAAAAAAATACATTTTTCCATTTTTCCAACAGGAAAAAACTGAAATGAATACCTTTACAGTTTTGAAATATTTATAAAGAAGAGCCATTGCTTTTTTAGGGCAGAGTTTTTAATGAAAAAAAAAGTAATACTACTACAAGACCTAAACGTAGATAAATAACTAATTTATGATTAATTATTGTTTGTTATAAATCTATATATATGTATGTATGTATATGTATATAAGTAAGTATAAAGTACTCAGCAAGTTAGCAAAATTTGCTTATAATAATATTTGCTTATAAATGTCACATTTTCTTCATACCACGCGCCTTAATAAATGTGATATGGTTTATCAAAATTATATCGTTTATATTTTAATATATGTTAATATATGTATATGTTTTTAATTGATATGACTAAATGATTACATATAAATTATGATAATTGTAGTTATAGCACTTTCAAAAGCATTTAAAACAAATTTATTGTTTTTATTTTTTTAATTTAAGAAAATTAAATTTAAAAAATAAGTATAAATAAACGTTATAGTTAGTTTTTTCTAGCAGAAAAATTAATTAAAATTCATTTTTATTGATTAATTAATTTTGGACCTGCTCTAGAAAAAAAGAGAAAACGGCTGGAAAATGCTTAAACAAATGCCAATGTTAATAACAAGTTTTATGTCTTTTTTTTTAAATGTATGTATGTTTTTCATTCATAATTTTTTAAGTTTTTCTTATAACATGTGCGTTCATTATTATTATTTTTTTTATGACAACTCAAACCTACAAAATTACACTTTATAAGTAATTCTCAATGTTTATGGATTTTATTTACACGAAAAGCGACTTAACAACAAACAGGGTTTTTAAAAAACATTAAGGACTCAATATAAGTAAGATACAAAATATCTTAATAAAATAATTATCACTAAAATATAAGAAAGATATCAATTAAAAACAGGCAGGATTTGAAAGTTCTTTAACTAAAGCAGGCAACGTTTTCTTTTGCAAAAAAAAAAGAATACTTTCAAATTTAAAAAATTTTAAAAAGTACAGACCAAGGCAAATTCATTTCCAGGTAATATCAGGATTACAAAAACAATGAAAAAATACAACAATGAAAAAAACAACATGGGTTTTAGTTCATCCAAAACTTCAAAAATAAAATTTGTTTAACACAATAATAATAAAATTGATTCACATAAATTTGAAAATATTTCTCCACGGCAGCCACCACTTACAAAATTTGCAACGTCTAGCACTTCTCACAATTTTTTAATAGTTTTTTTTTTAAATATTTTTCATGTTGAAATTTTTTTACATTTTCTTTTAATTTCTCTGTCGTAAAAAATTTTTGAAGTTTCGGATGAACTATAATTTGAAAAAAAAAAATAGCTCAGCTGCATTTCCGCTACTACCTTGTGAATGTGCCTTGGAACAGACTATACAATTTTTTCACATAGATACATATTTATATGCATGTACTTTTCAAAATGGCACTTTGGAGTGATTTTTAGCGTTCCGTATGTTTTCGTTACGATGCCCGTCTGTTCTCGAGAACGGTAAGAGCTACGGACCTGAAGGTTACACAGAATATTCAAAACTTTGGGCGCTACAACATATATATGACAACAATACAATACAATAATATATGACTGTTAAAAATTAAAGGGTGTTCTAAAACGAGCAAGGAAACATGTTGAAATCCTAATGTAATATACACATAATTATATGTATATAGACACTTGAAATTTTTAAAATGAGTATACATACATATGTATTTTTATACACCAGGGGCCCGTTTCTCAAAACTACAAATTACAAATCTACAAATAAAATATACACAAAACAACAATAAAATTTGTAAAAGTGTTGTTGTTTTGTGTGTATTTTATTTGTAGATTTTTAATTTGTAGTTTTGAGAGACGGGCCCCAGTTAGCACTGAAATTTAAAAAATCAAAATTAAAGGGTATTCCATCAGTTAATGTAATTTTGTCAACTTGCTGTGTATGTTGAAAACCACCGCAAGAGGCAAACTCTTGAAATTTTCAAAAACGCTACAACTAAAATATCCCTAAATTTAAAAAATGCCGAAACGAAAAATCACCTAAATGAAGAAATCGCCAAAACCAAAAAAGCGCTTAAGTGAAAAATATCACCAAAAAAAATTAAATGCAAAAAAAATCATCAAAATTTAAAAGTTCGTCAAAAACTATAACAAAAACGTAAAAAGGCGAAAAAAATCTCCAAGAACCGAACACATTGCCAAAAACCGAAAAAATTACAAAAAAAAATTTAAAAAAAACCAAAAAAAAAATCGAAAAAACCGAAAAAATCGCCATATCAAAAAACCAACGGGGAAAAAGTTACAAATTCCTAAAACTGAAAATCAACAGAAAAAAAATCGCAAAAAACGAAAAAAAGCACCAGAACTAAAAAAACGTTAAAAAAACGCCAATAAAAAATTTTTATTGTCTACGTCAAGTAAGATATTTGATTATATAGGCTAAAGTTCGTATTTATGATTTGAACAAGCTAAATAAAGTTCGTATCACTTTGTATCCCAAATATTATTTTATTTTTTTTTTTTTCAAAACATTAAATAAATGTTCTTCTATCGAAACATACAAAAAAACTCGATTTCAAAAAAATAATGAGTTAGGGCATTTCTGTATTATGGTAGCGATATGTATGTATGTAGTGTCCGTTCGGAACCATTCATGTGCGAGTCAAAGTCGCACGTATTTAGCTTGCATTTTAGAAACAATTTCTCTTACAAATAATATACCTTAAAAATTCCTCCACTGAAGAAGTACTTTTCAAAAAAATAAAATAGCTTTGAAAAAAGTATATTTTATAGAAGTACTTTTTAAAAAATTACTTTTCAAAAGATCACTTTTCAAGAAAGTATATTTTCAAAAATTACCTATCAGAAGTGTTTAAGATATTACGTTTTAAAAAAATACCCTTTAAAAAATTGCATCTTAAAAATACGCTACAAAATATTATTTCTTAAAAAAGGAACCTTTTGAACATTTAAAATTTCATTCAAAGAAATTGCTTTCAAAAAAGTAACTTTTAAAAAGTGCTTTTTAAAATAATTCCTTTTTAAAAAATTACCTCTTTAAAAATAGCTAAAAAACAAATTTTTCAAAGAACAATCTTTCAAAAAAGTACCTTCTACAAGAGTAATTTAAAAAAAAATCCTGTTTAAAAAATTACCTTTTAAAAATATTTTATAAATAATATTTCAAAAAAGTACCTTCCAAAATAGTACCTTTGAAAAGTTATTTTTTTAAAGTACCTTTTAAAAAATGTGCTTTTAAAAAATTACCCATCAGATATAAACTTTTAAAAAAGTTCATTTTAAAAGTAACATTTGAAAACAACACATTTTAAACTGCAGTTTTTTTTCAACAAAATAAATAACTTTAAAAAAATTATCTTTTTAAAAAGCACCCTTCCTTCACCTGCTTGCTTTAGTTAAATTTCTTTGGAATTTTCTCTTTCCAATAATTCATCATTTTCAAATCCTGCCTTTCGGGGAGGGGACGACCCTACATGAAAATAAAATCATTTAAAACTAAAATGAAACGTGAAAAATTATACGTACACACACACACACACACACACACGCACAACACAAACATTCTTTCCTTCATTTGAAATGAAATCATTCAACCTGTTTCTTGACATTTATAGGCGGGGGTGGAGCAGGCACTGTGGGTCGTTTAGGCGTCATAAACATATTGGGTGATACGGGAGTAGTGGGTGTAGTCAAGCGTTTATCTGCATGCGATGAGGATGAGGAAGATGACGACGCAGCAGCAACAGTGAGACTGGACAATGTTGTTGTATTGTTTGAGTTATTAGAATTTATTGTCATAACTTTTGCTACTGTGACGGCCGGGGGAGGAGGTATTGCGGGAGGTGGCATAATAGCATTAGCATTTACTTCTGCAGTAGATTGACTGCTGTTATGATTTAATAAATGATTATTATGATTTGTTTCCTTAAGTATAGCTGAGGGTATAGAGGTATTGCTGCTGCTGCTGCTGCCAATATTGGCCTGTAAAGCTGTAACATTATCACAATGTTCTTGTACCAGTTGTTCGGCAGTTTTATTGCCACGTAATGTGCCATTTGCGGTATTATTAGAATTAGTTATAGTGTCTGCTGTAGTATTTTGTGTGGCATTTGTGGGTGTGGACTCTTCGTCGCTTCTATTGCCACCTCCGGCAGTGCCACTGCCACCGGTAGCTGTAGTTGAGGTTAGACCCAATACTACGGGTCTTTTCGGTATTTTTGGTTTCTGGGGGAGATCTGGCTTGAAGTTTAAGGAACCAACGCTGTCATTACTTTTACGATCGGCTGTGGGTGAGGGTAAATTGTCCAGCCCGAAAAATTGAGTGCGCGTCATGGGCACCGGTTTGGCTGCAATGGGAGGATGTTGTGAATTCGTTGTGGTATTTGTTTCTTGCGGCTGCTGTTGGTGTTGCTGCTGCTGCTGCAGCAATTGCTTGGGCAGCGGTGGTACTTCAGGTTTTTCTATATGGCCGCCACCAGAGCTGTTGTTATTATTAAGAGCTGATAATCCTGCTGCTGTTGCTGCTGCTGCTGCTGTTGTTGTTGTTGAGTTGTTCGAGGGAAATAGTTCTTTAGATCTTTGGTGAGTATTTTGCTGTATTTCTCCATTATTTCTATTCGTTATTGTTTCAGCGCTTGAAGAACCATTTGGATCAGTGCTAACAATATTCTGCAGTTTTGTGGGTGGTGAGGGAGCACAAGGCTTTTGGCGTCGTATGGTACCGTATCGAGGACTTTCGCCAATATCTGAAAATATAAAATTAAAATAAGTTCATTAATTGTTTAATATCTCTAAACTGATTTTGTAATTTATTGTTGAATAAGATTTTTTTTTTAAATGTATCTGCTTTGTTTATAAAAATTATTAACGCTTTGTAAAGGATTTATAAAACTGATTTTCATACAAAATTTTTCTTCTTAGGCCTTTATAAAGCCGTAATATTTTTTATAAATATTTATTTTTAGTTCTTTTTTTAAAAAGAGACCTTTTAAAAGGTATTTTCTTCAAACGTACTTTCTTAAGTCAACCTTTTTCAAAGGACCTTTTTTTAAAATAAATTTTTTGATTTGAAAAACATTTACAGTGAAGCCTATCACAACGAACACCTCCCATAACGGGACCCCTCTAATTACCGGACAAGTTTTGTAGATCAAAAATTAAATAAAAGAATGTGTAGCTCTCTCATAAGCGAACAAAAATACCACGACGCGTCGTCGTCGTCGCGACGGTGAGTGTCTGGTTATAAAAGGTTTCACTGTATTTTCAAAATACACTTATTTAATGTTACTTTCCAAAGAGGCACTTTTTCAAAAAGTTTACAAGTTACATTTTAATTAGGAAATTAAAAAAATAATATTTTAACAAAAAAAAAATTATTAAACAAATTAAAAAAAAATTTTTTTTTCAATTTCAATTAGTCCTCGTCCATACAGTGAAACATTTGCTGCAAAACATTTTTGTTTTCTCTTTTGAAACTGCATTCGTGTCCACACTGTGAAGTTTTTGTTTTGCAGCTTAATACATTTTCTCATATATTTCTCATGAGAATGAGGCGAGAATGACGTACTCAACAAGAACTTCGTGTACATGAAACAAATTACCCTTTGCCATTCCTCTTTCCCCTCTCGTGTACAAACTCAAATGTTTTGCAGCAAATGTTTCACTGTATGGACGAGGACTTAACAACTATTTGTGTTCAACATTTTTAGAGGTTATTTTTTTCAAAGTCTTGCACTACTGACCCATATCATTGCGATCCAAGTTCTCATTCGATGAATTCGATTTACTTTTATCCTCAACAAACAGTTTGCCACGCTGCAGGGTAACAAAGAAATCCACTTCGCCCTCAAAGAAATAATCCCATTGGCTTATCAATAGTTCCACAATAATATTAACAGCCGATGAACTATTCACTTGACCCATATAATCAGCCGGATTGTTTTTATCCACGCGTGGCCACAACATATTCGGCGACATTACAATGGCCAAATTGTGTGAACTCATTTTATTGCAGTCGACATTTTGGGTAACCAACCATAAGAATTTTGTTAAATAGCGCAAGTTTGAGTAATTCTCTTTGGGCAACTTAGCCAAGGTTTTCTTAATCTCATTTTTACGCTCCTCCTCGGACTGAATTTCCACAGCTCTCAAAAAGTCTTTGTAGCATTTGTAGGTCAGCAGAGGTTCAGGTAATTCGCGTAAATACAATTTCAAAATAGAACCAATAACATGAGGATCCTGATAGTCAACGGGCAGTGGGGTCTTGACATATTGCGCCTCCAAAGCATGTTTCATGCGTCTTAATTTCGTACTGGCACAGCCCACACGCAGCAGGCCCTCCTCGTTGAGCCCACTTTCAACTAAACAGCAAACACACAACTCTATTATGTAGGATATATCACGATTTGCCGATTCCAAGTGATCGGTCAGGGAAGTGCCAAAACGTGACTTCACCGTTGATTGTATGATATCCTGTATGTTGGCCAATGAGGCATTGACTTTCTGCAAAGCACGCTCATGGTAATTTCTTTGGTTCAGCACATAGTCTCGTATGCATTGGACAATGATGTCTTCTTTGGCGATCAGCTCAAACATTTGAGCTGCCCACGAATCACGTTCCTTTTCCAATTTTATTTCGCATTGTTCCTGTTGATCTTTAATGTGATTGATTTTCGCTAGAGGCTCATCTAAGCGTATGGCAGCCTAAACAAAAAAGAAACGAAATTAAAAATGTGTAAATTAATAACAGATTATGTTAGTCTATTATTTTGCGAGGGCTGACGCAGAAGTAGGCAACAAACAACTAGGAGAAATTTTAATTATAGTTGAAGATTTATTTTCACAACAGGTTGATCAAAGCGAATTCATGTCAGTACCTGCACCTGTAGTGCGATTCACTAACATTTTTTTAACGTTAATCGCATTCTTAAAATAATTATAACGAAAATTTGTCGAATTTGCTATTCAGTAACATTTTGAACGATATTCGCTGTAGGTTAATGTTATGTGCTGTTAATTTTAGCCCTCTTAGACACGGAAAGTTTACTTTACAAAGTCTTAATTCAGCTGTGTGAAAGACAGAGGGAGCAATACTATACTATAATACTTTCTGTATTTCACCCATCTGAATTAAGACTTTGCAAAGTAAGCTTTCCGTGTCTAAAAGGGGTACTTTATCGACAAAAGTCAACAGAAAATATCAGCTGCGTACTATCTATCGTTAAAAAGAAGTTACAGAATCACAAAATCGTTATTGCAAGCGACAAAATGTATAGACAAAAATTACGATTGTCGGATCGTTAAAAGTTACTGAATCGCACCACTGGATTCAGTAACTTTTATTACGATAATCATAATATATAATATACTCGCATGTAACAAAAATTTATTTATATTCGCTGTCGGTTAAAGTAAAAAAAGTAAAATTAATTTAGTTTTTCTTTAATTCTTCTTTGTGCTTTTCGCTTATTTTGACATTTTGTATGCAGGGATGCCACATGGTTACACAATTAAATGGCGATTAAAACACGGATGTAAGCTGTCGTAAGAAATTAATTACAGAATCATATTATCGTTACCGTAAACGAATAAGCCCACAGTTAAGGCTCAGTTACCCGACTGTAATGTAAAGCAACTGCAACGTAGGAAACAGCTGATCGATATTTTTATATAAAAAGTAGGTTACGTTACCTTACATCTTGATAACCATTTTCATTACTTTTCACATAACAATATCGATCAGCTGTTTCATACTGTTGCAGTTACTTTACATTACAGTCGGATAACTGAGCCTTTACTCGACTGTAATGTAATGTAACTGCAACGTAGGAAACAGCTGATCGATATTTTTATGTGACAAGTGGGTTACGTTACATTACATCTCTATAACCATTTTCATTACTTTTCACATAACTGAGCCTTTTTACGACTGTAATGTAAAATAACTGCAACAGTAAGAAACAACTGGTCGAATTGTTATGTGAAAAGTAATTAAAATGGTTATAGAGATGTAATGTAACATAACCTACTTTTCACATAAATATATCGATCAGCTGTTTCCTACGTTTTAGTTACATTACATTACATTACAGTTGGATAACTGAGCCTTAAATATATCGATAAATATTGGTGGCTATTCGGGAAAACGCGTCGAAGAAGTGAAACTTTACATTAAAGCAAAAACAAAGTTTCAAAAATTGTTTTTGTTTCCTATACAATTCTAAAATGAAATAAACGTGAGAATTTCAACGCGTTGCTCTCTTTTTTAAAAACGGTAAATTTTGTATGATAAACAAAAACAAATTTTTAACATTTGTGAAGTTTTGTTTTTGTTCTACATGTAAATTTCACCAAGTCGACGCGTATTCCAGAATAGCCACCATTATGATTTTCGGTTAGCAAAAGGTTACTGAATCCAGGTACAAATGATCTCAATTCAGCAGCTGATGATCAGCTGTTAATTTCTCTAGTGTCAAATCAAAGCAAAACCTTGGGAAATTTTATGACAGCAGGAAATTTTACAACAACAAATATACAACGCGAATATGCAGAGTTGGAAATCGTGACCATTTGGTATCAATTCGCCTTCAAAAATTCAAAAGTAGAAATTGTTTTCTTCTCACTCATTTTAATACTGCTCACGCAAGTTATTTGTTCACAAATATTTACATGTTGTAAAGTTGTGAGTAGCTTATTGAATGTCTGTCTGTATGTCTTAACGTGTGTAAATGTGAAGTTTGTTTGTGACCTAATAAACTAATTTCCTACTTGAGTCATGTCTATATGCAGCCAGTATAATTGTATTTAAAACAATTAAAAATGTTGTCTTGTTTTTGTTTTTTGTTTCTTTTTTCCTGCTTTTTTAATTGCAAATTATATACGAGTACATATGTATGTATGTATGTATGCACATAATTGTAAGTGAGTACGCAAACACATTTTAATTTATAAAAAAAAATAATAATCTTATCTTTATAAAATTTTTTTTTATAAATTTGCTGTTTTTGTTCGACACCTCTTTTCCTCGGGCTGTCGTTACTTTATTTGTAACATTTGAAGGGGTGTTGGTAAAAAATTTTATACACACATACATACATACATACATATGTACATTATTAAATCGAATTTAATGATCGAATTCATTAAGAAGTAGTGTAATGAATTGTTTATGCGATTCGAAAATGTTTCGTTTTGCATGTTTTTCTTATCTTTTTTTCTTCAAAGTTCATTCATCAGACAACCTGTTGTTACTCAGTTTTAACAATTTGAAAAATTTTTAAATTTTTTAAACAATAAATAGCGTGTAGAGAAATTCACTAGATATTGTCCAAAAATGTTTTATAACTGATTTTAATTTATTGTGTCTCGATTTAAATTAAAATTTGTCTTTGTTTTTATATTTTAAAATTTCTTTTTTTTTACTTTTTAAGTAGGTGTATAATTTTTAAAGACATACATACATTAGGGGCATTCAATACAAGGTAAATTTTTTATTCTTTAATTTTAAACTAAAACCATAACGCTGCACAGTGGGGCCAATTCCCCTTTTTCGCATATTAATTCATACCTGCACAACTAAATTTGATTTGGATAGCTCTTACAACAAAGTACATGTTTCGAAAAAAATCTAGGCGGTATAGGTCTGGGGAAAGGGGTACCCCCTTATAAAATAATTATAATTTTTTTTTTTTTAAGAGAAGTAACACTCAGGCAATTAATGCCTACTGCTAATACTAGGTGTTACCTTCTTTAGGAAAGGGATAGTGAGAGAGAAGACAGGTGGTGAAAGAAGAGATAGAGGAAAGCTTCATTCTTTTACAACTCTGCTTTTCGCACGTTTTTCATAATGCAGTGTTGCAGCGCCTCTCTGATGTTAAATGGGGCGTATTAATTTTTTGAAGCTGTGTCTTGTAGCCATTTTATTGATTATTTTACTTCGCCGATGATTTTGCTACACAACGAAGGAGGGCGCTCTGATGTTACATTAGGATTAGTATCTGCTGAAGTCGGTATAGTTCAGTGACCAGTGACTATGCCTTGCATCACTTGAACTTTCCTACAACAACTGACACAAACGGACGCTAATGCACATCAGAAAAATGCGTGGTGTTGTTATTTAATGACTGTCGGATACAGGGATTGAACCCAGGACCTTCGGTTTTGTAGTCAACGTGCTAACTACTTCAGCCTATATCTGCCCAACAAGAAGAGTAAGGCCCACTAAATTTAATGTGGATAGCTCTTAGAATAAACTACATGTTCCAACAAAATCTTTGGCGGTATAGGAGGTGGGGTAGTCGGATACCCCACATACAAAGTTATTATTAATTAATTGTTGTTAATTATTAATGAGACATTTTTAGATTTAATTGAACTGTAGTGAATTTTAATCATAAATAATTTCTTAATCAGGCTTAAGTTCAGTAATTTCAATTCTTTTAGAATGAAATATTTTTATTAATTAATGTGAGTTTTTAAAGGGGGGAAGCAAAATTAAACTATACCTTATTATATTTAATTTTTTTCTCTTCTTTAGCAACTCACATTTATTAATAAAAATATTGCATTCTATAAGAATTGAAATTACTGAACTTAAGCCTGATTAAGAAATTATTTCTGGTTAATTATTGTTTTTTATATAAGAAATACTAAAGCAGCAACGAAATAAATATATAAACAGTGCTTTAACAACAGAACAAGCAAAAATTAATGATATAATTAGTCACGCTTGAGTCACGCGTGATCGTGCTTGTATTTATGTACAATAATGATTAAAAAAAATAATGTGTGCGACATAAGCTAACTTTCTTAGGCTTGTTAAATAGTCTGTTTTTGTATAATTCGTATGCGAAGTCAGTCAATGGCAGGCAATTAATCTGGAGCGTGCGTGAGTAAAAAAAAACCACGTGAATTGGTTGCCATTAACTGACTAAAGGAAATTAGTGGAAGGGAACAAGGTGCCCGCCTCAAAAATGTATTATCAAATAACTTTGTCATTTGTACGATTTTTTAATAGCTATGCTATTTATTTCACGACACAGGAGCTAGGACGTTATTTTCGTAACAAAAATAATCGACACTATTACAGGTATAAATTAATGTCCTGCACAAGACCATTTATAGGAGCTTTCAAGACATGAGAGATTTTTCAACTGCTTTACTACAGCGAAATATTCTAAAACAAACGCTAAACAACACTGTTGGCAAAGCATTTGTTTCAATTGTTTGTCTTGCCAACAGTGTTGTTTAGCGTTTGTTTTAGAATATTTCGCTGTAGTAAAGCAGTTGAAAAATCTCTCATGTCTTGAAAGCTCCTATAAATGGTCTTGTGCAGGACTTTAGTATAAATTTATTGTTGTTCTGATTTCTTTGTATGAAAATAAACGAAACAAATTGTTTGATTTTGTTTTGTTTCGTTCTTTGACGTGAGTGAAACAAAAACAAAACAAAAACAATGGGAAGGATTGCTCAATTTGTTTAGAAAATAAAATAATGGGAAACAATGGAAATAATGGAAACATTTTGAAATATTTGGGGCGAGTTTGACATCATCATATGATAAAATTCTATTTATTTTTATTTAACACATTAAGTTTGTTTTATATAGCTAAGAAGCATAGCTATAACCGGGTATCCTAGGACACTTCTCTTTTAGTTTTTTTTTTTTTGAAAATGAGGGAACGTGTAGCAAAGCGCACCGGGTTACGGTAGTAAATATATAAAAATTATATATTAAATTATGTTTTTGATTTTAGCCCTAGAAATATACTCTAGTGATACGATTTTGGCCTTTCAGGCTTTCTGTAGTACAAAAATTTCTAATAGAGTATGCCCGCCCGATTAAAAAAAAATATTTTTTTTGCTTAATTTTGTAAATCTTACTTTTTTTGCAAATAAATTCGTGAATACCCCTACTACATATTTCCGTTATCGTTCCCATTGTTGCAATACAAGCTCTATAATGGTTTCAAATACATCTTAAAGGTAAAGTGGATGTTAGTTATGACACATTGAGGTTTTGAAAAATTATAATCAACTATGCACAATGCAACAACACAACAACAACAACAACGCCAACAACAACAGAGATATTGTATAATGAGCTTTGAAATGAAAAATAAAAGAAATTAACATGTAGAAGCAAAAATTTATAATTTTTTTATTTAAAATAAGAAAAAAAATAGCTTTTTCGTTAGTTGTAAATAATAAAACGTTAATTAGTTGCATAATTTTCAAATAAATAAATAAATAATGGGGTAGTTAAAATAATAAAGGCAGGCAGTCTGTAGTGAGTCAGGTTTAGAGTGAATCATTTTAGAGATGAGCTTAAAAAGTTGCACTTTAGTTATAACAAGTTGATGATGGGTTTAGTGGGCTGGCTGGAGGGTTTATTGCAGCTGAATTTTCTTTTTTAATATTATAAATTAAAATGCTTTATATTTTTAGCCCCCGACCAAAAAAAAGGGCTTTTATAAGTTTGTAGTGTGTGTCTGTGTATCTGTGTATCTGTGTGTCTGTCCGTGTCCACGTACACCACAAACGGCTGGACCGATTTTGATTTAGTTTTCTCTGTTGGAAAGGTGACTTGATCGAGATGGTTAACCATGTTTGAAGAAAATCGGTCCAGCCGTTTAGAAGATGTCACATCTTTTCTAGACAATTCGGGGGTTCTTAAAATTTTTAATTTTTGTTATATTTATAAATTTGTTAATAAAATTTTTTTCTTTTTTTTTATAAAATTTGCGGCTTTATTTGATTTACTGGTGTTGCAAAATAAATCAAGCAAAAAATATTTTAATCTGTCAACCATGTACTCGTATGTAGATATGTATGTATTGTACATATCGCTCATTTACTCAAATAATGTCATAACTCAAGAAATGAAATTTTTGTATTAATGATGCAGAATTATTATGCCCTTATGCAAAAACGATGGTTAAAGTTAAAGCATGCTTTAAAACCGGTTTTGCCATACAAAATTCGTTTGTTAAACCAACTTTAAGTTTAACAATCGTTTTTGCATAAGGGGGTAAATCTTCATATCGTTCTATATATTCAGGTTAATCATGAATAAAATTCCGCGTGAAATTTTCCCAGGGTAACAATTCCAACTAATAGCAAATAATAGGGTAAACATAAAATTCTAATTGGAAAAGGGAGAAATTTTACGCGGAATTTTATTCATGATTGCCCTGATTGTGTAAAAATTTCATACAAATATCTGGTTTACTGAAATCTTGAGAAAAAAAATTAAATTTTCTTTTTCCATTGAAAACTTTAAGCTCGTTTTCTGGCAAACTAGTTTTTTGAGTTATGCCGTTCTTTGAGTATATAAGCGATATGTATTTAAGTATTAAAAAAACCATCACAAGCTATAAATAACTATGAGAATTTTTTCAATAAGTAAATATGATATGTAAAATATATTAAAAAAAAAATAAACAAATGATAACGCGCCTGTTAATTAAAAATGACGCAGAACATATTTAATTATAAATATTTATCACTTATGGGATTTCTACCATATTTCAATGTCTTCAACTCAAGTTCTATATAAATTTATAATATTTATAAAGACGGCTTTATGAATTAATTAAACAACATTATTACACTCAGGGAAAAGCTCTGCAACTTAAAAATAAGAACGCCGCGTCACACTAATTCAATAATTTTCAATGTAATAAAAAATTAAAAAATAAATAAAATTAATAAATTAATACTGAAATAATAAATTTCAACATGAATAGACTTTCGTCAATGTTTCTTATTAATTCAATATGGTTTTTATTGATTTTAAGCTGTTTTTTCTCTGGGTGTAAGACTGACTTTTATCGGCAAGTTTTTTTTCCCCTTTTAAGGAGAAAAAATATATTTTAAGATTTTCTGATACGGCAAGACAGTACGAGATGTATCAAATCTAGAAATAGATTGATCGGTCAAGCCACTAAGGGCTGAAGAGTGACTCTCGCTCGCCTCACCGTAAATAATTTTTTCAAGTGACCAGGGAGCAAATTATCAAACAAATTTTCATAAAATTTTAACTTTTTTTGTATGGAAATTTCGATCGATATCTAACTCCGCACAGTGGTTCAGAAGTACCGTTTTTCATTGGCCAAAACCTATGTATATTTCTTCTTGAAATAGATTCATTGAAATTTTTACGCCATCATAAAGGAAACATAGTAAAACTATGATAGCCCAAAGAATTAGATCAAAATATTCGCAGTAATGGGCGTGGCATTCTACTAAAAACAAAGAATTTATGCTAATTAAAAGAAAAAACAGAAATTTTTCATATTTGCTCTGAAATAAATTATGATTCCTCGAAAACCATTATCGATAACGGGCTACTGTTTTTTTATGTTGGGTAAACTGTTATTTTTAATAAATGGTTGAAGCACACCCTGTAAAATTTGTAGTTAGGGTGCTATGTAAAAAATTCTCACACCACCCCAAAAAAACCAAAACCATCCAAAGAAAGATGATAGTGTATTCTTTAAGCCTATATATACTTTTGCTACCGCCACGGCCAACAATTTTTTTCCAAATCGGAGGGGGAAATTTGCTCCCCCTATGCTTAACTCTATCATTTGTGAAGCGATTTAATTTAATTTAATTTAATTTAATTTATTCATTCATAACACGAAAACCTAGCCTCATGGCCATAATCAGTTTTCACTAATACTACTACAAAATAATTTTTTTGTTTGAAGGGGTTTATCCGTAGTTGGGTCCCATAATTTTATTTATGAAATCGGAAGGGGAAAATGTTTCCCCTTATGCTTAACTCTGCCATTTGTGAACCGATTTGCAAAATAATTTTTTTGGTCTGAAAGGGTTTACCTATAGTTTGGACCCTTAATTTTTTCTGGAAATCGGAGGGGGGAATTTTTCCCCCTATGCATAACCTCTGTTTTTTGTGGACCTATTTTCAAAAAGTGTATTTTTCATTGAAAGAGTTTGCCTGTAGTTTGGACCCATAATTTATTTTTTCGAAAATCGAAGGGAGAAATTTTCTCCCCTCATGCATAACTCAGACTTTTACGAACCAATTTTCAAAATTCTTTTTTATTCATCCGAAAATGTTTACTTGAAATTTAGTCTCACAGTTATTTTTTCGAAAATCGGAAGGGGAAATTTTCTCCCCTTATGCATAATTCATATGTCATTTGTGAACCTATTTTCAAATAAAAATGTTTTCTTTGAAAGGATTTGCCTGCAGTTTGGTTCCATATTTTTTAAAAAATCGGAGGGGGAAATTTCCTCCCCTTATGCATAACTCTGTCATTTGTAAAGCAGTTTGCAAAACTATTTTTTGTTTGAAAGGGTTTGTTTGCAGTTTGGTCCCATGATTTTTTTCAGAAATCGGAGGGGGAATTTGCCCCTCTTATGCATAACTACAGTGATGTTCGATGAAATAGAGCCACCATTTTTATATATATACAAAAAATCTGCTATATTAACCAAATTAATGAAATAACTCTTTACTCGGCAACACTGTTTTTCGTTTTGTCACTTTACTTGCGACAAGTGTAAAAATTTACTTGCTCCAAAATTTCATTGCAAGCTGACACGCAAGTGGCAAAAGTGTGGCAGTGTTAGTAAAAAAATGTGAGTGTATTGAGTTTTTTTCACTTGCACTTGCATGTGGCAACGGAGGGTTAATTATGTATGTATATTTATTAAAATAACCAAAAGAGTCTACAAACTATTTATGACTGAAAAAACTAGGTTTAGGTATTAAATTTTTAAATTTTTAAAAATCGAAAGTTTCAACTTTAGAATTAAATTTCCACTGTACTAAATGAATGAAATTAAATAATCAATTTTAAACTCCATAAAAGTTTAAGATGTTATCTATCCACTAAAAAAGAAATATGAAAAAATCTTCATTAGTTCAAAAGTTACAGCGTTTTGGACAATTCAAAACGATTCTGAACCACTGTGCACCGCAAGTTTCAGTTAAATAAAACCTTATTATTTGGCAGTAGATGGCAGTGGGGTTCAAAATTGTAACTTGATTTTTATTTTGCAAAAATATTTATCAATTTAAGTCAACTTATATGCAAGCAAATGATAAAAAAAAAATAAACAAATTAAGTTTAATAATAAAAAAAAACTCACCTCATAATTTCTTTTTAATGATGCATATTCTTGTAGTGTACGGGATACGTTACGTTTCAATGTTGAGATCTCTTGTATTTCATTGTCTAAAATTAATTTAAGACGCCGCACCACTTCGCCTTCTGTTTCCAATTCACTGTCGACAATACATTCAGCAATTGACTTTTCAAGTTCGCCTGTTAAGCAAAAAAGAGAAAAGAAAAAATACACAGAAAAAAAGAGTAAAAAATTTTTAAAGGAGCCCATACATTCTCATTCATGTAGAAAAAAAAAGACACAGACCCTAATAAAAATTAAGTACGTGAGCCCAAACATTAAGTAAAAATGTGCGTAACAGGAAATATTAAAATTTCTTCAATCTCTTTTTAAATATTCCACACACACACACACAAAAAAAAAATAAGAAAGAAAAGCCTAATACATAATTTCCATTTTCGAAAATTTTATCTTTAAATAAGGTTGATGACTTGTTTATGGGTTTAAAATAAATTCCAGATTTTTTTTTAAGTCATTCGTCGTTGTTTGTCTCTGCTTTTTATCTATATCTGCTATTTTAAGTGTTTAACAAGACATTTTAATTTGGAAAATTGTCATTTAGTTTGAGATCTGTGCTTATTTGTTAAGGGGGGTGGGGGGTGTTTGTGTATGTTTGCGCAAAATATATCTGCATTGTGAATGTGTGAATTTAATTTAAATTGTGGATTTTTGTGTTCGCTTAATTGTTAAGCCTACACGACAAGTTTCAATAGTTGCATGCAATTGGGGATTAAAATAAATTGACCATCAATTGAAAACCACAAATGTGCCGTGAGAGAAAGAGAGGGAGAGAGAGCGAGAGACAGAGACAGACCGGCCTCTAGGTTTTAGGAAAGCGGCAGTAATTAATTATTTTATCTAATGCGGAAAAAATGCAGCAATTTAAAATATACAAATAAAAACAAATAAAAAGCAATTTAGTTAGCTGGAAGCTTTGAAGTAGTGAGGGGCGCGTGTCGAATTTTTCGAACACGGCACGACTCGAAAGCGAATACCAGGGCTCGTATAAGTTGAATAGGATTTCAGTACGTTCACGTACATACATACATATGTATATCACAATCCGAAAATGGTGATTTTACGTGACTAGTTGTACGTTCACGGATGTGACGATTCGATCCCAGGATGTACAACACGTACGAAACACGCACGAAATCTAATAGAATAGCAAAAACCTATTATTTTATATTCAAATAAATACAAATTTTTGTTTAATTTCAGAATGTTAAGCTTAAGAGATTCGTACACTATCAACAAATTTGCTGGTGTTGCATGTTTGACGAAATTAAATATAAGATTTTTTCTTTATTGGAAATTCATGCATACATATGTACGTAGTTTACACCTTAAATCGTTTCTTGTCTTTTCGTGTCAATTTTCCTCAACACGACAGGACCCAACCACGCACAAATCAGGGGGCAAATTACGGCACTCGTTATCGAACGAAATTACGAAATATTACAATAGAGTTAATATGGAAATATTTAAAATTTCGTTTCGTATCGAATGCCGTAATTTTCAGTCACGTGTTCGTGTCACAAGTGTCTCTACTTTCAAGTGATCATTTTAAAGAAATTTCTTTTTCTAAAACATACGTTAATTATTAAAAGTAATTTTTTTAAAAGATTCTACAAAGTAACTTCTAAAAATGTACACATTTGTTGGTGATTTACCTTTAAAAAAGACCATTTGTTTAAAAAAAGTAGGTTCTCAGATAAAGTTTTTTTAAATAACTATGTATGTACCTTCGAATTTAAAAAAAAATATCTCTCTAAAAAGTACCCTTAAATATCATATAAAAAATTACCTTTCATAGGCTACATTATAAAAAAGTACTTTTTAAAAATAAAAAAGTACCTTTTAAAAATCAAAATGTGCCTTTTAAAAATAAAAAACATATTTTAAAAATAAAAACGTACTTTTTAAAGACAAACCTTTAATATACAAAAAAAGTACCTTTTAAAATAAATAAGTACTTTTCATATATAAAAAAGTACCTTTTATATATATATTAAAAAAGTACCTTTTATATATAAATAAATACCTCTTATAAATAAAAAAAGTACCTTTTAAACATTAAAAACCATATTTTCAAAATAAAAAGTAGCTTTTAAAAATAAGAAAGTACCTTTTATGTATAAAAAAGTACCTTCCAAAAATAGAAAAATAACTTTTAAAAATAAAAACGTACCTTTTGTAAATAAAAATGTACCTTTAAAAATCAAAATGTGCCTTTTAGGAATAAAAAAAAGTACCTTGCAAAAATAAAAAGTACATTTAAAAATAAAAACGTACCTTTAAATAAAAAGACGTAACTGTCAAGAATAAGAAGTATCTTTTATATATAAAAAGTACCTTTAAAAATAAAAAATTGCCTTTTAAAAATAAAGAAGTACCTTTTAAAAATAAAAAAGTACCTTTTAAAAATAAAAATTTATCTTTTAAAAATAAAAAGTACGTTTTAAATATAAAAACGTACCTTTTATATATAAAAAGTACCTTTAAAAATAAAAAATGTGCCTTTTAAAAACCAAAAAAAAAAATATCTCTTAAAAATAAAAATGTATCTTTTCAAAATTAAAAAAGTACCTTTTATGTATAAAAACGTATCTTTCAAAAATAGGAAGTACCTTTTATATATAAAAACGTATCTTTCAAGAATAGGAAGTACCTTTTATATATAAAAAGTACATTTAAAAATAAAATGGACATTTAAGAAATTTATTATTCGACATATTGTCATAAGTTTATTTTAATTTGAAATTTATTTGCTGGGTTTTGTATAAGTTTCTAAGCCTACTATGCTTATTTTTCTTTTGTGATTTTCAAAAATATTATTATTTGTGAATTCTCAAATAGTTTTTGAAAGTCTGTACATAAGATAAGAGGTTTGTGACTGTTCAAAATGTCTGGTTGAAGTCTACTGACGATTTGTTACAGCAACAATGAAATGCATATAGACATCGCTGAACCACTAGCAAATAAATTTCAAATTAAAATAAAATGGACATTTTAAAAATAAAAAAGTAGTTTTTAAAAATTATTTAAAAAAAAGTACCTTTTATAAGAATTACATAAATTGAAAAAAGTGCCATTTAAAAAATTTATCTTTTAACAAAGTACCTTTTTGCAAAAGTGCGTTTAAAAAAATTGTAGCTTCTAAGAAAAGTACTTTTCAGCAAAAGTACCTTTTAACAAAAGAGCTTCTTAACAAAAGTTTTTTTTTTTGACAAAAGTACCTTTTAGCAAGAGTACTTTTTAACAAAAGTAACTTTTAACAAAAGTATATTTTAACAAAATTATATTTTAGCAAAAGTACCTTTTAGCAAATGTACCTTTGAACAAAAGTTTTTTTTTTTAACATAAGTACTTTTTTAAATAGTACTTTTGTTAAATTGTATTATACTCAATTAATCATGCATGGGCTCGATTAATTTATTATTTAATAAATGAAATGAAAAGCAAAGGCACATTTTGCCAAAAGTACTTTTAGCAAATATAATTTTTAACAAAGGTACTTTTACTAAAGGTATATTTTTAAAAAAGGCGCATTTCAAAAAATACATTTTAAAATAAGTACTTTTTTGTTTAAATAAAATTGGGGAAAATAGTTTGTCTTAAATTTAAGTTTAGTATTTTTTTATATACATACATATGTATGTATGTATAATAGAAAGTGATGCCTAAAGTGATGCCTGCTGTAAAAGGTATGCCAAATCATTAATAATATAAAATATTTCTTTTTGTTATACATATGTATGTACATATTACCAAAATTAATATTTTAATCAATAAAGTGAATGTGATTGATTAGATGATAAAATTAATAAATAAGCTGGGGTGTGTCATACATTTTCTTCGCACGCATATAAATATAACCTTTTGTTTGTTTTTTTTTTTTTTTTTTGGCAAAACAAATGATGTGACCTTAAAAAAATACATGCATACACACTTTCATTTCAATATTTTTATGACTTTATCATGTTCATAAAACTGAATTAATACAAACATAAATCAAAATAACAATTTAAGGAGCCAAACTTAGAGAAAAAGGAATGTACGACGAATGTACGAAACAATTGATTTTTAATAAAAAGAAATTAATAATAATAATTAATAAAAAATTAAGCAGTCAAAATTGATCACAAAACTGGGCAACTTTTTACAATAAATGCCACTACATCAAAAGAAAAGTTTTTCTACAAAAGAATAAAAATAAATAAATCTCGATTACTTATTTAAGTCATCATTTCTCCAATGCGTTTTTGTTGTTGTATATATTAGACCTGATTATGCATACAATACGTTAGTATATGCATATGTATATACCAGAGCTGTAAATGAATCACTCATTTTTGAATTAATTCGCGAATCATTCATGCACTGAATTAGCAAATTTTGAAATAATTCTTTTCAAACAAAAAATGAATTGAATTAAATTTGAGTCAATTCAAATGAATTTGGTAAAAATGAATTGCAATTCGTTTTTAATTCAAATGAATTAGAAAAATGAATTGCAATTCGTTTCTAATTCAAATGAGTTTCTCAAAATGAATTGCAATTCATTTTTAAAATTCATTTGAATTGAATTGATTTTGAATTCATTAAAATGAATTAGAAAATTGAATTGCAATTCGTTTCTAATTCAAATGAGTTTCTCAAAATGAATTGCAATTCATTTTTAAAATTCATTTGAATTGAATTGATTTTGAATTCATTAAAATGAATTAGAAAAATGAATCGCAATTCAAATGAATGAAATCAAAAATGAGTTGCAATCAATCAAATTCAAAAGCAGACCTATTGGAATGAAAAATGGAAATTTCTTCTACCAAAATTAAAATATTCAGTACAAAAATTTAAAAACCTTGTCCTGGATCTGCGCTTGATCAAAGAAAACAAACGACAAAACACATTTAATATTCCAGTAGCAATTAATAATTTTTGAAATTTTGTGAACCACGACCAGCCAATAACAAACTTTTTGGTAATATTTATGTTATATTTATTTCAAAAAAATAAAACGATCTTTCACAAATAAACACAAATCTAAAAAAATTACAATGTATGTGTTTCAAAACACAATTGTGTTTTAAATTTTATCGTAAGCGACATGTTATAGAAAATATAACTTTTAATTGAAATTAAAAATGTGTCTAGCCCTTAGCTTAGAACTATCAAAATGCCAAAATTGTCGATAACTTTTAAGATACAGACTGTACAATTTTATCGTAAGCGACAATTTACGTACAAAAACTAATTTGAATACCTTAAAAAAACCCTTTCCTGAAAATTTTAATTTTTGTCACTTACGATAAAATCGAAAGTAACGCTTGAATCTTTTAGCAATCAAGAAACATACGAGTACAATTTATCTACATATGTACATATTGTGCTGCTTTATAGATAACTAAAAATAATGGGTTGCTCACATTAGAAAGTGCAATTTTGCATTTTGCACAGTTGCAAGAGCTGACGTGAATACCTTTAATGTTTTTGAGTCATCAAAGAGGAATATGCATAAGAACAAATGAGTGATTTCGTCAGAATGAGAGTAGGCAAGTGATAACTGACAATGCAGATATGTAATTAACGGTGCTTATGCTAATTACACTATGTACCACTCATTTGAATTAGAAACGAATTGCAATTCATTTTTCTAATTCATTTTAATGAATTCAAAATCAATTCAATTCAAATGAATTTGAAAAATGAATTGCAATTCATTTTGAGAAACTCATTTGAATTAGAAACGAATTGCAATTCATTTTTCTAATTCATTTGAATTAAAAACGAATTGCAATTCATTTTTACCAAATTCATTTGAATTGACTCAAATTTAATTCAATTCATTTTTTGTTTGAAAAGAATTAATTCAAAATTTGCTAATTCGTAATGAATTAAAATCAAAAAAGAATGATTTACAGCTCTGGTACATACATATGTATGTATGTATCTATGTCCATATGTATGTACATGTATGGCCGTATTTACAAATCATACATGTATATTTTTATTTTATTTTGTTTTAGTTTTTGTTGCCTCTACTTTTTAGTTTGCAAAACAAGGTCAAGCTGAACTTACGTACATACATAGGTGAGGCGAGGCTACTTGAGGAGTGAAAAAATAATAATAATACTTATAAGACAATCAGCCAAACAAATAATTTGTTTAAACGCAATACATAGCAATAAGTCTTGAAAAAAACAAAACACACAAATGAACCCCATCAAAGCCAACGATGACACAATGCAAGAATAGCCAAGTGACCAAAAAAAAAAAAAAGAAAAAAGAAATATCTTTCACTGGTGAAAAAAAGACATTATTATGGAAATTAATATGAAATGGACATGCAAACGTTTCTCTATATACAAATCTTCAGAAATATAATAATGATAAATGATAATAAAACCTTTTAGAAACCGCTCATTTTTTTTCATTTAGAGAACGCAAAATTATGTAATAAAAAATTATAGCTACATATATGTATGTATATGAAAAGTGAAATGATGAGGGGGCATTTGCAGGTGCAGTTTTATTTTGAAGAAATAATTTTGTTAAAAGTTTAGAAAATTCACGTGCGTTCATATTGGAACAATTATGCTCGTTGGAAGATTTGATGCTTTCACAGGCGAATTGAAATCGAATAAGGGTGTGAGTGGGGGAGTTTTTATTCCCCGTTTAGGGCAAAAGGTTAATTTCAAATCAGGGGGTATACTCTGCAATGCGAAACGAAAGCAAATGCTTTCGAACTGCAATGCTACTAACATACAAATTCGAAAGCATTTTCTATCGTTTCGAAATACAGAGTAGACCCCCAGACAATCAGTGTCGTGTTCCAATACAGGCTGAAATCTTAGCAATAAAAAGGTCAATCAATTCACTAAGGTACTATAGAATATACAATGGTATACATATATAATCTATCAGTACCTGTAGTGCAATTTACTAATTTTTTTTAACGATAATTAGTATCGTTAAAATAATAAAATAATTATAACGAAAATTTATCTAATTTGCTATTCAGTAACATTTTTAACGATATTCGCTGTAGGTTAACGTCAGCTGTGACGTTGTTTAAGGGACAATAATTTATGTGCTGTTAATTTTATCGACAAAAATTCACAGAAAATATCAGCTGCGTGCTATCGTTAAAAAGAAGTTACAGAATCAAACAATCGTTATCGCAAACCACAAATGTATAGACAAAAATTACGATTGTCAGATCGTTAAAAGTTGCTGAATCGCACCACTGGATTCAGCAACTTTTATTACGATAAACGTATCGCTATAGCAAATATAACGAAAATTTATCGATTTTGCTAATCAGTAACATATTTCAACGATATTCGATGTCGGTTGGAGGAAAAATATAATAAGATAAACAAGCTCAAATTCATTGAGTATTCTTTGCTTTTCGCTTATTTTAACATTTCCTGGAGACTATCGTAAAAAAGAAACTACGGAATCACATTATCGTTACCGCAAACGAATAAATATGTCGTTAAATGCTCCCCCCTTATTGTGATTGGCGTCGTTGACGTCACATCACTTGTCTACTCTTTGTCGACTACAGTTGACTCTTTTTAACATGCTTCATTCATTTACAAAACCTTAGAAATTGGTAAGTGATTGTCAATAAGAGCCAATTGTTGACTATAAAGAGATTGACCAAACGGCTGGTATTGTATAGGAGAGATCAAGATACATTTCAAACGAAAAAAAAACAAAATTAAAATCAGTCTAGCAGTTTGGGAGCCAAGGCGTCAAAGACAAACTGATTCGACTAAATGTATCTAGAAAAGATGTGATATCTTCTAAACTTCTGGACCGATTTTCTTCGAACATAGCTTAGAACACTCTCTATCCAGTCACCATTCAACAGAAACATAAAAAACTACATAAAATTGATTTTGACGACTATTGTCGGTTTTTAAAATCAATTTGGCGAAATAGGTCGGAAAAATCTGACAACCCTGGGCAAGTGAAATAAAGAGTAAGAGAAATAAAGCGTGAGAGAGAATTTCGAAGTCAGCTTTTTTGTTTCCAGTTCAGCGATGGTATTAAGAATTTTAAAATTGTTGTTGGTAAACTTTCAAAAATTGTACTTTTTTGGCCTTAATGGACCTAAAAATTTTTTTTTATTTCAAATTACATACATATTTTTATTTGTTTTTGTTAAAATGATCGACTTTGTTCTGGCTACCAAAACGTTTTCACAAATTTATTTTGTAACTTGGGATGATAAAGCATATTGTTAGAAATTAAAATCATGTGCTCTATTATACGAATTTATAAGAAAAATTATTTGGAAATGGACGAGTTCTCAATTTTTTTATTTTCTCGTTGCGTTTTGCTTTCACACGACTGTTTTCAAGCGAGAATAATATGAGATTCATCGTTCAAAAGTGAAAATTGACATATGCAATCGTTTGAAAAGAAAGACGGAGTGAAACTGGGAAGATTCCTTGAATGTACTAAATTAGTCATTGGTGTACTATTGTAGTTTTAAAATTTGAATGGTACCAAAAAAAATACAGTTGTACGAACTTTGGCATCCCTGTTACAGTTATTTCATTTTACCTAAAAGTTCTCTAAGGATTTTTTTTTTATTGGGAAAAAAAAAGGAACGGGGGAATTTTTATTCAGAATACTGCTGGACATCTATTTTGGTTTATGAATGCCCAAATAAAGAGATGGCGAGATACACTAACTTAAGGGTTACCGGGGCATGGAGGCGTATTCGGAAACGATATACATATGTAGCGGAATGTCTAGCCAAAGATTGAACCCTACTGTCAAATCGTTATACACTACTTTTCACATAACTTTCCTACCGTTGCAGCTAAATTCCAGAGTGTCAAACACACATACGCGAATACATTTCTCTCGTCTTTCTCTCGGTGGCCAGTTCGGCTTTACACCCTGAAGCAAGTACGATCCTTTGGATTTGTAACCATCAGTTAGCTGTTTGCGTGACGTAGAAAAGATTGAAAGCAAAGTAGCTACTAACGTTTTACATCAAAGGTAAAAGGGACTCATTTTTTGCTTCTCCCGAACTTTTGCGACTTTTTATTATTATTAGTGTAAAATACACTTACAAATCACGCCTTAATATTACATGTATTAATTAATAACTATAGCATATACAACAAACATACATATGTATGTACATCCAACTTACCACAGTTAACTAAAACATGATGCAAAGGCATATCTTTCGATAACTCCTTGGATGACTCTTCCAGAGCTTGGCCAATTTTATAGTGCGTTTGCTTTTTAATCCGTTTATCGCGTTCTTGCAAATCGGCCAAGCCGTTGGCACTTGTGCTGCTGCTACTGTTGGGCACAGTCGGCAATTTACGCACCATTTTATCCAAAACATCGCGATACTTTTCCACTTGTTTTTCAATAGTCTCCAATTCAAAATCCTTGCGATCAGGCTTCGTTGATCTGCAAGCAAAAGTAGATACAACAAACACAATGGTTACACCCTTGGCAGACGTATTCATGTACTTAAAATTAGCAACAACAACAAAGGCTGGCTGGATTTTTCATTCCGTTGTAGCTTTGTGTTGTAAGCAAAATAAATACATATGTATGTATGTATGTATGTATGTATAAAAAAAACAATTAAAATGAAGGATGGGAGGAAAAAATGCTTGTCGCGGATTAACTCATGACGACGCCACAGACACATTCCGTTACACTTTTTTTCTATAGAGCAAATGCAACCTTTTGTCACCATCAGCATTGCCTTCAATTCCAATACGCGATGATTGGTGTCGCACAAAATATTCTCCACAAAAAAATATACGCAGACATTTGGAATTATATATTTTACCTTGAAAGATTTTCAGCTGCTATTTTAATTTTTGTAAATTGTTTTTTCATTTTGAATCCTTAGAGCACACAACACAATTCTTTCTTTAATTTTACGTAATTTCTTTCTTTTACACTGCTACACAAAAATTGTTTTGATATTCCATAAAATTCATAAGTTTCCTTTATTTTTTACACAATATTTTATTTTTTTTGTTAAACAAAAACACACTCACGAAAATTAGTCATATTCTTTGATAAATTCAAGAGGAATATGTAAAAAAAATATGCAAAGGCGTTGACAGTTGTCACTGTACAAAAACCAAAAAATAATAATTTTTGCACTTCTGTCACAGCGTTCAGTGAGTTCAGCTGTTGACAACTCTGTTGTAGTGGCCTGTCATCAACTGAATGTACGCCATGCATTTTTGACAATTGTTGTTATTGGTTTTTCTTGTATGTCATACTTTTTTTTTTGTTTTTATATGTGTTTTGTTTTGATTTACCTACACGTGTTGTGTGTTGTTAATAAAAAGTTACATTTATTTAATATTTTATTAAAAAAATAGTTAAAAATGACCATACAATTAGATAACAAACATTTAAAAGCGTTCATGCATTCGGAGAATGAAAAGATAATGGATTTATTGCTGACATTCAATGTTCCTGATTCAATTGAAAGTAAGTGGTTACGGTTTAGATTTTAAGAAACAATTTTTTCTCGATGGAGCATAAATTTTTTTATTAAGAATTGCAAATGTATTAAGAAAAACTGAAGACTGAAATGAAAATTGCTGCATCCTCAAGCAACGACTGTCATCATTAAAAGCACAAACATTCGTAAAGCAGCCACAAAATTTTGAAAACTGGTTGGAGAACCAAACAAAAACTCACTTTTGGACAAACAAGTAGAGGATTTTGGGAGTTCAAGCTTCGTATACGACAGTGTATGTCGTTTAGAATTTTCTCGGAGGAGGCTCCTTAATAAAGAAATTGTTGATGGCGTTATAACCCTAGTGTTCGGCCAAATTAATTTTCTCCCATCCCTTGTAATAACAAGGGGGCACGGAGTAACTTTAAACCATTAAAAATAAATAAAAAGCACAAATAACTTTGTGGTTAAAAGCTGCTGGATCGCCAGAACTTGTAATAAAGAGCATATCTTTAATAGCTATGGAGAAAGATTGTTCTCATAAACTCATGATACGTTGGAATGATAACGTTTCTACGTGGCGAAGAGTTATTCAAATTAAAATATATATCGCTCACATACTTAACAACGTCACAACTCAAAAACTGAGACTTTTGAATTAATAATGTAAATGTAATGTATTGTAAATAAAAACTCGTACAATTGTCTTGTATATGGGCATATCCATAGAAAAGTCCACCTTTCATCACGTTACTTTGATTGGTGACGTAGGAAAATATTGCACAACATTTCTGCAAAATGCAAGCTTAATTGCTTCGTGACGCAACGTGACAAAAGCTGGACTTTTCTGTCTGTGGAAATGTCCAATTGCAATTCTTGGAGAGAAAAATTAGCATTCTCAATATTTAAGAAATTTTGTAAAAAAAAAATCCTCGTATTGAAAACTTTAAAGACTTCTTTTATATCTTTACTATTCCTTGTGATTCCGAAAGATAACTTAGCTATTACTATTAATTCTTAGTGCCAGCATTTTGTTACTTATTTAATTAAAGTTCATTGCCCGGACATTGAAAATTAGTGAGATAAATTTAATAAATATTTCACTAAATTGTGGTGCGCTGAATCAAAACAGTTCTCGAATTCAATTTTAGTGGCTCTAGCAGGTGATCGCTGATGATAATGATTAGAGGTGTTTACGAGTATCGTATTTCCTAGATTAAAAAAAAAAACGACGAAAAATTCTTTAGTCTAGTACTAAATATAAATAAAAATAAATAAATAAATAAATCATCGTAGTCGAAGTCGAAATACGATACTTGTAATTAGACCCAATATGTTGTTCCGTTTTGCTAAAATTAATCTTAAAAAATTAAATTGTTTTTTTAGTTTATTTAAATAAATTAGTTTAATTTAACTTAATTTGAATTATATAAAATATTCTTTCTATATTTACAGATACAGATTGCGACGACTATTTACTGAACAGTAATAAAAAAGTCTCGAAATCAATGCCTGCCAAACAAAATGCATCATCTATTGATGAACTCCAGGATCGCTTAAATACCATCAAGAATAAGATGAAAACGAAAAAAGGTCCCATGTCGGAGAAGGCACGCAAGAAAAAAGAAGCTAAGAAACTAAAGAAAAATAAGGAATACAAGAAGGTGCTTATTTCAGCTGCCAAATCTATGAAAAATGAACAAGCCAAACATTTCAGTAATGACGATGATGATAAGGAAACGAAGAAAGATATTAAACCGATTATAACTAAACCCGTATTTAACGAAGAAGGTAAAATAGTATTTTCGAAATTCGATTTTGCCCAAAAGAAAAAGAACTCCCATCAAAATCCACGAGAAATTTTAAAGAAAATTAAAGAAACCGATAGGAAAATTAATGAGTTAAAAGAAATGGGCGAAACGGAAAAGGCGTTAGAAATGAAAAATGAACTTGCTTGGAAGAAGGCCTTTGACAAAGTGGATGGCAAGAAGGTCAAGGATGATCCAAAGCTGTTGTATAAAGCTATTAAAAAGCGCAAGGTGGAAAAGAAGAAGTCAAAGAAGGAATGGATAGATCGGAAAAACAAGGTGGAACACGATATTGCTTCACGTCAAAAGAAACGCAATGAAAATATCAATAAACGTATTAAAGATAAGCAAAATAGAAAACTCAAAAAGGCGGCGAAAAAGGGAAGAGTTATACCTGGATTTTAATAAAATTGTAGATTTTCTACATTATAAAGATATAGTTGGTTTTAATTAAAAAAAGGGCGGGGGGGAATTAAAAGAGATTGCAAGATTGTATGTTGATAATTTTTCAATATTCTCAGCAGTTTAATTGTAATTATCTAAAGAAATATCTTTATATCTTTATTGATTAAAATAATTTAAACAAATATAAAAGGGGATTTCATAAATAAGTGCCTTTTGTATTACTATGTTCATACTTATGTTTTTAAGCGTGTTTAAGACAAGCTTATTTACGTGTTGAAAACTAAAACTTGTTATTTGGGGTGTTTAACAAAACAACCCAATGTATGGTAAAACATCTCAAAATCTTCGTGTTTAATCTCTCCAACACGAATATGAGACATTAAACACGTAAGTGTGAACATAGTCAGGGTTGTTCTGTAAATCGCGCGATTTGAAATCGCCTAATTTTCAGAAAAGAGCTCAATTGAAAAGGTGGCTTATTGCAAATTTTTAATTGGTTTTGTTTTAGATGCTTAAGACATTTTATACGAACTTAACTCGAATGCACTAAATTGTCCAATCAGCAAAACACTGTTTTCGATTTTGGAAATCGTTCGATTTCAAAACGCGCGGTTTACAGAACAGCCCTGAGTATAAATCTCTCATAAAAAATGCAAGTTTTATTTTGAATTTAAAAAAAATGTAACACTCATTGTTGACGTTTCAAATGCCAAGTCGAGAGTACCATAGTAGGATATCGTTGGGTGATTATTGGTTTACCGCAGTAATAATATATTTTTAATATATTGTGCGGCAAATCAGTAACCCACGACGATATACATAACACCCCATATCACTATTTCGCCTTCCCTGCTGTGACTTCATAGCAAATATCAAGGGGAATATAAGAAAGGAAAATTTTCTTAAATCATGGACATAAAAGCTGTATTCATACAAATAAACGTATAACCATCTATAAATACAAGCCAATTTTCTTATATATATTGCATTGATTGCGTTTTTTATCATGACTCTGAACACTTTTACTACAAGTATATGCATTAGAAATTTGCTCTGCCTAAACCACTGTCTTCCTTGTAACAGCACACGATGAAATAGTGTTCAGTAGCTGTAATAGCAAAAAACTGCAACACTGAACATACCATCAGATGTGTTGACATTTTCTTTGTAGTAGCAAAAAGACCGAAAGAAAACAACAAAGGAAATGAAAAAATTATTAAGCACCAAAAAAATAAAAAACACAAAAATGAACTAAACCACTAGAAAAGCGAGGAAAACTGTGAATATTTTTTTATATATATTATTTTGACAAACAGTGCTTATAAAAATTTGCGTATTTAATTAAAAAGAAATATTTAATCATCCACTAATTTAGAAAAAGGAAAAGTACAAAAAACAAAGATTGTTTGACGTTTAAAAAGGAATTTTATATTTTTTTATTTGTTAAAAAGAAAAATTATTTCTGCAAGAAAATTAATTGCTTCAAATTGAAAGAAATTATAAATAGTTAAAAGAAAAAATAATACAGCTGCTGACTGTTCCGGTCTGATTATGAGTGTTGTACGCCACATTGTTTTATTGTCCCAGCTACCGAGAGCTGGAATCCATTGTTATTGGCTAAAAGGTGAGTTGTATTTTATACTTTTATTTTATTTTTTTTGCTAAAGATGTGGATAGGAGAATTTCATAACAGACCACTTTTCTTCTTCGCCATCTAACCATGTTATATTATTTGTACTTTAAGTTGTTTTTTGTTTTAAAATTTGGTTTGAGGGGAATAAACTTTGCAAAAAAAACCTGTGCAGTGTAAAAATTGAATTGTATATTAGTTGTAAAAAGATCGCAATTCTTTGTTAGCCAAAACCTACGTGCTTTTTTCGCTTTTTCATACCCACATGCATATATTTATATTTTATCATGTTTCCTTGTTTTATATTAAAACATATTCACAGCTTTTGCTAGAATAACAAATGTATGTACATAAGTACATTCATACTATATTTATTTGCATGTCTGTATGTACCTACCAATATATAAATAAATAAACAATTGCGAATCATTTATTTGCAAAATATAAAAAAATGTAGTTATGCAGGTATTTTGCAATAAGTCATTGTTTTCCAATCTTCTTGGAAATCAGCTGACAATGTACTTCATTCTACATTCTACATAAATAACAATATCAGTTACTTTTCCCTCCCTTTCAATTTAGCATGATCAAGGTCATTTTTATTACCCGAAAAAAAAACAATTTTCAATCACGTCTATAGTATTTCTAGGTTGTTGGCCCGATTATTGTTATTGTTTTCATTTAGTTTATTACATTAATTTATTATTTTTGTTCAATGTCTTGCCTTTTTGATAAACATGTACATAAGTACCTACATACATACATACATACATACATACATATGTATGTGTGTACATGTTTTGTTTATTGAATGATGACCCTCCCACCCTCTAAAACTTATTTTTTAATAATGTTAAGGTCATTGTAGCTTTTTATATAATTAATTTGTACGTGTTGTATATGTGACTTCATTAATTTAACAAACAATTTGGTTTGGGAATTTTAGGGATTTTTGTCTTCCCCGGAATCTCAAAAAAAAAATTCCCATTTCTGGGAATAAGCGTGACTGAAAGAAATCGATAAAATTCTAAAGCAAGCCACAGACCTTGCGACCGTTGGTACAACATGAGCAGGTTGTATATGAGATTGTAAAGTGTGTGGGGTCGTCGGATGAAGTTGTGTCTCGGTTGTACGAAAGATTAAAAAGATTTGATTTTTTGGCAAGTTGTATAGACAGGTTGTAAAATTTAGGAGTTGGTTGTACAATTTCATTTTGTTCGTATTTTTGTTGTGGTCATATAAAAAACGTTGCGCACGAATTCAGACTTGCTTTTGTGAATGCATCGGAACCTTTGATAATGGTCATTAAATACTTCGTCTAACATCCACGTGTAATTTTTGTTCTCACTTTCTTTTAATATTTTCAAAAGTTTGTTGTGAGCATACATTTTTTTTTTATAAACCACTCTTTTAACAAAGTTACTTTTTCTGTCCTTTTTTACATTCTTCTTCTTATATTTTCATCAAAAAAAAAAAAAATTCCACTACAATACGCGACATGGTACCCGTTGTCATGTTAACTCAAAAAAAAATTAAGAAATGAAGTTGTACGCTAATGTTGTACACGTTGTTGTACAGTTTGTGCGCAAAACACACAACTGGGTAATCCAACGTGTTGTACCAACGGTCGCAAGGTGTGTGGCTTGCATAAAAGCAATTAGGTTAGAGCTACCATACCTTCTGGTTTTCCAGGATTTGTCAATTGCACAAATGGCAGTTTTAAGAGTTCTCGTAAAAACCCTAATTATGTTTTTAATTTTCAGGAAATGCCGAAAAGAAAGCATGAGTGTCCTGGTTGACGGGCTCATACTTCTGGCAGCAGTAGATTAGGGGTTTCTACCTACTTTGTAATTCGAAACTTATGAAAATGCTTTCGAATTTGTTGTTTATAACATGTAAATTCGAAAGATTGTTTCCTTTTGTTTCGCTTTACAGAATAGACCTTCTGATCTCTACTTTCACATCACTTGACCTTTGTAATGTTTTTGATAATGTAAATTACACAATTTTAATTAACAAACTCTGTTGTGAGTTTAATTTATCTTTGTTTGCATTTAGATAATTGTACGCCTATTCAACGAATAGAAACCAATACATATGTATATTGGTATTAGACGCTATAAGTCAGCGATTTTATCTTGTTCCCAGGGTCTACAGCAGGGTTCAATGCTTCATTGTTTCCACGCAGTGTATGAGTTTTCACTTTGCTGACGTCGTAAATATGTTATTCAGTGGTGAAAAAGAACTTCTCGTTTGTCATGAGGAAACTACTCGTATTAATTACATATAGGCGGTCATTTCAAATGATTCGGTCCGCAACAGATCAAAATTTTAATTAAATTCGTTTTGTAATTTCCACAAAAACAGGACGTTTTCACTTTTGGCTATTGAACATTAATCTAGTGGCATGCAGGATTCTCCTCCGATATTTCTTTCCATCTCCAAATACTAAAAAAATAGCCTAAATCCATATTAAGATAAGATAAGATATTTTATTATCATTATTTATTTATTTAGAAAAATTTGCTATTTAAAAAATAAGTAAGTTTTCAATTATACATTTTTTTTTAATTTGTATAGTTATTTAAAAAGTTTCTCTAACCTAAGCTGTAGTTTTACTCATATAAAAATGTTCTAAATTTTAAGCTTTAGCGGAGTGGAATTAGTCCTAGTTTACACTATGCAAGTTTTATTGCTAAGCTGATTATTTTTACAGAGAGAGAGAGAGAGAGACGAGGGGAGCAGAAACATTTCGTTTCCCCCGTCTCTCTCTCCTAACAAACTAATCAGCTTAGCAATAATACTTGCATAGTGTAAACTAGGACTTATACACATATTCGTAGTTTAAAACCATATAAAATAAAAGATTCCGATAGAAATTTAGAAGTATTAAATGTTATATTAAAAGAAAGGAGGCATAGAGAAAAAACTCGGCTTCAATTTTCTGGTCCATTTTGCTTAAAAAAGCCGTTATCAAGACAATTTTGTGAGAAAAAACTAAATTTTATTATTTAACAGAGGTCTGTTGTTTTTTGTTAACAGAGCTCTGTTAAACACGACCGTTTGTGTATACATACACTGGACCAAAGTCTTAAAGCAAGAATTTTGTTTTTTCAATTTAAAAATGTTGCTGAAGTCTTAAAAATAATTTTTTAAAGAAGAATTCTCTTAATATTAATACAGGTCGACACCTTAATTGCAAACGGACGTAACTGCACTTTTACATTTTTTTTGCAGCAGAAACAAAACATGTTTCAAAATCAATAATAAATAATAAAAAAATGTTCTTGAAAATTTTCTTCGAAATTACATTACATGTTTTTAACCATTTATTTTCTTTTTATATATATATTTAAGCTTTTTTTTTTGCAGTAAAAACTAGATGCATTCGCAATTACATCAATTTGAATTTCTTTAATAAAGCCGTAATTTGGGATCGCAGAGGTCTAAATATTTGTGTGAACATGTAGTTTGATAAAATTAACCCTAATCTATCAAAAACTCGATTTCGATTTTTTGTGTAGTTATGTACGTCCATTTCCGTTTAAGGTGACGATATATAACATTGTTATTTCTCTAACTAAGCAGTTTTAAAACAAAAACGTGCACATTTATTTTAAAAATTAAACAAAATTGGTTCTAGTTGATAAACGTTTCTTTTTAAAATTAAATTGTCTCTTCTTGATTTCTGAACTTTTAATTTTTTTTTCCGTCACGCACATGACATATCGGGCCTTATCGTAGTTGAAGTATCTCCACTTCGATTACGATATTTTGGTTCTAGATTAAAGAAAAATATTGCGATGTTTTTTAATCTATCACAAAAACGTTATAGTCGAAGTCGAAAAATGTCAACCACGATAAGGAAGAATATGTTAAACTCCACTGAAAACAACATATTAAACAAAAATATTAAAAGAGAAATATGTATATTAATATAAATTCAGTAAAGTGCGACTTGGACGACGTTTGTTTCTTTTTGGCGATTTTTTTTAGTTTAGGCGCTTTTTTCGTTCTGGGGAGCTTTTTACTTTTAGTGATATTTATGCATTTTAGCGATTTTTGTTTTTAGTTTTAGCCAAATTTTTATTTTTGGCGTTTTTTTGTCATTTTAGCGATTTATTTTATTTTTGGTGACATTTTTCATTTAGGTGCTTTTTTCATTTTGGCGATTTTTAGTTACGTACATTTTTTTAATTTTGGAATCTTTTGATTTTAACGTTTTTGAAAATTTCAAGAGTTTGCTTCTTATACTTTCCAAGATACAGCAACTGATAGAATACCCTGTCAGACACAAATAAATAATTTTCCCGAAAATTTATTGTTTTTTTCCCAGTCATTTCCATTTCCGTGGAATTTAGTGTATTTTTCTGGGAATTTCCGTTACCAGACACTTTTCTTGTTTCAAGAAATTTGCCTAAAACTTTGACACATTATCACATGAATATAACTACATATTTAGTTATAGATGTAAACTAAAAGGAAAATCATGGAAATTATACACAATTCATTAGCACTTTTTAACGATACGATAAATATATGTATGTGATCAATTCACAAGCCTTGTTGTATAGTTTTAAAGTTGTATTTGAAAAAATAATTACAAACAGCTGTAATTTATAAAATGTTTTTCTTTTGAGTGACTTTGTTTGAAATTGTCTTATCAAGTATAACTTTAAGGCGTACAACAAGGCTTGTGAATTGACCAAATGTATTTTTTTGCACTGCCGCCAGGTATTTGCTGTTCAAATAATCATACACAAGCAGGATGCTTAGCGGCCTTGGCAACGCGTTGTCTTCATTTGGCAACTAGTCCTAAAATAGACATAACCCTCTCGCATGCGACTGCTGGATCGGGTAGAGGTGGTGGAAGTGGCTCAAATTCTGTAGGTAGCGGCAGTGGAAGCGGCGGCAATGCTGCTGGCTCAACCACAGCATCTGGCAGTTCTGGCGAACCACCGAATGATAAGAATTTTCTTTCATGCCCCAAATGCGGTAGTCCCTGCACACAAGTAGAGACATTTGTCAGTTCAACACGTTTCGTTAAGTGTGCCAAGTGTAATCATTTCTTTGTGGTGCTCTCGGAGGTGGACACCAAGCGCAGCGTTAAAGAAGAAACAAAAAATCAACGTAAGCCACCACCACCTCCACAAAAAATTATGGAATATTTGGACAAACATGTAGTGGGACAAGACTTTGCCAAGAAGGTTCTTGCGGTGGCAGTGTACAATCACTACAAACGCATACATCATAATCTGCCCCAGTTGAGTCCGCAACAGCAGCAGCAAATGTCTCAGCCGCCCTCGAGCATGATGAATGATCCCATGGGCACCCGTAATGATTTGCTGCATATAACTGGTATTGGTCACACCATGGCCAATTCATCGGGCACTGAATTACCACCGAAGCAGTCGCAGGTCCATCACCATGGTCATGATTCGGGCTCAGAAATTTTGGATAAACAAAATTATGAAATTAAATTGGAAAAAAGTAATATCATAATGCTGGGACCCACGGGCTCGGGTAAAACGTTGATAGCTCAAACTATAGCCAAATGCTTGGACGTACCATTTGCCATCTGTGACTGTACGACTCTCACACAAGCCGGCTATGTGGGCGAGGATATAGAGAGTGTCATCTCGAAGTTATTGCAGGATGCTAATTACAAGTAAATTTGTATTTCTTGTGTTAATTCAATTGACATAATTTCTTATTTCCCTTTAGCGTGGAACGTGCTCAAACTGGCATAGTTTTTCTGGATGAAGTGGATAAAATCGGTGCTGTTCCTGGCATACATCAGCTGAGAGATGTGGGCGGTGAAGGTGTGCAGCAGGGTATGCTAAAAATGTTGGAAGGAACCATCGTCAATGTGCCCGAACGCAATTCGCCTCGCAAGCTTAGAGGAGAAACTGTACAAGTTGATACCACAAATATTCTTTTTGTGGCCTCTGGTGCTTACACCGGACTAGATCGTCTTATAGCGAGACGGTTAAATGAGAAGGTATAAATACCTTTTTTTATTATTTATGAAATACACTAAAAATACTATATACAGTAGAATCCGAATCGAATTAGTAATATACGAATTATCGGGATTCTACTGTATTTTAGAAGTATGTATTCACAAAAACATTTTTTAAAAAGAACTTCTTTTAAAAAAAGAAGATTTTAAGATTTTTAAGACCTACTTTATTCAAAAGTTACTTTTTTGAAGGTGATTTGTTAAAAGGTACTTTTTCAAAAGGTACTTTGTTTAAAACGAACTTTTTCAAAAGGTAGTTTGTTTAAAAGGTACTTTTTTTAAAAGCAACTCTTCGAAAAAGGTACTGTTTTTGAAATGGTACTTCTTTAAAAGGTACTTATTAAAATGTATTTTTCAAAAGGTACTTTTTTTAAAAGCTACTCTTCGAAAAAGGTACTGTTTTTGAAATGGTACTTCTTTAAAAGGTACTTTTTTCTAAAAGATACTTGTTTCAAAAGGTATGTACTTGTTTTAAAAGGTACTTTTTTTAAAAGTTACTTTTTTAAGGTACTTTTTTTAAAATGTATTTTTTTAAAATGTATTTTTTTAAAAGGTATTTTTTTTAAAAGGTACTTGTTTTGAAAGGTACTTTTTTAAAAGATACTTTTTTTAAAAAGTACTCTTTTATAAAGGTACTTTTTTAAAAGGTACTTTCTTTAAGTGGTACTTTTTTTAAAAGGTAATTTTCTTAAAAGGTACTCTTTTATAAAGGTACTTTTTTGGAGGTGATTTTTTAAAAGGCACTTTTTCTGTTTTGAAGGTGATTTTTAAAAGGTACTTTTTTTAAAAACCACCGATTGAAAATAAAAAATACCTCCTTAAAAATTATATATTTAAAAAGTGCCTTCTTGGTAAAAAGTACCTTCTGAAAAGAAGTACGTTCCAAAAAAATAATTTTAAAAAAGTTAATTTTTAAGATATATTTTTAAGAGCTTTTAAAAAAGTACTTGAAAATTTTGTTTGAGTAAGTACTTTATACAAATTTGCCCTTGAAAAAGTACTTTTATTAAAAATTACCCTTTAAAAAAGTACTTTTCTTAAAAAGAGTACCTTTGAAAAATTTTGATTTCAAGAAGTACATTAAAAAAATAAATTTTTATAACTTTTTAATCAATCTTGTTTTTTCAAGTATTTGGGTTTTGGTGCTCCCACGTCTGGTGCTTCTGGTCGTCGCGCCGCTCAATCTGCCGCCAGTCCAATGGACAATGATCAGGAAGAACGTGATAAATGTTTAACTAAAGTACAAGCACGTGATCTCGTTGAATTTGGCATGATACCGGTAATAATTATTTACTTGAAAGTTTAAGTTTTTTTTAATTATTTACTTTTGTATTTTCTTCATAGGAATTCGTTGGTCGTTTCCCAGTCATCGTGCCTTTCCATAGCCTTAATGCAAATATGCTGGTGCGCATTTTAACCGAACCGCAAAATGCTTTGATACCGCAGTATAAAGCCTTAATTGGTCTAGACCAAGTCCAACTGAGCTTTACGGCGAATGCAATTAAGGCCATTGCCAAACTGGCCATGGAACGTCAAACGGGTGCCAGAGGTTTACGTTCGATTATGGTAAGCAATAAATCTTTATAGTTATAGTTATAAATAATTATTTAATAATTTTGTTTTTTTTTCATTCAGGAACAACTATTACTCGATCCCATGTTTGATGTGCCCGGTTCAGATATTAAGACTGTTCACATAACATCAGCCTGCGTTAAAGGCAAATCAGAGCCCATCTATATACGCACTGAAACTAGCGAAACTACTACAACGGATAATGATGATAGTGAGGAAAGTGAATCGGATAAAGTTCGTGTAACGCAATAATCGAAAGTTCTTATTTCAATCCAATAACACAACTTACACGACCATCTCGTGGCATGTAACCTTTTAACTTTTACCACTTTGTAATATTTTATTAGTTATTGAGGAACAACATTTTTACACTTCTAATTTAAAATTTCATCAAAATGTTGTAAAAGTTTGAGAGCAAGTGTTTGTAAAACATTTAACTCTTACATGGCTTTGAAAACCAATGTTTCCTTCCGTAAATTCGTTCAAAAATACCATTAGTAAATTAAAAAAAAAATATGAAAATAAATTTTTTAGATACATATTTAAAAGGAAATTGTAATATTTTGTTAGATAAACCAGTAAATCAAGTACATTTGTAAGCAAACTTAAATAATAATAAATAATTAAAATCGAATTAAATAAAATTAAAAATAAAATAAAATAAAATAAAATAAATAGATAAAAAAAAACAGTAAAATATAAAAAAATTGTTTACTTTTAAAGCAGATTTTAGTGATTTAATTAAATATTAAATACAGCTATACTTTTAGTTTTAACCAATCTTTTTTCCAAATAAAAGATATATAAAATTGTGAAAAATCAAAGAGTGTATATTTTCTAAATGGTGGAGATGTCAGTGTTAAATTTTGCTGTATTATAATGACAAAGACTTCTTACTATTGGATTCATATTTTAGGCCAGGAACTTTAACTTGAAAACCGTAGAATGATGATTTTTGAACAGATACCATGGATTACTAATGTTGGCCATTTGGTCCCTCTTCTCGTGTTTAGTGTATTCCGACTTTGACTACGACTAATACTAGTTTTGTAATAGATTAAATAACACCACAACATTTGGTCTTTAATTCAAGATCAACATTTCATAGTCGGGGTATTTTCATTAAGCCAAAAATGTGGCAACTATTCAGCTCAATCATACATATATATTGTCGGTTGGTTATTGGTTTGCTGCATACATAATGTATTTTGAATATACTATGACGCAAACCAATAACCAACTGACGATATATTTCCGAGGAATTTATTTCTCACGGCGAATATTTTTTTTCTCCAGAAAGTATCCTTCCAATCATAAATTCCTTGGAAACAAAAATATTAATCAAGTGGCAACACTGCATTAGAAAGCCAGCTGTTTTGCTTGTTTGTTGACATTTTATTCTCTCCGCTCTTTTTTTGCGTGCAAGAATAAAGAAAATTATTGAAATTCAAAAATTTTTTTAAATTAAGAAATGATGCATTTGGGCACTTTTTGTGTTATTTGAAATACAAGAACTATAATATAATTTTATTTAAATATATATAGATTTTGTTGTAATAGAGTATTAACCATATGTTTATGGAAACTCCCTAGTGTTTTGCAAGGCAGAGATTTTTATTGCAATAATAAAAATTTAACCGACTTTAAAATAAGCCCTGAAAAATTTAAAATAATTTAGATTCAGTTAAATAAAATACTTTTTATGTGTGTTACCTATAATGATATTCTAAGTTGGTGCCAATCAGGTGAGCAAATTATATATTTACTTATTTATGCATAAAATATTGTTTTTTTTTTTGGGCAACAGAAGGGAATCACAATAGACCCAATTGGGTCTCCGAGTGGAGGTGCGGTATAGCACCACCCTTCCTAACCTAACCTAACCTATTTATGTATGTATTTAGTTTATCATTATTATTGCCGCCGATATGTAGCAGCCTCCTCCGCCCACTTTTTAACAGCAAGTTTGTGTCAAGTAGAAGCACGTGAAATATAATATGTATTATATTTTAATGGGTCCCGCCCACTTTTTAAAAGTAAGATTGTCTCTTTCCTAGAGCTCAGGCTGTGTTCCAGGTTTCATAAAAATCGATCAAGTAGAAGCACTTGAAATATAGTATTAAGTTATAATGGGCGTGACTCCGCCCATTTTTTTAAATATGAGATTGTGGCATTAGGAAAGCCCTAAACCTATGTGTCCTAAGTAGAAGATCATATACACAATGAAAGAAAAAGTTTAGTGGGCGCAACCCCGCCCACTTTTTTAATAATTGGACCAAATAAAAGCTATACACACTCAGACAAAAAAAAAAAATTTAAAACCGATCTGCCTAAAAGGTACCGATTTATGAAGTAAATGTATATTTTAAATATAATTTGAAGTGCAGTGCCCATCTTCTGTAACTTTGGTGATGTGAAACAAAATATTCCATCGTTTCTCGAAAAGTGGGAAAAAAGTCGGATGGCAAACCAATAACCAAGCTACGATATGTCGAAAACTATCAAAAGTGTGAACGCTTATCATAAATGTCGTTGACGGCGATCAAAATTTACTAAAAGTGAAAATTTTTCAACGACGGCGTCGAAAATACAACCGTCGGCTATACCAAATAATATATAGTGCGACTTTGATGTTTGTTGTTTACAAAATTGTTAAAAACAGTTTGAAAAAAAGTCAAAATAGTTTTGTGATGTGTAAAATTATTAAAAATATCAATTCAGAACAAAATGCTTACCTTTTCTGCATTATTATTCATTGCATTTTGTATTTTGAATATATCGCGTTTTTATTTGTGAGTATGTTTATTTGACAGTTTATTTGTAAATTGTCGAGTAATTTTCTTGCATGACAACTATAAATGGCCAAAAAAAGTTTCAGACACAGTTTAGTAAAAAAAAACAGCTTTTTGTTTAACTATTTCAATGTATGACGTTTTCGTTTCATTTCACACATTTCAATCGAAAACTTTTTCGACGCGGGAATTGCACAACAAGGGTACAGGGTGTCAAAGTTGACCACTTCAAGTTTTGCAAATTTTCCCAAGCTCATCATACTCGTAACTCTTACAAATCTGAACCAATTATAAAGGTTTTTTAGATTTTTGAAAAAGACGGAATTGACGATTTTCTAAAACTACGGCCGAAAAAATTTATAAAACGAGACAACTGCAGGCGAGATATATGATATATGTATATGAGATATATACAGCAGCTTTAACTTTAACAAAGCTAAATATATTAAATTTTAACCTTTTCTGCCTGTTGCATTAAAATTATCTCCTTGAAGTATTTAAAAATACTCACTCAGGCTCAAAAGAAACAAATTTTTAAATGTTTTTTTTAAAAGAGCAAAATAAATATTCTTCTTCTTAAGATTTTCAACAATAACACTCAGTAAAAATTTGAAATTTTCCTGAATATACTAGACATCATCGCAATCAATAAAAATTTAATGTTTTAGACAATAGCAAGAAACCACTTTCGCACAAAGACACATCGTGTAAACACACTTTAACAGCAACATGTTAACGTTAACATCACAGAGGAGACATTAACATTCTTACAGCGACAGCGACAGTGCAATCAACAAACACTTCAGTAAGTAAATATGTAATTTCCTATAATTTTTTAAAATAATAAAAATTATTAAATTATTTATTAATATTTATTTGAAATGTTTAAAATATTTATACGTATTCAAAATAATTCTTTGGCTTTTTATTATCATTAATATATTGTAAGTTTCATATAAATATTTAATTAAGTAGTTTATTTATAATAGGGAAATTAATTATTCATGTCTAAAAAATTTCGAAAATTTAGGTTCCTTTAAACTTAAATGAACGGGGGAATTTTACAGGTTTTTGTTTTGAGAAACAAAGTTATATAAAATTATAAAATTTATGAAAATTGAAATAAAAATAAGTAACAAATGTATTTTTAACTAAAATTCCAACTAATTAATTATTTGTTTTAACAGATTAAGGCAATTGATTGATCTCTTGTTTTCTTTTTTTTTTTTGTTTAACTTGTTAAGTTGTTGTTTTGAACTATCAATTCTAAGTTAATAAATTAAAAGGATTAATTAGTTTTTAGCAAGGTATAAAAATTGTATAATAAATATTTAAAATATAAATAGTAGTAGGGTGCGAAGGACCAATCGTCTGCAATACTTAAGACTTCAAATGAAACTGGGGGAGGGCTACAAGTTTAATTAAATACATACAATACAAAATATGAAAGGTGAGGACAAATTTTAATGGGTGTTATGGTTATGTTACAGTTTTAGCTTGAAAGCCGAAAGTATTGTTGGTGATTGGTTTTGGGGGATCTCCGGTAAATCAATCATTCATTTTCCTCGGTTATCAAGAGTTCATATTCCTGAGCAGCAAAACGATCCCAATCGGTAGACTGAAAGGAGTATTGGTTTTTATTAAGTTTTAAAAATCAATAGTTAAAAAAAATCCTTACATATTCATCTCTTTGCGAGGCAAATGGATCACGCTGTTCATGATCTAAATATTTTTCCAAATTGAAGAATGTGTCAAAGAACACGTGTGTCATTCTGCAATTTTTCAAGTCACCCAAGGTGATGGCATCACGACGCTTTGGGTTGATCATGTCCAACATCTGTAAGAAGAAATATAATCATGTATGTTATTCAAATACAAAAAGGAAACCCGCAAAATAAAAATCTTCTAACGAATGTATGCGTATCGGCCTTGAAAGTTTACGCCTGAATCTTTTTTTCCAAATGGGCTTGAACTTGCGCCATTTTGATTATTGTTGTGTGTGTTGGTGAATCTGCATAGAAAATTATCAAACCCTTGCATTTCAGTTATAGATTGTGTTAAGCATTTTTATATATAATCTGAGAAATATGTGTATTTGTTGAAAATTTCCAATCTCGTAACTCTTCTCCATCAAATTCTGTTACAAGTACATGAATACAGCAAAGCTCGAAATTTAACTTAAACAAGGGAAATTAGTCAAAACTTGTAATCCGTTAAGAGTTTTGCCCCTCTTTCTGAAGGCGCAAAAATTACCCATAAGGAGAAGGGCTAGACCAAGGGGAATTGATAACAGGTGGTCTCGAATTGCAACTCTGAATATTCGCTTTGTATATTTGTTACTATAAAGTTTCCTTTTGACACAAGAAAAATTAACAACTGCTGATCACCTGATATGACTTCTCCTTGGGCTAGAAGATTAAAATGTCCAAGAAAATGTTCTCGTGGGATTTTATATAAAACCGCTGAGCACATCCCACATCTAAAATGCAACTGTGTATGGGAACCACATTAACCCTTAAACGCATTTAAAATTTTGAATAATTTCTGGTGTGTGACATGAATTCCAAGATTTACTATATTAGAGACTTACAGCGGAATTTTGTGGCAAATATTTTTGTAGAAGATTTTAATCCGCTAAATACCCGTTTAAAGGTACCTTATTGCCCCTTTATCGAAAAAGGCAAAATATATTCATACGCGGAGGAGCTAAAATGTTAGAATATTCCGCAAAAATTTTCCTCTTAAGATTTTAAATATGTTTGATCTAAAATGCAAATATTTAATGACTTCCAATGACAATTCACCATAATAATTGTTATTAGGGAGGTCCTCCATACCTTAAACTTTTAAACTGTTCGTTAGAGTATTTTGTTTTGGGGAAAATGGAATTTTGTTGTACAAACAAAACAAATGTTTAATTCTCCCATATCGAGCCATAACATAACCGCTATAAAAAAAGCTTAACCCATACATTTTGTGGACTTCGTTTTTTTAACGAAAATCGATTTTGTGTAAAAAATAAAGTTCAAAAAGTAAAAGTAAAGTTTTTTAACGGTTACGGCACGATATTATGCAAATCTAAATTATTTAAAATTTGGCGAACAAGAATTAATTTCCTCACCTGACACAGACAATCTTCAAACGGCAACGATTCAATACCAATCGACTCCATACGCTGCTGTTGCTCTTCATAAAAATACTCCAACTCGTACATGGATAGCATGCCATCGCCATCGATATCCATACAACGGAACCAGTACTCAATGGCGGTGGGCGTACGTTTGTCCTCCTCCGACAATAGGAACCAAACAAAATCCGTATATGACATTTTGGGCTCGTCGTCCGGATGTTTCTTATTGTCCGAACGTGTAACACAGCCGGAAAAGATTCTCTCGACAATGCGCGTAGACAAAGCATGATCACTGTGACGCGCCAAATCTTCTTGACTTATAAGTAAATCATGATCTTTGTCCAATTCCCAAAATTTACAATAGATGACATAGAAATGTTCATAACTGAAAAAGGCCATAATCTGATTGATGTCATCCTCCTCCTCCAACAAGGTAATGATCTAAAAATATTCATTTCAAACAGAAAATAAAAATATAACTTAAATATCCAGTTTTAGAATATATGTATGTATGTATGTATGTATGTATACATATATACTTGCCTCTAATAAATCGGATTTCTTTAGTTCCGATATGGAAATTTTGCCCGACCAACTGCGATTAACCGAATAGAATATTCGTGCTATAACGGTGTGTACATATCTGGAATGGAATTCGGTGGCTTCTTTGAGAAAAGCCAGACCCGGATGTGTATCAACAACGTCTTGCACTAAAGGTGCCAAATCTTCGGGCAGTATATAGGAACGCATACGCTGACCTCGTGACAATATATAAACGAAACGCGAAGCATTATCATGGCAATAAACATTCATTCTAGATACGAGTTTTTTTTTCAAAACAAATTAATAAAAAGAAAGCATTTAAAAGCAAAAAAGAACCTACTGTTTCCAAAAGTCCATAAATCGTTGTCGTTCCACTAGGCCCGAATTGTGCTGCTGACAGAAAACCATTACGGGCATGCGCCAATAGAAGGGAAGACCGCAAATTTTCAATATGCGCGGCAACTCGTCCTTGGTCACCTGATTGTTGGGAAATGTATCGAACGCTGACAAAATGCCACGCAACGTACGTTCCAAGGCAATTGTGGGTTGCGGTTTGCCATGGGGAAAAAAGAATCTGAAAATAATATGGCCAGAGTTTCCAAAAATTTCGTTAAGATGCTTATCGCGGTTGACAAGTACCTGGGTATGTAAATACTTTTGGTATTTTTCAATTCCTTTTGTATTAAGTTCTGTTCGGATGGCGATGGGGGAGTGGCATGTAGTTTAACCTTAAATTAATAGAAAAAATATGCATTAATTTTCTATAGAAGATCAACAAAAAAAAAATTTAACAGCTTATGAAGGCAATCATGAATAAAATTCCGCGAGAAATTTTTCGCGGGGAACAATTTCAATTTTTAGGGAAACAAAAAATTCTAATTGGCAAAGAGAGAAATTTTACACGGAATTTTATTCATGGTTGCCCTGTATAAGTTTTAAGCCTTTGCTGTGTTAATATTTTTGACATGATTTCAAACGAACTCCACACGGTTATCTTTATGTGTTTTTTAAGCAGTGACCTTTTTTTTGGATTCCGCGCAAACAAATTATCATCTAAAAAGGGATTACAATTGGCAGCCCTTGCGATATTTCGATCGTTCTGGCGTAAAGTTTTCCTTTTAGTTTCTGCTAACTTTATATTTTATAGCATTTGATAACATTTTTAAAGAGCATGAGAGAAGTCCAAACAATATTTCCCTCTTTCCTTAATTATAAAATTAATTTTCTTTGCTCAACAGTGCAATTACAATATTAATATTATTTAACTTTCTTTCACTTTATTCTTCAAAAGAATTTATTTTTATACATATACATATACATACATATACATAAAAATTAAAAGAAAAGTAATTCAGTCGCCTATCACTGTTATTCCAAAGTAAGCAAAATAATTTACCGTTATGTTCAGAGTTACCAAACTTACTCCAAAAATAATTTATCACAAGCAATTAACAGACTTGCCAGATTACTACAATACAGTACACCATTTAAAAAATATAGTAGTGGTACTGCTATTTCCATGTTGGCAACGTAAATCCTCAGCTACTTGAAATAATTTTTTAGAACTACTTAAGTGCAAGACGCTTTCTCTATACCGAGCATGCTGAAAACATCGCACATGGGAATTAGACCTGGCTCAAATACTTCAAGTTTTCTTGCGCAAATTTCCACTCACACATACATACATATAAATTTACATGACAATTGCAAACGTTATAATTTCACGTGGAACAAAGATCGGCGGGAAATTGGGTTAATCAGAAATCACACCCACGTCTAAGCACTTTGCCTTTTACACATTTTTACCTAAAACCATGAAAAGAGATCTCTTAAAAAAAAACGAAAAAGTGAGACAAAAAAAGAGCTAAATTTTTCATAAAATTTTGAGTTTATTGACATTTCAATAACTCTTGAATGAGATGAATTTGATGTCAAAATTTAAGCAGAAATTACTTTTAAGTAAATTCATATTGAAAACATTTAAATTTGAACGAAAAAATAAAAAGCACTTGAAGAAAAATTTTAATTGCTTTAAAAAAGAGATTTTTTTTCATCGAACTTTAAATGGATTTAAAAAAAAATACTTAAAAAAAAGATTACTGTTCTTTTTTTTTTGATAATTAATGTTTGCACAAAGGAAATTTATTATAAACAAAATACATAAATTATTACTCAAAAGAAAATACACACATACATACTTATGTACTCGTAGTATCGGAAAATCGAAAATGAGGCAAGGAAAAAAAAACTTGATTGTAAAACATGTATGTATTAATAAATTTGTATTTTTCTGTTATTTTAATATTTTAATCTTTTACAAAAACACACATTCACAAGACGAAAAAAGAACGAAAAAATATTGCAAAATAAAATTAAAATACTTAGTTCTTAGTTCTTTTTTCACATATACAGTGAGAAAAAAATCTTTTACCTTTTATCTTCTTAAGGCTCTCCCACGATTTTTAAATTTTTTTTTCATTACACTGCTTCAAGCAATACTTAATAAGCCATGAACACGTTAACAATATGTTTCTGGAACGCAAACGGCATTCGCCAACATAAAAATGAACTTGAGCACTTCCTCACGGAGAAAAATATTGATATAATGTTAGTATCTGAGACTCATTTGACTTCGAGAAGTCTTTTTAAAATTTATGGCTACACTATATATGATACAAAGGACCCTAGAGGAAGGGCTTGCGGTGGATCAGCAATTCTAATAAAGTCAAGACTCAAGCACTATGTTCTTGATAACATTTTTGAAGAATACCTACAAGCAACAAATATTGGCATTGAAAGTTTTTGTTCAAATTTCGTTATATCATCAATTTACTCCCCTCCCAGATTTTCAATCACTGAGAATCAATATGAGGATTTCTACAAATCTCTTGGACCTTGTTTTGTAGCAGCTGGAGACTACAATGCGAAACATACGTTCTGGGGTTCGCGCCTTGTTACACCCAGAGGTCGAGCATTGTTCAACACTATTTCAAAAATGGGCTTGGATGTCATTTCGAGTGGGGAGCCCACTTATTGGCCTACTGACATACAAAAAATTCCGGATGTTATAGATTTTGGAGTCATAAAAAATATCTCTAGGGATTTAATTCAAGTTCAAGCTTCTCTTGATCTCTCGCCCGGTCACTCCCCGACGATCATTACAATTTGTAGCCCATTAAGAAGTAACTTACCTGACCCATATGTGAAGATAATCAATCGTGTTAATTGGCTGGGGTTCAAAAAATATCTCAGCAGTCATTGTACGGAAAACATTACGCTTAGAACACCCGATGATATTGAATCGAACATTGCCAATCTCAGCGAGAATATTAAACAGGCTGCTGAACATGCCACTATCTCCCATCCGCAGATTGGGTTTAATAAAATTTATTCTACAGACATTGAACGTCTCGTACGTGAAAAAAGAAGGGCTAGAAGGGAATGGCAACAGCACAGATCACCACAAAATAAAATCAGATTTAAAGAGTGCACTAAACGACTCCAAGAGTTGCTTGCATCTGAAAAAATTTCATCTCTTAAAAATTATCTGGAGGGTCTTGATGTTACACCGGCGTCTAATTACTCCTTGTGGCGCGCTGCCAGAAAGCTTAAAACACCCGTTGAGTATAAGCCACCTCTACGCACATCTACCGGAGGTTGGGCAAGAAGCGATACTGAAAAAGGTAAAATATTTGCTGAGCACTTAAAATCCGTATTTACCCCAAACACATGTTCTGGTGCTGTTGATTTGCCAAATGTAGTTGCGCTACCCCCTCGACCAATAAAATTTAAGACGCGTGATGTACAAAAACTAATTGCAGAACTCAACCCGAAGAAAGCTCCGGGTATTGATGGAATTAGTAATCAGATGCTGATGAACTTGCCTCGTATTGCAATGAGAATCCTGTTATTCATATTTAATGCTATTTTACGACTGGAGTATTATCCACACAACTGGAAACTTGCCAAGGTTAAAATGATTCCAAAGCCGGGCAAAGATATAACAAAGGCTGAGTCATATAGGCCAATAAGTCTACTATCTACAATGTCAAAGCTTTTCGAAAAACTGCTCAAAACAAAATTGTCCCCAATTCTAATTAGTAGTGGGTGCATACCAGACCATCAATTTGGTTTTAGAAGTCAGCATAGCACCATTGAACAAACTCACAGATTGGTTCAATTTATAAGAAGAACTTTTGAGGAAAAAAAGTATTGTTCTGCGCTGTTTATAGACATTTCCCAGGCATTTGATAAAGTGTGGCATGAAGGCCTAATATTAAAATTGAAGTCTTACTTACCAATAAACATTTTAAATCTTTTGGAAAGTTACATTATTTCCCGTAAGTTCACTGTTGCGGAAGGAGACTTTACAAGTAGGCCTGAAACAATTTCATCTGGTGTGCCACAGGGGAGTATACTGGGACCAGTTTTATATTTAATTTATACTTGTGATATGCCTGTGAGCAGTAGTATTCATACTTCCACATTTGCCGACGATACAGCCTGCCTTAGTATGCATGAAAACCCTGATGAGGCATCCCGCAAACTCCAGGAACACATTAGCCAGATGGAGCTTTGGTTAAACTTATGGAGAATCAAGGTAAATGAACAAAAGTGTGTTCAAGTAACATTTACTTTACGAAGAGATACTTGTTCCCCCATTCGGATTAACAATCAAGTTGTTTCTCAACATTCACATGTGAAATATCTTGGTATACACCTTGATCGACGACTTACATGGAAACACCACATTGACTCTAAGTTAACTCAAATGAAACTTAAATTAACTCAGGTACATTGGCTGATTGGTCGAAATTCAACACTTAGCCTAGACTGTAAACTTTTAATATACAAGTCGCTTTTAAAGCCAATATGGTGCTACGGAATTCAACTATGGGGCACTGCTTCAGCTTCAAATGTAGAGAAAATTAAACGCAGGCAAAACAAAATTTTACGATGTTCTCCATGGTACATCAAAAATTCAAATATACATCGTGATTTGAATATGCCACTAGTGACTGAAGAAATTGCAAAATACGCAGGAAAATATCTAACAAAACTCGAATCACATCCTAATCCGCTTGCTCGTAATATTTTGAACTTTACTGGACACATACGCCTAAAAAAGAGGGATACAATGGCTCTTATTCACAGCACTCCAGATGGGACTTTCTGAAAATTCTTTTATTTTTTATATTTTTTCCTTTTGATTATCAATACTTATGTATTATATATAACTACTACTAAGCTTATGTCCGACACTGGTCGGGCCTAATTATATTTTTATATATTTAAGATTTGAATACTTATTGTTAGTTCATATATGTAAAAAAAAAAAAAAAAAAAAAAAAAAAAAAAAAAAACACAGGTAATAAATTAAATATTAAAATCGAAAGCTTCGAAATAGGAAAATCCTTTTGCATATTCATGCTAAAATAAGTCCACACAATTTTTTCGCTAATTTAATTTTTTTATTCTAGTTCTTGCACTATTTACTTTTAATTTTGCAATATTTTTTAGATTAAATTTTTTTTAATATACATGGTGTTCAATTTCTATTCCGTTTCATTTTGAACAGTCCGCCATTTTGACTGTAATTAGAATTCAAGTTCAGTGTTGCCAGATGGGAGAAAGCTAAAGCCGTTAAAAATTTCTGCTAAAATGTTTACAGAAGATAAATAAAAATGCTAGATTTTAACGGTCATATTTATAAAAATCATTAAGGCTTTATCAAAAAAAATTTTCTTACTAAGCCCTTACAATGCCTTAATAATCTTTATAAATAAGGCCATAAATTTACATGGGGATTTTAGCAAATTTTTTGTATAACTTTAATGCTTTTTGGCGAAAGAATATGCCAAATCCAGCAGTTAAAATGATAAAATGGCAACAACAACAAACTACTCCATTAATAATAAAAATGTAACATATACATATCGCCGGTTGGTTTCTGGTTTGCTGTAGACATAATGTACATAATGTGCCGCAAACCAGAAACCAACCGACGATATGTACATAGATAATTATGATTCAACAAAGTCTTCAAATTATTAAAATTCACTACAAAAATGTTGAAAATTTCACGGTCACAGTCACAGTTCGCAAAACTAAAGCATTTTTGGATCGTCGTGAAACACCTTCTCGGCCATATTGCTGGGGAAATCTCAGGTATGTCAATTTATGTGGAATAGTTTGTGAAATTGCGCATTACAAAATTATTTTCTGTCGGCGTGATTGGAAGATATTGATATGGTTAGCGAGATCTTGTGATTTAACACCTTTAGAGGCTAGGTAACAGATAAGATCTATGACAATGGCCGACAATCGTTTCAAGATTTCAAAGTTGGAATGCGTGAAGTTATCGAGGACATACAGCCGCATGTCCGAATTATTGGTGAAGAAAAATTTCATGAAATGAATTTTGCTTTTCCTTTACTAAAGGCATACCATCTTCATTAAAATGAAATAAAAATCAAATGATTTCGCTTCAAAATATTCATACCAAAATGAAGCTTTTTGTTGGAAGACCTTCGTCTTACGTGTACGTTTTACAATGCAAGCAAGCGACTTGTCTAAAGGAATATATGTATATGTAAAAGGCAGTAATATTTTTAGTGATTCCTATACAAATTTTTTAAACAAGTCGTTCTTTCTAAATAAAATCTGTTTTCTGAAGAAACTACGCCAATGGCGAAATATTGAAATAAATTATTATTTTTAATAGTTTCTTATTCAAAAAAGTTGGACCTACAGCTGACACATTCGCTGGCTGCCTCACGCTCTTACTAACTAATGCCGAGTACAGCGTATGTCATTTTGTGACATCGCAATGGTGTGTCCTAGTGGCAACGTTAGTCATTTCCGATATTATTCGTTGTATGGCATTGCTTTCCATATAAAAAAAATTATGTGAACGGCGTTGCACACATATTGAAAATGACACCACAAAATTACAACACAAGAAATGACAGATGTGTACGCGGCATAACATTCAAATTTAAACGATACGACAACTTCATAAGTAAGACGATTTGACTAACGAAGCCATTAATTTTGAAAGTGAGACAAGTCCGTTTTTTTAAATTGCTTGCAAATAAATAAAAATATAACAAGTCAATAAATAAAATTAGTAATTTTATTTGAAAAAATAGACTTATCTCACTTTGAAAATAAACGACTCATTTATTTATTACTTGATTTGCAAAAACTATATTCTAGTCCCATTTTGTCTGATTTACATGGGCATAATTATGCTGGCATAACATGGCAAATTCGGTGAAGAGAAGACAATTTATAAATATTCGACCACTTTGGGTTCAAGTGTAGCGGGAAGCGCCATGGAAGGCCCGCAAAGTCAACCATATCGCATAGTTTTTTTCTGTGTTGTAAGTGTTATTTTTTTGTAAATTTGTATGCGAGGTGGGTAAGTGGAACATTTTCACGATCTGGCTACTCAGTTCATGAAAATACCACCTCCACGGTGGGGAGCCATAAAGCAAAATGAACAACTTGCACATTGTGCACTACCGTTATTTTTGTGACGTAGAAGCAGACTTTTGCGAGGGGAAAAATTGTTTGCATACACACTTATAAAATTTAATTTTGATTAAAAATATTATAAACGTGATGCGCAGTAGAAAATTACGAGTATTTTAACAAAAGTTTTGCGCCATCTGTGTTGGTTGCATGAATTGCAATTTCTGACAAAGACGGACTGTTTCTGTGGACAAGGTGGAACATTTTGGCACTTTATGTACATACATATTTAAAAAAAAAAATATTTTTCTGTTAAACTAATTAATAGGCAATTTCAGTTTTCAGTAAATGTTGTGTACAATTATTATTATTTATTATTATATTTTATATTTTTTGTTAACGCATTTCAGAATGATTGCGAAACTTTAAATTCACTTGCCTTAAAGTAAGTGAAAATTGTTTATTTATTTAAAATATTTTTAAAATGTAATTAAATAAATTTTTGTCGATTTTTTTTTTCAATGGCTGCACACACCAAGTAAATAAATTAAATATGTTTATGAATGCTTAAATTTTATTATTCTATTAATAGCAATTAATTAAAAACATTTTATACGTAGTACAAAAAATAATATTAAACAAATTTATTTAATACTTTGAAAATTTCAAAAGTCTAAGTTTTAATTAAAAATAAAAACTGACCTATGACACTTTATAACTAACGCACAGCTGTCATAAGTGGAAAGAAATATAGCCTTAGCTTAATACAGAAAGGCCATAACTCATTATTTTGTTTTGAAATCGAGATTTTGGCATGTTCTATTGAAATATGTCCTAGTTTACACTATGCAAGTCTTATTGCTAAGCTGAACAGAAATGTTTCTTTTCTCCTCGTCTCTTCTCTCCTAACAAACTAATCAGCTTAGCAATAAGGCTTGCATAGTGCAATTTAGGACTATACAAGAAACTCGATTAAAAAAATGAGTTAGGGCCTTTCTACATTAAGGATACGATATATTTATATACAAATATGTATGTATACATACATACATGGTATATGTAAACATGTGGGCGGAATTATTTATAAACCGTTCGAAAACTACAATTAACAGATGATTGACTGACTTGTGTAAATATTTATTTAATTTTAGCATGTAAAAACCGGAAAGAAGTGAAGTAGGGTGCATGCAGTAAACAAAATAAGTTGTAAAGCAATGAATTTGCTCGAAAATAGTTTATTGTTGTAGTTTGACCCTCACTGATTGACTAAATAAATATTTTACCTATCAGATATGCCAAGTATCTATGAGTATACGTACATATGTATGTATTAATAAAAGCAAAAGTATCTGTGTGATGCTTTCTTTATGGCCCCACCATATGCGGGGGCTGAAAAACGTAAAAATGTATACCGAAAAAAATTTAAATCAACAAAAAAAGATGCTTCTTCTTTCATTTAAATGATTCGCGTATGAATAAATAAATAATGAAGCTTGAAATGTTTGCATATTCTTTTCATATTTATTTCATATTGATTTGTTCACTTTCATTTTTTTATGTTTATTTTTATTGCACTTTTTTCCAAAATGAGTTCTTCGGTAAATATTAACTGTTTCTTAAAAATTCATTGAAATTGATTATTGAGGGGTTTAGTTGGATCCAATGCGCATTTCAATGTTGCTAATGCATATATGTATATCATCAGGGAACCTTTACACAAAATTTTCTTAAAACAACTAGAAATATTATGTTAAACTTTCATTGAAACAAATGAGAAGCTCAACTAATGTCATAGTTGAATAACCAACATGTGGCCACACCCAGTTTTAAAACCCACTTTTTTAAATGCAAGGTAATGCAGCTTTCAGAGCTCAGGGTGTGTGTCAAGTTTCGTAAGAAACGATCAAGTAGCAGCAGGTGAAATATAATATTAATTTTTAATGGGCATGGCTACGTCCTCTTTTTTAAGCACAAGATTATGCCATTCCAAGAGCCCAAACTGTTTGCCAAGTTTCATGGGAATCGTGTTAATAGAAGTACATATAATTTAAAAGAAAAATGTAATAGCGTTGGTCGCGCCCACTTTTTTAAATTAAAGATCATATCATTCTAAAAATCTAAACTGTTTGCTAAACTTCGTGGGGATTGGATAAGTAGAAGTATATACATATAATTTAATGGCAGACTGTAATGGGCGTATCCCCGCCCACTTTTTTGAATACAATATCCTGTAATTTTTAAAGCCAAGTTTCATAGGAATCGGTTAAGCATAAGCACGTTAAATGTAATATTAAATATTAAGAGGCGTAGGTCCGCCCATTTTTAAAGTTCAAGATAGTGTCATTACGAAAGACCTGGGTGTGTGCCAGGTTTCGTAATGATGCGATAATAAAAAATACACAAAATCGAAATAAAAATTTTAATGTGCCTGTTCCCCAATGGAAGCAAATTAAATCTACACTCTTTTAGACCAAAAAAATAATTTTTAAAATCGGTCTAAGAGTTACGCAGTTATGAAGTTAAAACACACAAAAAAAAGTACAGACGAATTAATCTCCTCCTTTTTTTTTGAAGTTAAAAACAACAACAACAACAACAACAACAATCTGTTCGCAATAAGTCCTACTTTACAATATGCAAGTCTTATTGCTAAGCTGATTAGCTTCAGGGAGAGAGAGAGACGAGGGGAACAGAAACGTTTCTTTTCCCCTCGTCTCTCTCTCTCTCCTAACAAACTAATCAGCTTAGCAATAAGACTTGTATAGTGTAAATTAGGACTAATAGTGTGTTGCCAAACAAGTATTTTTCACCGGGTGTTGTCAAGTTTATAATTTGTGCTTTAGTTGGGAATTTTTTTTTTTTGGAATTTTGTTCTCCACCGTCCATTGTGGGCTTGTTATTTGTTTATTACGTTATTTCTGAAATTTGCTTGGAACTCTCATTTGGTCTGTATTACGGTTGCAGTTTATGCTTTCTGTTTTGATATATACATATGTACATATCGTTACCTAACTCATTACTTTTTTATTTATTTATTTATTAATATTGATATTATAGATAAATACAATAACAATATATGAGGGGTAGAAGCACTAGCTACTAAGGCCACCGGCTATACTTTCTTAAAATCGAGATTTTTGTGTATTTCGATAGATGAACGTCTAATGTATCGAAAAATTAAAAAAATCTCGATTTCAAAAAAATAATGAGTTAGGGCCTTTCTATATTAAGGTAACGATATGTACTTCCTTTCTTTCAAGAACTAATAGGTTAATGGGGGATGATTCAGCTTTCCATCACATACATATCTGATTATTTCCGTTTTTGAGTATCTTTTATAAGTAAATTTGAAAATATTTTTCAAACATTTCTGTTGAATTTCTTTTCAAAATTATTATAACATGAAGTGTGCGACTTATCCTAAAATTATTCTAGAAATCATACGGAATTCATTATTACCCCTCTCCAACACGAATAGTTTCAAAATCATTCAATTCCGGGAACAACCCAGCAAAAAATTACACATTATCATCAGAACTACTTGCCATATAATGACTTACTTTTCTGATTACCAAATTTCAATACTCGCTTACAAATCACATTACCTAAAATGTAAAAAAATATGTACAAGTTGCTAAATGAGGAGAATAATTTTTTTAGATTAAATAGATTACGTTAACAAGTTGCCAAATAAAAAAAAGTAAGTACTTCCCAAGAATCGATTATTTTAGTCTCACGCCTTGTTAAAAGCATTAAGTTGGTAATCCAGTAAGGAACAGCTTCCAATCCCGATTACCTTTTTTGAAATTTTGTGCTGGGAAGTTGTATTTTTCTTATCGAAGTTGGTTGGCTACACATTGGCGTAGCTAGAAATATTTTTCTGGAGGGGGCGGGGGTGTATTATTATGACTGGTGATTTTCATGAGTTACTTTAAAATAAACACCCCGTAACAAGGCACATCAATCAGGTACCCGCGTTTATACAACAAATATTACAACAGCAATAACCACATGTACTTTGTTGGTATAAATTACCATCTTACTTTTCAAAACAGGGTAGCATCGTTAGATTGTATGTTTATTATAGGAAATGTCAAACACCATACAAAACTGAATATTCGTTAGGTGTTTGAGGATAACCCAAATAAAAGCATGTTTTTAGGCTTATACCTACTCAATCCAAATTTGACATTTGGCTTGGTATAATGACATTAGTCACCTGGTGTAGTGCTGCCACCTAATAAATGCGCCTTGCCCCGTAATGATCTTTCTACGTCTGTGTTCCCACACCATTTAAGGGCTATTATTTTCAACTTGGCGATAAAATTCCGGATAGTTAATCCTAATTTTAACAGCTTAGCCAACTCTACAGGTTTTCCATTATTGCAACTGTCCGCGATAAGATAAATGATATTGCTTTTTTATTGTGGCAACATAAAAATAAAATAAATAAATAATAATAAAAATACTTAATGGCAACGACTTGCTTTATTTATTTGCTTAATTAAAAACATAATGAAACCATTTTTGGCTATACTTTTGATTTTTTTTTTTTTTGGAATTATTATGTGTTCTTCAATTTGGCTGCAATTTATAAAGTAGAAAGTATGGCAACTTCTGAAAATATGGCAACTTCAAATGACTACACCACACTACACAAGTTACGGCGTAGAGGTAAAGTTGAGTTAAATTAAAGTGAAGTTGAGTAATAATGAAAAACTGCCGTATTCATAAAAAAAAATAGTTTTGTTTTACAAAACGTATTTTGTATGAAAATTTGTTTAATAAAGGTTTTGTAGGCTTAAATTATTTTTTACTAATGCTGCAGAGTGTTTATCCGTCCGCTAAGTTATAATGATGGCCCTAAAAGAGGCTTAAGGCAAACGATTCAATTTGTTTGTGGAAAGTGTTGAGTTTAAAATGGGCGTGTGGTGGGTATTGGAAAATAAAACTGTTCAATTGTTTTGGTTTCTTTTGCACACTTTTAAGTAAAAATTTTTTTCTAAATTTTATTTTTACATTTTTTATATCGTTTCTTTTACAACAACTTGTTTTGTTGTTGCTATTTTTTGCTTTAATGTTATTTTAGATTTAATTGTTTTGCTTTAATCTTTTTTTTAGATTTTTGCGCACATGTTCAAAATACACTAAAGCAAAAAAAAAAAAAAAAGAAACTTGAAAAAAATTATTTTTTTTCTGCTTAATCGCAACGGTTAGATAACAAATATATAAATTAATTTTATTATTTGATTTTTTTTTTTTTTGATTATTTTGGATTTTGAAAAAAATAATTTAAAAATTTCCACTTACCTTTAGTAATGATCTGGGCGGTGCATCGGCACGATCGGGGCGCTTAATATTTAAAAATGAGTTGCGGACGTCTGGACATTTCTCAAAAATCATAACACGTTCCGCCACAGAGCCACGCGTTAAAAACGGACTGCGCACTGGATATTTTTTTACATCACGTTATTTATGATGATTATTATTAAATTTTTTTGAAATAAAAACAAAAAGAGAAGAAGAAATGTCGTTAATAGAATAAGAATATTTTTTTGTTGTCTTTTGGATGGTAAGAGATTTTTATTTACAAGATTTTTCTTGGCCATTGCTAAGGGGACGATTCGATTTTAGTTTCGTGGGTGTTGGCATGGTTGAACTGCTATTACTACTGCGTTGAGTATCCATATTTTTACTATCGCTTTCTGCTGCAGTTGCGGGGTTTTGTTGTTGTTGTTGTTGTTGTTGCTGCTGCTGCTGCAGTTGTGTTGCTACCTCGCCGTTTATTAAAGCTGCTGTTGGCGACGTTGTATTGTTGTTGGGCGGTATGATGGAGTCTTTGGATTTTTCCAATTTCGCTGAGGATTTTTCTTTCAGTTTTGTCGTTTTTATTGCTTTGGTGGTAGACTTTTGCGTTTTTGTCGAGCTGTTTTCTAAAATATCGCGATTGTTGCTTTTAGTGCTGAGTGTTTGGGGCTTTATGTCTTCGAGAAGAGACGTTACATTGCCGTTAGTAATGTTATTATTGATTGTGCTGCTGTCGCCGATGGCGTTAGATAAATTTGTGCGTTTTTTAGTGATCTGAGGCTGTAAAAAGGCTGTTGCTGTTGTTGTTGTTGTTGTTGTTGCGAGCATATTGCCGTCTCTATTGTTATCATGCAATTTAGTTTTTTCTTCTATTATTCCCATTGATTGATTCAAATCATGTGCTTTGTTTATCGTTTGAAATGTTGTTTCTGTTGTTTTCAGTTTACTGCCAAGTTTTTTCGTTGCCATCGTCTGTTCGTTTGATGATTTCTTCTGCACCGGCGTTTCTTCATTTTGTTTATTTTTCTCTGCCACTAATGTTTTCTTTACCTTCGTTGTTGCCTCTTGTCTAACGGTTTTACTCGCGAGAGAGTCAATTATTACACCCGGTATTTTGGTGGAATTCGATGCACTGCTAACTATTGGGTTCACTGGGCTGCCCGAAGACGCCGTACTTTTATTTGGCTCTTTTAGTAATGCTTTAATTTTTTGTAGATTTTCTGTTTGTTGTTGGCTCAATTTGTGTACATCCAGATTAAGGCCCAAGTTGAAATCTACTTCAATGTCCAAAGGTTTGCTGGGAGACGACGTTAAGGTTTTTGCCATCTCAAGGGATTTGTGTGTGTTGCTGCTGTTTATTACCTCCCCTCCTATGCCCTGTTTGTTGATTTTTAATTTGGCTACTTTGGCTGCACTAGCAGAGGGCGATGAAGATGAAGGGGAAATTGAATTTTTATTTCTGGCACTATCGGTAACATCTGTTTGGTGGGAGTTTTTCATTAAAAAATTTGAAGATTTTATGAAGGGTGTTGATTTTTTTAAAACCGTTTGTGGGCTGCTGCTGTTGGTGGCTGTTGGTGATAAATGTGGCGCCGTCGCCGTTGCTGCTGCTTGTTTCTTATTGTTGTTGTTGTTGTTGCTATTAATATTTGAAGTTGTGTTTATTTTGTGTTCTATAATTTTTGGTGTTACTTCCGTTTTATTACTTGTGCTTAATTTAGATTTCAGAGTAGCAGTTTTGACACCTCTCTGTTCCTTGTCTTTGTTAACAAAAGTATTAACCAATTTCTGCAAATCTTCAGCGCTCTTATCATCCGTTATGGCCCCAGCCGCCACCCCAGCATCAACATTGTATAATTCCAGTATCTCTGTAGGTGCCAAACCGTGACTTTTCCAGGTGCGATACAAAGCATCGGCATGTTCGGAGATTTTCTTTGATATTTTCTCTATTTCCAAAGAGGTTTCCAAATCTTTGGAGGCGTTTGGTGTGTTGAGATTTAACACTGTGGTGGATTTTGTTTTAATGGTGGAATTTTTGTTGGGACTTAGTTGGATTTTATTAGATGATTTGGTGGGGCTGCTGCTTGATGAAGAGGACTGCATGGTGTGTTGTTGGGAAATTTGTAAAAAAAAATTCTTTCCGAAAGTTTTTTATTTATAATATGTGTGAATACAATATTTTTTTATTGCAAACTGTTTTTACATAAATTTGGTTTTATTTAAAACATTTACACATTTTCTTTCGCTCTTTTATGTGAGTTCGAAAATTTCCTTAATGAGTTTTCACATTTTCTTTATTTGAAATACGCACACACACACGCACACACACATCGCACTCACTTACAAAAACATATTGTTTTTTTTATATATGTTTGTTGTTGTTGTTGTTGGTTTTTGTGAGTTTTCTTTTGAAAAAAAAAAATTTTTGTGGCGTATGTTTTTATTTTATTTTTATATTTATTTCGTTTTTATTCGTTCCGTTTAGCGAATTCTATTTTTAACTTAATTTCACATTTCTTTATTTTTTGTGTATATTTTTTTTAAAATTCTTATTCGGTATTTTCAGACATTTTGCACTAATTTCTGATTTCACTCAATACAACACGATCTTTTTCTTTTTGTAATGCAATTAGTTTTTACATCAAGTTTTTTCTGATTAAGCTGAAATAAAAAAATTTGTTTTTAAAAATTTTGTATTAAAAGATTTTACGTATTAAAAATAACCACTTTAATTAAGGAATACTTTCAACTGTTTATTAATTTTTATAATATCCATAAATTCTGGAATTTTTCTTTTTTTTTTGGTATTTTTATTTTATTTTAATTGACTTGGAATGTTAGGAAAAAAAAGAAAATTCCGCATGAAATGCATTAAATTAAATTTTGATGTATTAAATTAGACATCCCTTTAAAAGCAAAAAAATAAATTGCAACTGAAGAAATGCTTAGCACTCGTATGTTAGAGAGTACAGCCAGGCTTTACACTATGAAACTTTTCTTTCTGGAATTTATTTTTCATTCTCGCTTACACATCGCAATTACTTCAATGAAATTATATTTAAAGAAATGTTTCCTAATTTGTTTTACCTTTCCAAAACAAACACTAAAATGTGTTAATAAAATTTTGATAAAAAAGAAGTATTTTAAAGTTTAATAAAAACTTTTATGCAATATCAAAAAAGAAGACATTTTTCCTTTCTTATCGAGCTGAAATTTTATATGAAATTTGACAATTGAGGTGTTGAGCCAATTGACAACTAATTCACTCGAATTCGCCTAAGCATTCACCTAGAAATCAATTCGTCTTGGTGTGAATCATGACTACCGCAGTCTCTCTATTTTTTTTATATGTGACAGCGCATAGAGAAAGGGACCTAAGGGTAAAAAAAATCAATTTTCACTTTTTTTTTTGATGTGGACAACATCTGATCATCGAATGAGACCGATCCCATGACCCAAAAGTGTTCCCTCCCAGAGATAAGCGCGTTTTATTAAATTGAAGTCGACGATTCTAAGGTTATGTGATAAAATTTTCGTACTAACAGAGTGATATTCACGATTTAAAAGAATTATAAATGAGTATTTATTATAATTCACAATTAATAATTTCAGAAAATAAACATGGATTCGAAAAAACGCGAGCAAAATTGATATCAAATTCATGGAAACAGCGCGCTAGGTAGAAAACAGTAAAAGCCAACTACACAAAACAAGAGTTAGGGACGACCTACGCGCGTTTTGAAGGTTGACCAACACGTTCCTGACGTCATGGGATGTGTCGGTTTCAAGTGAGACCAATACCAACACGCTCAGTAATGGTACACCAAAGATACACGTATTTAAATCTTTAAAACCCATTTTTACCCTTAGGTCCCTTTCTATTTTGCGCGTCACATACATATGTAGGGAAAGCAACAACTTTTTAATTTCTAATATAGAATTATTTTCAGACTACCGGGGAGACCAGGGAAATTCAATGCAAGCCGAAACTAAGCAAAGGGATTTAATTTTTTCTATTTAAATTCTGTGATTTTTAGGGAGACGAATAAATATTGATATATTTAATATAAATAAACTATATATGGGCATTTCTCCGAGAAATTCCCCTTTTTTGTCCCATGCGACAGCAAGCAATTAACCTTGCATTTCTGAACAACGTGACTCGATTTTTCTTAAAATTTTACCTAACGTAGAGCTGCTGACGGCCTACACAAATACATAAAGAAGTAACAAAAAAAGTTTCGTTTTCTTTGAAAAAAAAAACAAGCATATTTGCTTGCTGTCGCACGCTACAAAAAGTTGAAATTCCTGTGGAAATGTCCATATGTAGTTTCTTTTCTTAAGCTATTTTATTGACTCAATACACACGCTTTTTTAACAAAACGAAATATTAATTTTTTTAGTCGCAATTTGTGAAATTCTTCACACGTGTTCGATGCAAATCGAAACGACGCAAAACGAGGCTCTAGCAGGTTTCACAGTAATCCACATAGAGCGACAAATTCTATAATACAATTATCAGGGCATTCTGTTCTGGATATAATAAGAGAGAGAGAGTTTTATTGTAGGAAGACCAACCAAACTTCTACTAAAAAAGCCAAATCAAGAGAAGACAAAGGAAATTCCAATTCAAAATTCGTCGATATTGTGTAGCAGATTCATCGGCGAAGTAAAATAACCAATAAAATGGCTACTAAGCACAGCTTTGGCAATTTAATACGCCTCATTAACACCAGAGGCGCTGCAACACTACATTATAAGAAAACGTACAAAAAATCAGAGGTGCAAGAGAATGAAGCTTTGTCATATCTTCTCTTCTTCACCAGAAGAGGTAACACCCAGTCATAGTAGTAGGCATTCATTGCCTGAGTGTTACTTCTCTTTAAAAAATTAAAAAATAAAAAGGTCAACACTCAGGGAGATTGGCTAACCCATTAACGGGCCACAGAGGATTGAAAGCTCATTTAGCAGGCATAGTGCTAATTGATGATACAACATGCAGAGCATGCGATGAAGATGATGAAACATTAGAATAGCATTGCGCCACATATTGCATATTGGAGCATCTTTAGAAAATAATTCAAAGGTAACTAGTTTTTTAATTGAACCAAATTACTACTAGAGGATCTACTCAATCGACGCTGTTCTGTAAACCGATCGATTTGACAGACAATAGAAATAATTTTTTATATTTTTTCAAATTTATTTATTATATAGATTCCCAAATATCATATCTGAAAGAAAATTATCGTGTATGATTTTAAACACGTCTGCAGGACCATTATTAATTTTTTTGAAAAGGAGAAATTTACTCGGATTTGGTTTACAGAACAGGACCGAATAATTCGAAGCGAAAGAAAAGTCTTTCGAATTTACATATTATTAAGATACAAATTCGAAAGTTTTTTCTTTCGTTTGAATTGAATCATGGGTTCAAGTCATGACGAACTGGTTTGATTTAAATGAATTTATCTTCATTAAAATGAATAACTGGAACCAATTCTCTTATTCGAAGAAATTTTTTTTTGATAGTATAAAAATCAGTATTTTTTCGGTGATGAGCCCGTACATTTTCCCTGATTTTAAAACTTTTTGGATGCTAATTTTCATCACTTGAATAATGATGAATTTATTCGGATTTAGGAAAGCGTTAAACATTGACCTGATAAATAGGCCCTGAATCAACTATTCATCCTAAACTACATTGATTACAGAAACATCTAAAACAACCTTGATCTAATGAATTTTTGTTATCTTTTGAACATTTTCATAAGCTGCATCATACCAGGGTTGTATTTTCTGAAAAGTCGCACGATTGTGTAGGATAGTGAATCCTAGCCTTTCCTGAAACTGAGTTGTAGCGATGCTAGCCTGTCAGTCCAAAGGTCGTGGGTTCGATGCCCGACATAGACCCTGGGGTGTTTTGCGTATACAAGCTAATCGGTTCGCGGTTATTATTTGCTTAAAAAAATTAAAAAAAAAGAAAAAAAAAATACTTAATCAGTTTTGAATTAACAAGATTGGTACACAATTTGCACATATTTCTACGTTCTGTTTACACTTTTTACATCGCATGTGACAATTTTCCTTAAAGAAATAATGTAATGTATTTCCAGACATTGCGACTGCTGATTTTCAAAAGTAATATTAAAATAGATAATTACAGGCAATTTTTAATAATTCTAGAAAGGGAAAAATATCTTTCTAGGCCTATTATTGCAACGTAAATCGAAGACCAAAAATGATTTACAACGCAAAGCGAGGGATTACTGTAGTTAATCTGACTTCCGCTAAAAGAGTCGCTGCTGAATTGAAAGTTTTTATTATTTAAGCCAATCTGTCCCAGCTTAAATTTGCTTTTCCCAGATGCTACGCTAGGCTTTGGTTCGGATTTCATTAGACTAATGCTGTTTGCAATGCCGTTTGCATTATGTTTTTTTTTATATATGGAAAACAATGCCACACAACCAACGAAAAATATCGGAAATGACAAACGTTGCCACTAGTATACACTATTGCGATGTCACAAAATGCCTGCCAAAATGTGTACTCGGCATAAGTGTGCCTGTGTTTTGTATACACCGAAAAAAAAATTATTTTTATTTTTTATCTACTTTTCTTAGAATATAATTAAATTTTTGCAACGTTTTCCTTTTAATATTATACATGTGATTTCTAAAATGTCCTTTATAAAGTTGCAATTTATTTTTAATATGCCATTTTTCAAAAAAAAAATCCATAAACATTTTTACATATGTATTTTTTTTTAGATATTTTTAATATTTTCTTAAACAAAAGAATTTTATGCTTTCTTCGTTAATATTTTCATTTCAATTCATTCAATATTATAAATTTTATTATTTTCCATAATTAATGGTTCGTTCCATTTATTCTTTAATTATCATTTGGCTTATTTAATTTTTAAGTTTCATTAATTATTTTATTAAATCACTTTTATTTTTATTCATTATTTTTTATTATATGATGTGAATTTTTTTTAAATATTTTTTTAATTGCACTAATATCTATAATTTTTAATATTTTCTTGTCAAACTTTTCTTCCTTCTGCATTAAATACTTTTTTTTTTTTTTTTGCTTTAATCTTGCTTTCAAATAATTTTTCTTTTGTTCAATTTGTTAAGATTTTTTACTTCTACTTAAATTTTTGTCGTTCGTTTGGTTAAGGAAACATGCGGACGTTATGAATTCTCCGTGTTTTATGAAAAACTCACGCATTATTTTCAATATTTTTCCCCCATAAAAAAAAAACTGTCAAGAAAATTAGTTCCTGGTTTTTCAAAACTTTCTCTTGAATTTTAAAAAAAACACACACACACACACATACACACGTGCCCTCTCTCACTCACTCTCTTGCTGTAACATTATTTGCTCACGTTTTATTTTTATTTTTGATTTTGTTTTCTTCTCATATTTTTTAGCCATATAATTTTCTTAACAATTTTCCGTTAAACAAATCTGAGGATCTGAATTCAGCCATTAGCAGATAGATCCGTTAAAAATGATCTACATGCAGCAGCCCTCACTTAATTCACACAACCGTGTCTAGCGAGATTAACGCACTCACTTGCTGCTGCTCTTGCTTTCAAATATTTCAAATAAAAAATTGTTTTTTACGTGATTTTTGGATTATGCGCTTTTAAATTGCTTTAGGGAAAAAAACAATATTCAATGTGCTCTTTCTATTTAGATTCTAACCAAAAAAAAATTCAACATCTGTTTTAAATTTAAACTCTTAATGCATTATATTGTATTTATTCGAAATTTTTTATTGTTTTTTTTCGTGTCCATACTTTAATATTTATTTATTTTTTGTGCGCGTTGCTTACACGAGTACAGCAGACGTGTTGTGTGTAGCAGCCGTTGATCTTATTCAATTGTGTTGTGTTTTTTTTTTTGTGGTTTTAAATTCAATTTTAATATGGTTTATCTTATTTTTGTATAAAATTTTGTGTTTCTTGTTCTCCCACTTGAGTTTGATTTTGCCCATTTACATTTAGAAAAGATTGAACGCTTGTATGTAGATCGAGTCTATTTTAGTTCTGGCTTTTTTTTTTAATTTTTTTTATTTATCAATTTGTCTTTGATTTCAGTCTTCTTAGCCGTCATTTGCAACTTCTAATATGTACACATATTTGAGTTTAAACATTAGACAATGTATACTACATACATACATACATACATACATACATAGATATTTCACAAATTAGAATACTGGCTAAAATAAAAAATTTACGAAAATTCACACCATGTTTATAGCTAAATTAAATTATTTTTTAATTTTTGTTTTATTTATGCACAAACAAACGTTATTAACTAGAATAAGGTGGCCAGCTGCCGAATCTCAAGAAAACTGTAATAAAGCAAAATTAAAATAACCCAGTAAACAACTACACAATCGTAAAATTTTTGAGAAAATACAACCCTGCTTAGGTTAGTTAGGTTATACTACGTTTATACGCAGGGTTTATTTGCAAATAAAACTGTAAATTGTTGCCATATTATTGTTTTTATTGCGACTTACTAATTCAGAAAACTATTCACGATTAATGCACTATTTGCAAATAAAATACTTGATGATAGTGTTTTCACACTGCAAGTTAAAACCTGGTTTTAACGTTAAAACCATAAACAGCTGATTTTGCATTCACACTGCAAGTTTGTTAAATTCAGGTTTTAACTCACAGAATGTCTAATAACTTTGCTCAAAATAAAATAAATCTCCTGCAGAAATGCGTGTGTTTGTTGTTGTATTTTTTTCTGCTTTTTATAACACTTATTTGACAAACTGTACAACAACTGTTTTGTTTGTATGAAAAACTTAGAAACTTTACAATGCGCTCTAAAATAGAAATTATTTTATATTTTGTAAATAAATGTTTTAAAATTATGGAACTAGTAATACAAAGTGAAGAAGTGATTGGAAATCAAGTTATTGTATATAAAAATTACAAAATTAAACTTTTTTTATCGGCGGATCGATGTCAATCACATCGTCTATTTTCACTTTCCAGAGGTCAATGAAAATATTTTCGTTGTTTTCCTTTCAAAAAACTCTTTTTTCCATAATTTTTTGATTATTGTTGCTGCTGCATCCATTTTTAAGTTGAAAATCTTTCAAGCGACATCTATTGTTATTCACTGGAATAAACATTATCAGCTACGGCCGGTCATTTTAACTTGGCAGCACTGAATTTACCACAGCAAAAACATTGTTGCATTTCATAAAACCAAATTAAAACCAATTCAGAAATGGTTTTAAGTTGGATTTAACAAAAACAATTCGTATGGTAAAACCAGGTTTTAACAGTTGGTTTTAGCGTTAAAACCAAGTCAGTGTGAAAACAAAGTGAGGTTGACACGCTTACAAATGTTTGATAAAAAAAACAATAAATGGATAAATATTGCACAAAAAACATTGATAGAAGCACATAATGACAATAAAAACAAATAATTATTTCATATTTTGTACATTTACACTACTTTTTTTGCCAATATAATAATGCTATGTTTAGACGACGAGTTGAATCACCTGCTTCGCTCTCTGAATCATGTTTATGAATCATGTTGTTTAGACTACTCATTCGTGCTTCGTGTGCAGCGTGCCAATTTAGTGCTTTTCGTACTAGATTTAAAGTTTTTTAATTGATAACAGTGCGGAATTTTTCAAATTCAAACTATCTGCTTTCACCCCTTTTAGACATGCAAAGTTTCCTTTGCAGAATGTTAATTCAGCTTGGTGAAATATGAAGGAAGAAAAACTTTATCTTTCATAGTGAGAAAAAATAATATATTTCTAGCAATTATAGAGGATACCATACACGTTATAAAATAACTTAATTACAATAATCTAATTACTAACCACTGAGGGAAGCAATGTATTGCTTTCTTGATAACGAAAGCTTTCAAAAATGCTTCTGAAAAGTACTAACGTAAGGCTCTCTAACAAAGTGGACAAAAGTAAAAGAATGTACACCAGTAACTTTTGCATCTGAGTACACAAAAACTACACATTATTGCTTCTGTAAATGGAATTAGTAAAGCAAAAAATGAACGGCTTTTTGGAAACTGAATGCATTGCTTCTAGCTGGCTTACAAAAACTCTTCTGGGAAGCGGTAATTTTTGCTGGGATGGTGAAATTGAAGAAATAGAACGAAGTATCAGAAATTTAAGAATACATAAATAGAAAAATTTGCTCAAAACTGATCAATTTTGGATTGAAGTTTATAATTATAGAAATTCCACTAATCATAATCCATTTCTAATACTGTCAATATTTTCTCTAAGACTATTAACATTACCATGTTCAAATGTTGTAGTAGAAATGACTTTTAGCGCTTATAAATATTTTAAAAGTAAGTTAGAAATACAATAATGATTTTATAAATCAAATTGTTTCATTCATATAAAAAACGGTCTAAAAAGAAAAGGCTTATGTTGTTCAGAATGTAACATACTGAACCATGTTCATGTAAAAATTAATTCAGACGAAACACCTAAAAATCTAATTGTTTTATTAAAACCGTTTTATGGCCAGAGGAAAAAGATGAAACTGCATTTCTTGAAACGAGGAGTATAATTCTCGTTCATCATCTTTTGTTAAAATAGTACACCATAATTGGAGTGTCTTCCCAAATGAACTTCAATTATTTTCCTACTCATATTCTACTTATAAGCAAAATCGAAATATGGCTCGATATAATTGAATTATTACAAAAACCTATGAAATGTAGTAAATTTAAAATTGTAGTTAACTTAAATTTTAAATTTTTACTAATTCAATACATTTATAATTAGCCATATGGGCTTTCTCTGTATTGCAAATAAATAGATAAATATAAAAAAATAAATAAAAATATATTTATGTACATACATACATATGTACATATATACGAGTACTTATTTCATTTAGTGCTTTTTTATGAACACACAGTGGTTTTTGCTCTGAAAAAGTTGGCATCACTGTTGGCGTGGCATTTTTTTATGTATATTCACACAAACATACATACGTATCATACGCACGTATATACATGCATACACATAAGCATATATACTTTACATAAATTCCACTCATGCGAAATCTTGTTTTTGAAGGCATCTCTATATTTTCTTCTTATTTTTCCATTTTATATTATTCATAACTTAATTAAATTTATTTATATTAAACTCACATCTATGTTTTTTGGTTTTTTTTTATTTGTTTACAAACACACATATACACATATACATATGTACCTATTTTGTTTTGATAGCTAGTTCAGATAAAGTGGCGATTAACTGCGATAAAAGTTAGAGAAGATACCAATTTTACGTGCTTGGCAAGTAGATTCATATTGAATCTACTTGATTCGCTCTCATAATTTTGTATGGCGAAGCAAGTGGATTCGGTCATGATTGGGGCGTGAAGCATGAATAGAGAGCGAAGCACGTACCGTCTAATGCTATGTTTAGACGACAAGTTGAATCACCTGCTTCGCTCTCTGAATCATGTTAATGAATCATGCTGTTTAGACTGCGCATTCGTGCTTCGTGTGCAGCGTGCCAATTTAGTGCTTTTAATACTAGATTTAGAGTTTTTTAATTCATAACAGTGCGGAATTTTTCGAATTGTTGCTTTAAAAAGAAATTAGTGCCTTTTTTTTGGTGCTTTTCACCTTTGATTTTAGTGCGTTTTACAAATCTACTAAATATTAATTTGTTAAAGTGTGGTGGCTTTATTTTCACTTTCAAAAACTATCTGCTTTCACCCATTTTAGACATGCAAAGTTTCCTTTGCAGAATGTTAATTCAGCTTGGTGAAATATGAAGGAAGAAAAACTTTATCTTTCATAGTGAGAAAAAATAATATATTTCTAGAAATTACAGAGGATACCATGCACGTTATAAAATAGTTTAATTACAATAATCTAATTACTAACCACTGAGGGAAGCAATGTATTGCTTTCTTGATAACGAAAGCTTCCAAAAATGCTTCTGAAAAGTACTAACTTAAGGCTCTCTAACAAAGTGGACAAAAGTAAAAAAAAATGTAAACCAGTAACTTTTCCACTGAGTACATAAAAACTACACATTATTACTTCTGTAAATGGAAACAGTAAGGCAAAAAAGTTAATATCTTTTTGGAAACTGAATGCATTGCTTCTAGCTGAAATTGAAGAAATGGAACGAAGTATTAGAAATTTAAGGATAAATAAATGGAAAAATTTGCTCAGAACTGATAAATGTTCGATCGAAGTTCATAATTCTAGAAATTCAACTGATCATAATCCATTTCTAATACTGTCAATATTTGCTCTAGGACTATTAACATTACCATGTTCAAATGTAGAAGTAGAAATAACTTTTAGTGCTAATAACTATTTTAAAAGTAAGTTAGAAAAACAATAATTTTATAAATCAAATTGTTTCATTCATATAAAATACGGTCTAAAAAGAAAAGGCTTATGTTGTTCAGAATGTAACATACTGAACCATGTTCATGTAAAAATTAATTCAGATGAAACACCTAAAAATCTAATTGTTTTATTAAAACAGTTTTATGGCCAGAGGAAAAAGATGAAACTGCATTTCTTGAAACGAGGAGTATAATTCTCGTTGATTATCTTTTGTTAAAATAGTACACCATAATTGGTGGCAAATAAATAGATAAATATAAAAAAATAAATAAAAATATATTTATGTACATACATACATATGTACATATGTACATACATATATACGAGTACTTATTTCATTTAATGCTTTTTTATGAACACACAGTGGTTTTTGCTCTGAAAAAGTTGGCATCACTGTTCGCGTGGCATTTTTTTTATGTATATTCACACAAACATACGTATCATACGCACGTATATACTACATGCATACACATAAGCATACATACTTTACATAGATTCCACTCATGCGAAATCTTGTTTTTGAAGGCATCTCTATATTTTCTTCTTATTTTTTCTTTTTATATTATTCATAACTTAATTAAATTTATTTATATTAAACTCACATCTATGTTTTTTGGTTTGTTTTTATTTGTTTACAAACACACACATACACATATACCTATTTTGTTTTGATAGCTAGTTCAGATAAAGTGGCGATTAACTGCGATAAAAGTTAGAGAAGATACCAATTATACGTGCTTCGCAAGTAGATTCATATTGAATCTACTTGATTCGCTCTCATAATTTTGTATGGCGAAGCAAGTGGATTCGGTCATGATTGGGGCGTGAAGCATGAATAGAGAGCGAAGCACGTACCGTCTAAACATAGTATAAACATAGTATAAAAGTAAGTTTTCTATAGAAGTGCTACCAAGTTTGTGTACTTTTGCTATGCTGTATAAACAGTGAATTAATTTATTTGCAAATATTTTTATTTGCAAATAGTGCGCGTATAAACGTAGTATTAGTCAGCCCAATCATGAACAAAAATTGCGTGCGAGTTTTTTCACTTTTCCCTTTTCTCCTATTATGAATTTGTTTTTTCCCTTTTTTTTACCAAATGTGGGAATAAAAAAACTCGCCGGGGAAAAGTCGCCGTTGAACTTCCTTATTTCACTAAAAATCTTTCCCTTGCAAAACAGATGGGAGTTTACATAAAAACATAGTTAAAACACAATTTATACATTACAAAAACTTGTGTTTTATAGCTCTTGTATATAAAAAACCACAAATAATGCCCAAATAAATCATTTATAAACTTTTTTTCACATATTTTTTCAAGTTGGCGAATTTTGGTAATTTTGTTTACTCTCCCACTAAAAAAAAAAGGAGAAACAAAATGTCAACAACAAGCAAAACAACGAGCTTCGTAATGCGGTGATACCACGTATTACTCTTTTTTGTTCCCAAGGAATTTATGATTGGATGAATGTTTTCTCGAGAAAATTATTTTCCGTGAGAAATACATAAATTCCGAGGGAATATTCACGAGTGGACAGAGTGAGAGATGGTGATAGGGAAGAAGGGATAGTGATAGAGAAGACAGTTGGCGGCGACGGAAGAGACAGAGGAGGAAAGTTTCATTCTTTTACAACTCTTCTTTTTTGCACGCTTATTTGCAGTGTTGCAGCGCCTCTGATGTTAAATGAGACGTATTAAATTTTGAAGCTGTGTTTAGTAGCCATTTTATTGGTTATTTTACTTCGCCGATCATTTTGCTACACAATACCGACGAAGGAGGGCGCTCTGATGTTTACATTAGCCCAATTCACAATCTTGTGCAAATGGTCTTGCATCGTTGCATGTGCAAAATGGTAACGTATATGGATACTCACCACTAAGAATTGTTAAGTGGTGAGTATCAATATACTATACCATTTTGCACATGCAACGATGCAAGACCATTTGCACAAGATTGTGAATTGGGCTATTATGATTAGCATCCGCTGAAGCCGGTGTATTTTTAGTAACCAGTGCTTTACGCAAGCATAACTAGAACTTTTCCCACAACAATTGATACAAAGGACACTAATGCACATCAGAAAAGACGTGGTGTTGTTATTTTAATGACTGTTGGAGACCGGGTTCGATCCCAGGACTTTCGGTTTTCTAGTCAACGTGCCAACTACTTCAGCCAAAGCCACCCCATCTAGGAGTTATATCCAGTAACATCCAAAAACATTCATGGAAACTGAATAGTCAACACGGTGTTAGGAAGGCAATGGTTGCCTACTAATCCTGCCGTAGGTTGTTTGGATCTAAATGAGACCTAAACCCCAAAATGCTTAAATGGATGTATACAGTAATTGTGCGTCCAATAGCCCTAATTTACATATGAGACATTTCTTGTCGGACATTTTTCAATTCTCTTTTGTCCTTGGCCAAAGCTTTTACATATTGGAAATTAATAGACAGACAGAAATTTTGCAGTTTGTATACTTCTTCTTCGCGTTTGCTACTTACACACATACACATACATACCACATGCCTTGATAATATACACATCAAGTATCCATACAGCCATTGAAATGAGAAAAATCATATGAAGCAACAAGAATAAATTGCGAAAAGTAGAAGAGAGAAACAAAAAGTGTCCGGTACAGAGGGTCGTGTACTACACACTATGCACCTTCGCCCCTTGTTCAACAAACTTCGTCTGTCTCAAGGCGAATTCAGTATCAGGTGACCTTATCAGCCCGGCTGATTATCAGCTGTTGATGCCAAATTGAGAATTTTGAACCAAAACGTCAAAATTTGCTTAGAAATCTTCTGACAGATTGGTTTTGTTGTAGCATAGCAAACTACGTGTTGTTTTTTGTGTTGTAAAATTGTTGTAGGGAAGAGTTCACCTGATACTGAATGCGCCTTGGCCTGTCGGTCTTCCAATTTCTCAAATGCAAAAGGGCACATACTGACTGACGGCTGTATAGTATGGTGGCTTTCCACAAGTATGAAATACGTGTTAGATCAACTTTATGGGATACAGAGATCCGCTTGCGCAGATATAACAGGATGTTTACGTACTAGTCCTTCGTAGGATCTGAATGCTATACTAAAACTTATTCCGATCAACCTTCATATATTGGCGTCATCCTCAAGTTGTGTGGGAAGATTACCGGCATCTGGGTGGTGGATATCAAGGTCTTATGGTAATGCCAAAATTCTGGATCAACTACCACCTATGCTAAGGAATCAGTAGATTTCCATGGTTCCTCATCTGGACTTTGATAAAATGTTTAAAGCTCTCATTCCATTCAGGCGGGAGTGGAAGGGAGGCACAATAGTAAGAAAATACGACGTCACAATATACACTGATGGTTCAAGAGTGGTTTGCTGTGTCGGCTTTTTGGAGTCTTTTTAGACGATATTGGTACATAATGCACCTTACGTCTCTCTAACAAAGCCACTGTATTTTAGACTAACATTTTTGGGCGCTAAGGGAAGCGGCTAGAGTGCTGATTGATAGGAAGGTACAGGGTAAAGTCGGTATCTTTTTCGACAGCCAAGCAACGTCGGTAGTGTAAGAGTGTGTAGGTTAACCTAACCCTCATCTGGGTTCCAGCTCGTCCGCCAGTTCGTTACATAAAAAAAATTGCTATGTGCTAATTTTTTAGGTAACGAACGGTCGGACGTACTGGCTCTGCTATGAATACCTCCAATGCCGAATCGGTAGCCATGCCGTTTGGTGCTTTTAGAAGTGGAATATTCAAGCACTATTTCTATAAGACTGAATGTAGATGGCGCAATATATTCACGTGCAAGGTTGCTAAGAAAATGTGGCCTTGCTACAATGATAGGCGCTCAATACAATTAACAAATGGGAACCGTAGGGACATCTCGAGGCTCGTTGCAGTCATGACGGGGCACTGGACGGTCGGCAGACATGCTAGTTAGGTATGTCCTATAATGAGTTCTGCCGAAGTTGTCGAGAAGAAAGCAAAGAAGAGATAATGTTCCACTTTCTTTGCGAATGTCCAGCTTTGCATCTCTAGAGACACAAATTTTTAGGCAGTCATGTACTAGACGACCTTTCAGCTTTATCTGAGATTGGGTTGAGTGAAATTATCAGATATCTCAACGCGATGGGTTGGATCTAGTAACGATCACCGTATCAGAATACTTAGATACGGTTCTACATACGAGTTGGTTGACACCGATGAGTGTAATTGTCCTTTCATAAAGGAATCATCTAGATTCTTTTTGTAAGCAGAAGTGCCCCAATTATATGTCATTAAGCCTGATATCCTCCACTTTACACTTTGCGATATCAGTAATGCTCTCATGGAAACGTCTGCTTAGACATCTAAGCCTATGGTTTCGCAGCTTCGCTCAGTGGCAGATAATATGTTCAATGGTTTCTGGATCTCCTGGTACCTTGCTCTGACCGAGCAGTGACCATATCCAAAAGCAGTTTGGATCTTCCTGAGTCAAGTGCTTTCCACATAGACCTCCAGCTCTGCAGCAGAACTTCACTTTCAAAAAAGGAGCTTATCCCCTTTATCTTATTGAACTTTTATCTTTGTATTTATCGTTGATGTTTTAGCAATTATTAATTTTGCAACAAAACAACAGTAACAATTTATTTGCTTTGTTTATGCCATACAATTTAAAATACATATGCATGTACTTATTAAATATTCTAAAACACTTGTCTAAGAACAATTAAAAATAGAAAACATTGACCACGTTGTTTTGGTGATTTTGCAAAAGACCTTTTCTTTGTTTTTAGCCACTCGTAAGACATCAGCGATGTGTTAAAAGACATGAAACCCTTTAACTGAAATATTGACATTGAAGAACATTCAAATTCAAATGCATCGATATCAACACCCTCAGACAGAAATATGAAAATAAAAGAATTTTAAATGCAATTATAAGACGGGGTATTTATCTATTTATTTGTGAACTACCATGCAAGGGTATTAGGGCGAGCCTTACTTTTTTAGCCCAAATTTCAATTCACATTGAATGCATAATAAACTTTGGCAGAAATTGTTCGGAAGCTGTGGCTCAATCGCCTTTTAATTTGGTGACATTTTTATTCTTACAAATTCCCTTGTGTGGGACAATTCCAAAAAGCAGGAAGATTAAACTACCATTAGGGAATTTTTAAGAATAAAAATGGGCAATTTTGAGCTTGGATAGCATTTGCTGTTTGTATTAAGTATTTTTTAGAATATAGCCGAAAATTACTGTTACGTGGGGGAGTTAGAGGGTTAATATGTTCCAAAAAATTATTTGCCGTAATATTTCCTACAAAGTTGCTGAGCATAAGTTACACCTCAGATGTAAGGAACACATATGTAGTTTCATATACAGATATGCTGCAAAAGGGGGGCAATCATAACCGCCCACGATCTTTCAAAACGCCGACAGAAAAAACCATTTTTATTCTCAAAAATTCCCTTGTGGGAATTTCAACTTTTTCGTTTTTTAATTGTCCCACAAGGGAATTTGTAAGAATAAAAATTGGCAATCTTGAGTTTGACTGGTTTTTGCTGTTTGTGGGGAGTTATGGTAGAATTAGTAGATTCGTATCGTGAGTTGACGGAGCAGCTGAGAAAATCTGTAGCATAAATATAACATGTTGCTGTTTATTTAATATGTATCGTAAGTGTATGTGAGGTAGAAATCTACAGAAAATAGATTTCTACGTCAACTTCTGTCTTACATACATGCACACACATGTATAAAGCAAAGAGAAATACAACAACAGCTGACAAGTTTGGTGGAACTCTCACGTTTTTACTAACTAACATCCAGAATTAAACGTTACCACCACTTCAAAAGTAACACGATACGAATCGACTAATTCTACCATTACGCTGCAATTTGGCAAAATAAAATTTAAGGTGCTCCCTAATGTATATACATATGTAAAAATGTATGTGTTTTCTGCCTGCACGCATTTAATTTAATTGTCCTCTTAAATATTAAATAATGCATGGTAAAAGCAGTCGCAAGAAACTATATAAATGAGTGCCACTCAAAGTCTGGCCTGTAGGTTGGTAACGAAAATCAAATCACCACGGTCGTCAGTCCGGACCGGTAAACAATAAATACTTGCTAAAGGGGAAATAATTCAAAATCTTTCGTTTTTTGAGGAATACAGTTTATGGATTTTTGTTTGGTTTTGAAATGAGATTTTTTTATAGTTAAAAAAAAATTTTAAAAGTTTTCAAGGGGAGAAAAAAAATTGAATAATATTACAAAATGGAAAGGTATTCACAGCGAGTCTAAATTAAAAGTGATATATGATAATTTAAAATTTCGTTTTAAAAACAGATTTTCCTCACCGCTAATAGGGCCAAGCTTTGCCGCCCTAACAAATGGATCTGTAACAGATAAGGTTGGTAAAAAGTTTTTAATGCAAAAAAAAAGCAAATTAAAAATAAAACATGTGATGAAAATAACATTGAAAATCATTGATAATTATATAAAACAAAACTGAAAGATACAGATACTATGGTGGAAATATTTTTATAATAAAATTAGTACGAATTTGAAAAACTTATTTGTTGTTGTTAAACAGTATTTATTTTTACACGCGTTAAATAAAAAAGAATATATTGAAATAAAACTAGTACAGTAAAAAAATTAATTAGAATAAACGGAAACTGTTGGGCAAATTAAAATCATTAAAAAAGTGTCCAAATTTAGGAAGGAAAAATAAAGTAGAGCAAACAATTCAATTAAGAATTTTTTTATTCAGTAAACAATTCCCAAAAACAGTACGCACAAATTATTTACTTGGCAGCACCCGTTGAAAAATAATTGTTTGGCAACACTTTGCTGCTGCAAAAGCAATGTACGAGTATAGTTGTTGATGTTTTTCTTTACAGTTACTTTCAATTACATACATCTTACATCTTAAAGTCAGTCTATGTGCTTACACACATACTACATACATACATACATATTTAGTAACGGCAAAGTAAGAAAATAAAATAAAAAGTTGGTTATTATTATGATATTAGTTGAGTTTCTTCTAATTTATTTAAATGAAAGTTTAACATGATTTTCCTTATCGTGGTTGCCATATTTCGGCTTCGACTACATTTTGATCCTAGATTAAAGAACAAATGTTGCGGTGTTCTTTAACCTATTACAAAAACGTCGTAGTTAATCAACCACTATAAAAGGGAATATGTATTTATAACAGGGACAGTGACTGTTATGAATTTTATGATAAAAGTCAAAAGATAACAGAGTTATGCTTTGATCTTTATATTTTTGAGCAGAAATAATATTTTTATGATTTTTACTTTTTCGAGCAAAAATAATTATTATTTTTTTTATTTTCCGATCAAAACTAATCGTTATTTTCTTTATTCTGCTCAAAAAAATAAATATCAGAAATTAACAACAATTATTTCCGCTCGAAAATACAAAAATCAAAAATAAAAATTTAAATTTTTTAAATCATTCGAGTTTCGAAAAATCTAGTTGAAAAAAAAAAATAAACTAAAATGGTGTCAATGGCCACGCTGTCCGAGGTTTTCTCGTAATTGATTTTTTTCTTTAAAAATTCAAGAATAATTATTATTTTCGGTTCCTGATTTATAACTTTTCATACAATTACGTATACGTATACGTATACGTATATCATTAAAATTAAAAATTTTTGCCAAACAATTTATTTATTTCTTTTGTTATTCCTCACAAATTTTACGCACTTGTTTGATAAAGGATGTGCGTATAATTTTGAATCTATGCATGTACCTCTGATATATAAGCTTTAATATCATTAAAATATTAATAAAATTGATTAAAAAAGCCAAATTATTAAATAATTTAAAATAAGGGTATATTCGAAATTTCCAACTTAATTTCGAATTTTCGATTTAGAGCGGGTATTAATTAATTGACAACAAATGATGGTAAAATTCGAATTGTTTCCTTTAATTCGACCAAATTCGTTTTAAAATGAAATTTTTTAATTCTTTCTATCAATAGTGCGGGTCATCGGCTAATATTTATTAGCACGAAAATCTGCAAAACTTTAAACTTTTTAATGTTTATATGTAATACATATATGTATGTATGTGCCCTTAATTATAAAAATAATAGCCATATGCAGTTTTGCTTCGAATAATATATGTACATATGTATGTAATAATAAATCTATATGCATATGTACTAGCTGAGCGCGGCAAATGTTGTCTTACGGCCCTTGATTTGTTCAAATGTAATCTATTAATTATCTCGACAAAAGAAATATGTATATGTATGACTGAGACCACTTTCGTAATTAAGGGCACATATGTATGTTTGTGCTTTAAAGCTTTAATACCATGAAAATAATCTATAAAATTAATTAAAAAATCGAAATATATAGTATTAAAGCATGTTCGCATGTTAAGTTCGAAAATTCGAAATTAGACCGGGCATCATTTGATGAACAAATAATGATGTTAAAATTCAAACTATTTTTTTTATTGCACAAATTTCGCTTTAGAATCAAATTTTTAGAAGTTACTTCTATCAATTTCGAAAATCTTTAAAAATGAAAATTTTAACTCTATGCAACTATACAATATGCGCTTTAAAGCTTTAGTACCATGAAAATAATTTATAAAATTAATTCAAAAAGTCGAAATATATAATATTAAAGTATGTTCGAAATTTTGAACTTAAGTTCGAATTTTGGAACTAGAACAGGCATCATTTAATGAACAAATAATAATGGTAAAATTCGAGCTATTTTTATTGCACAAATTTTGCTTTAGAGTCAGACAATTTTTTAAATCACTTCTATCAATTTCGGAAAATCCTTAAAAGTGTAAATTTTAAATCTATATATTGGCCTTTCGACAGAAATGTCAACTTATTGAAGCATGCGACACCAAACAAATATGTTTGTTTTTTCAAAGGAAACGAAACCTGGTTTTACTTTTTATATATTTGTTAGGCCGTCAGCAGCTCTACATAAGGTACAATTTTAAGACATATCGAGTCACATTGTTCTGAAATACAAGCTTCATTGATTCCTGTCGCACGCGACAAAAAAGTGAGTTTTCACGTGGAAATGCCCATGGATGGATATGCAACATGCGCTTTAAAACTTTAATACCATGGCAATATCTTTAAAATTTATACAAAAAGCCAAAATATATATACTACATATGTATATCATTAACGTATGTTCGAAATTGTGAACTTAATTTCGAATTTTAGAATTAGAGCAGGCATCATTTAATGAACTTTTTTTTTTAATTGGAACCATTTCGCTTTACTACAACATATCATGCCATGACTGCCAAAAAAGCTTAAGCGTCATAAACTTAATTTTTTTTTACCAAAATCGATTACTTACCATAGTAAATTATCAATTTTCATGAAAATCGAATTTCAAAAAATATGTCTCTTAAGCTTTTTTGGCAGTTATGGCTCGATATGCTATACTTCCAGCTAAGAACAGAGTGTGTAATACATTTCATGCACATACTTACGTATTAAAGATTATATAACATACATTTTAGCAACCGATTAGCATCATATATTAACTTAATTTTGTATGATTAAAATATGTTTGATATATGTACATATTTGATAGGTTACACCTGATATGGCTCATTTAGTACATCCGTACTGGAATCAATTTCCTGCAATGGACCCCATCTGGTCTAAAATATTAGCAGCATATATGGTCGTAATTGCCACAATAGCATGGTGCGGTAATGGTGTGGTGATTTATATATTTTCCACAACAAAATCTCTGCGCACACCTGCAAATTTATTAGTTATCAATCTAGCATTGTCCGATTTTGGCATCATGATTACCAATACGCCCATGATGGGTATAAATCTCTTCTACGAGACATGGGTTTTGGGTCCAATGATGTGTGATATATATGCTGGCTTAGGTTCAGCCTTCGGTTGCAGCTCAATATTGTCGATGTGTGTGATCTCCTTGGATCGTTACAATGTCATTGTGAAGGGTATGGCCGGCCAACCGATGACCATAAAGTTGGCTATCATGAAAATTGCTTTGATTTGGTTTATGGCCAGCATTTGGACATTGGCACCAATATTTGGTTGGAGCAGGTAAACTATACGTGCGCGGAGTGCTTTATAAAGGGTTTATAAAACAAATTTTTTATGGAAACCTGAGAGCAAATTAAGGCGCCGTGATAGTGAACGAAACTTTAAATTTTTTTCATATAAACTCCCTTTAAATATTTTAGAATTTCGTTCATCATCGAATGCGGCAATTTGCTCTCTGTCTCATGGGACCCTTTATAAATCATATAAATTTTTATATTAATAAATATTAAAAACATTTACCCAAATACAAATTTAGGTATGTACCCGAGGGTAATTTGACTTCATGCGGTATTGATTATTTGGAGCGAGACTGGAATCCACGTTCTTATTTGATATTTTACACTATATTCGTATACTATCTTCCTTTGTTCCTGATCTGCTATTCTTATTGGTTTATAATTGCGGTAGGTGAAAATTAAAAACTGGTTCAAACACATCTTGCGCAAGTTCGTCGTATATGTACATCTCCTGGCTTTAGCAAGAAAACTTGATGTGTGTGTACCAGCTCGAATATAATAAATTATGCATTATGCACTTCGTTTTCTCTCTCTCTCTCTCTCTCTCTTTCTCCCTCTCTTTCTCTTTCCACCACAGGCTGTGTCGGCTCACGAAAAAGCCATGCGCGAACAAGCCAAGAAAATGAATGTCAAATCTTTGCGATCATCTGAGGATGCCGACAAGAGTGCTGAGGGCAAACTGGCCAAAGTTGCTTTAGTTACTATTTCCTTGTGGTTCATGGCCTGGACTCCTTATATGATTATAAACACTTTAGGTCTTTTCAAATACGAGGGTCTTACACCCTTAAATACAATTTGGGGTGCTTGCTTTGCCAAATCGGCAGCCTGCTATAATCCTATTGTCTATGGTATCAGGTAAATCTACATATGTATCTCCAACTACACAGAAACATATGTGTATTTCTTCGAACATCACCAAAATTTAATCAATCAAAATTTAACTGTCAATTAAACTTTTTAATGAAATAATTTTTTTTAACACAAGTTTAGTGACTAAATTAAACTTTTAATTGGATAAAATTCTTAATTATTTTTATTTTTAAACAAAATTTGAAATAACAACTAAATTTTTAATTGATTTGTATTTTTTTTTTTTCATTAAAGGTGTTAATTGGAGGAAAAATTTTTCTGTTAACATAAATTTACACATATTTTTTCATATACGATGCAATTTAATTTATTTATTTTAGCCATCCTAAATACCGCATAGCCTTGAAAGAGAAATGTCCCTGCTGTGTCTTTGGCAAAGTTGATGATGGCAAGTCCAGTGATGCTACTTCTCAAGCTACAAACAATGAATCCGAATCGAAGGCCTAAATACCACGGTTAGATAAAAGACCATCCATCATAACCGGTACCACCTCAATATGTAGTATAATATATTATTAATAGGAATTCTAAGAAGTACTGTAAGCAAATATCCTATTAGCAACTGCAGCAACAAAACGAACGCTTTCGTAGTATACAACTTTAAGAAAGAAAACATATGTATGTGTATGTAGCACGAATTATTTTTTGATTGTTGTATTTGTTCAGCTATAAACACGAGTGTCTTATTTATTTATGAAAAACAAAAACAAAAATTTATAAAAATAATTACAAAATGTAAAAACTTGCAATCGTCATTAAGGACGTAAAAAACACAAAAAAAGAGAAATTTAATTTGGAAATAAATGAAGAGCATGCAAACTTGTAAAAAGTTTAAACAAATTAAATTCAATTGTTTTAAATTTAATATCAAAGCACTTAATATTAAGGCCTCTACAAGGGTTCAACAAAAGTTTTATCAATTGAAAGCCTCGCAGGCACATCAATACTCTACTTCAATACTTTGAAATTTATTTGCTGGTGGTGGTTCAGCGTTGTCTATATTCATTTCATTGTCGCTGTAACAAATCGTCAGTAGACTTCAACCACATATTTTGAACAGTCACAAGCCTCTTATCTTATGCACAGACTTCCAAAAACTATTTGAGAATTCAATAATTTTGCTTTTAATACTGGACGTGTGACTATTTTTTTTTATAAAAAAATATGTTGAAGCTGAAACCAGCTAGCAATTTCAACATTAAATTAATTAATTAATCATCCATATAGAGTCCTTTAATTAATTTAGCACATATTTAATTTTCTCGGTGGATCACTTGCTTCAATTCTTTGATAAAATTTTCTGATCATCAAAAAAAAAAAAAACGATAGCATTTATAATATGGCATAAAAACAATGTACAATTTCTTGTACGAGTATTAATAACAAGTAATTTTAAATTCTGCAATATTATTTACCGCCAACACTGAAAAGATTCCCTTTACTTTATTTAATTATTAATAACAAACTGATGAACATCGATGTCGATGATTTTTCGTGTGTTAGTGCAAATGCAAAATATCGTAGCTTTTCTTTAAAATCCAACAACAAAATACACACACAATCCAAAGAAAAGCTACGATATTTTGCATTTGCACTAACGCACGAAAATGTCCATCAAACATCGCATACCGCCAATGTAAATATGAAACTTCTTAATTTTCTTTTGGCAACACTGTTTTATCTCCAACATAAAACGCTCCCCAACAGTCTGGTAAACTTACCTTGTCTGTTGAAAATTTTCCGTTAGAATAAATTTAAGATATTGCTGTTATCTATGCTGTTGGTTGGCAACGCTGTGATGTTAATTTCATTTGTGCGTATTTTTCGCAGATGATGCTGATGTAGATAACAGCACGGCAATTACAGCATGTCCGTTAAATTTAAATCTTCATATTAAATGCAGTTTCGTAACAATTTCAACTAAATCAGTAAAGTACAAAAATTTTCTTGTTATATTTCTGCAATTATTGTTTGATAAGCAAAAGTTTTTTTTTTAATTCTAATTTTTAATTGGGCTTTGTAAGCGCTGATACGTTCTTAATTGTGTGTCAAATTTTTCTAGTTACATAAATCAATAAACCATTTAATATTTTAATTTGTAACATCTTTTTTGTTTATTTCTTTTTAACTTAATAAATTATTAATGTTCAACTTTTTTTTTAATGAATTTTAGATGGGTTTTTAAGGCAGGTATAAGGACGGGAGGAAGATTTGATTATACATAAATTTTTTTCACAAAAAGAAAAAAATTAAATTGAAATAAAAATACATAAAAACTTGTAATAAAAATTATACAATAATAAAAATTAAACACATATGTAGGTATTGTTAGAAAAATATTAACAATAATAACAAAAACATGTGTAAACGACGTTAATATAATCAATGTAAGCTAATAATGTGCGTGCGTTGTTCTTGAAAAAATACATATACATATTTAATTATTATAACAATGAAAAATTATGTTTTATGAACTTAATGTGATGATTTTGTTTACATTTTTTTACTTTATATTAACTTATTCACTACAAGAATCATATTCACTGTCACAACGTTTGTTACTATTGCGTCTTAAAGAGCTGCGTGTGTTTTTATGATTTAAGGCCACTGAATTATTATTGTTGTTGTTAAAATTATTATTTAAATTGTTATTATTGTTGCTAGTAGTGCTGTTGCAGCTGCTATGAACAACATTGTTATTAATATAAGAATTTGTTTGACGTTCATCTAAATTAACAGTAGGTGCAAAATTCTCTGAACGTTTTTGGTTGATTAATGACCACAGGCGAACTTCAATGCCTAATCTGAAAGAATTACGTAAAAATGCATTGAATAGCTGTAAGAAAAAAATTATTTTTAATATAGATAATACGAGTAACAAACTGTTTTCCATCGAATTGTTAAAGTGTAAGCAAAATAACGAAAACTAATACTTTTTACTTAATTGTACAAGCCCTAACCATATCAAAGGCCTTAATTCAGATTTTTAAGAAGTTTCAAAGTAGACTTTGAATTTCGAAAATTCGTGCTTACATTCGAATTATTGAGATTTTAGTTGAAATATATTTTTTTAGTCAAAATTCCGAAATTTAAAACGAAAGTGAATAGAAAATTTTCTTGTAACAAGATATACGAAATTTTATTCGAATTATTGAAATATTCGAATTCTATAAATATTCGAAATATTTCTTTCCGAAATAAATAAAATAGAAATATGAAATTACAAAAAATTTTCGACTCCATTATTTTTAACGTTTTAATTTTGAAATAATAAACAAGAATTTCGCAAATTTTTTCGAATTACTGAAATTTTCGTCGAAATATATGTATTTTTGATTTCGAAAATTAAAACGAAATTTTTGTAAGAAGATATATGAAGTTTTAGTCGAATTATCGAAAGATTCAGCATTGTATTATAATTTTAGAAATATTCGAATTTATATTCGAACAATAGAAATTTCTTTCCGAAATAAAGAAAACTGAAACATAAAATTACACAAAATTTTGGATTTCATTAATTTTAAAATTTTAATTTTGAAAAAACAAAAAAAAAATATCGCAAGTGTGTTCGAATTATTGAAGTTTTCGTCGAAATGGATTTTTGATTTTATATTTCGAAATTTAAAACGAGTGAATAAGAATTTTTTTGTAACAAGATATAGGATATTTTATTGAAATTATCGAAATATCGAATATTTTGTATTCGAATTCTAGAAATATTCCAATAATGGATATTTCTTACCGATTTAAAGATAATATAAACATGAAATTTCACAAAATTTTCATTTCCATTATTTTAAAAAATTTTATTTCGAAATAAACAAGAATTTCGCATGTATGTATATTCGAATTACTGAAATTGTAATTTTCATTTCATTTTTCATTCATAAAAAATACACAAAATTTTGGGTTTCATTATTTTTAAAATTTTAATTTTCAAAAAATTTTTTTCAAGTATGTATATTTTTGATATATGTATTTCGAAATTTAAAACGAAAGTGATAAGAAATTATTTTTCTAGGAAGATATATGAAATTTTATTAGAATTATCGAAGTATTCGAAAATGTATTCGAATAGTAGAAATTTCTTTCGAAATTGATGATAATAGAAACAAGATTTCTTTATTTTTGAAATTTAAATTTTGAAATAATCAACAAAAATGTTGCAACTATGTTCGAATTACTGAAATTTACGTCGAAATATAATTTTGATATATTTCGAAATTCAAAACGAGTGTGAATAAGAAATTTTTTTTAACAAGATATACGAAATTTTATTCGAATTATAGTTATGTACATATAAATTCTATCCGAATTCTGGGAATATTAGAATTTGTATTCGAATAATAGAAATTTACTTCCGAAATAAAGTGAAGTGAGTTTTTCACCTATTCTTTGTTCCCCTATTTTAAAAAATCTCTCACTTTTTGTTTATCTCGCCATCTCTTTCGAATAGAAAGATTTTATTCTCGGAAGAAATGAATTCATGGGGAGTAATTTTTCTGAGAACTAGATTGATAAAATTTTCAATTCCATTATTTTGAAATAGAAATAAATAGTTTAATACTCGGAAAATTTCAACATAAAACCATTTATATAGTGACTATAAATTTAACTAAACGTACATTTTAATATAATATTAAAAAAAATAACTTACCTTAGATCTAATCTCATTAAGTCCAGCTTCTCCATATTGTAAATGAAGTCCTCGTAGGAGAAGCCTTCATTCAATATAGTATTTTTTGAGACTTCATCAATATCGTGCTGTGTTAGCCATTCCTCCAACTGCTCGTCGACCTCTTCGAGGCCACCATTATAAGTACTAATATTGCTAACAGATCTTTTGGAAAACTGTCGTTTCAACTGACGATTGGGTTTCTTATTACCCGCCGTATATTTGGTACGTCTGGTGCGCTTGCGACCCATATAGAAGTGTGCTAATTCCTTGCTGATATTTTGCAAAGCCTTCAAACTCTGCTTCTGATGTTCCAAATGCTGATGATGAAACTTGCGATTGGATTCTTTAATATCTCTGAGTAGACGCACACATTCCGAGGAGGAGAAACTATTGCTATCTTCATCCATGGCGGGTGTATTGCTGCTTGCCATTTGTTGGGGATCAAATACGGCAATTTTCTCTTGGCTGTCGGTGGAGGTCTGCTGTTGGTTATGCACGCTTTCATCATCTATTAGGGAAGGATCTTTGCCTAAAAGATTAGCGCCCAGTTCGGGAGACAAGATCATAACACATGCCTGTACAGCCTGCTTTACTAAATTGTCTAAGGCAAACATCCAATGGGGTTTTATGGAGTGCAATCTCAGCACAGATATAACAGCATCTTGAAATGAATACAAGGCCAAATGCAAATGATCCAGAGCAGCAGTATCATAGTTTAGTTCCTCCTTTAAACTATTTATGCATGCCTCTAAATGTTTCTCCTTTTCGTTCATTATGTATTCGCGTATGCCGTGCAAGAGTTTCTGCAATTCGCTTTTAGTTATGGCCACTATATTGCCATGTTCATCGTTCAACTTCTCCAGCCATAGGTCACATATCTTTGACTCATCCGTCGTTAGAACTTTCGACAAAGTTGTACGACGTTGAGATTCTTTTTTGAGATGATAGAAATCATTAGTCTCGCTGGTTTCTGAACTGCCTCCAGTACGCAGCGAGGGCGTGGAAACTTCAATTTCTGGTGACAACAAAGTGCCGGAAGAATTACGTCTTTCCATGTTAAATGATTGATGGCTGGGCAGATTTTCTATATCAACAGAGGTGCTGTGGAAGCCTCTGCAAAATTCACAGACAATTTAAAAGAAACTGATGGCTAAACAATATTTTCTCTAACTCACTCTATTTCTGGTGTGGTGGGTGTATTGCCTGACCTTGGCCGATTTACTAAACGATCAGCTGGTACTGATATACTGCGACTAAAGTCCGTGCTCGAAGGAGCACCCAAACGTAATTTACGGTGTTTACTTTAATAATAATAAGATTTTAAGGTTTCTATTCAATTAATTGAAAAGTAATTACACTCACTCTGTTAAAAAGGGATCTTCTAATAACTGGGCCGCTGTTGGTCTTTCCGATTCCTGTATGGCAAAGCATCTTAAAATAAAATTCTTAGCCGCATGCGATAATTCATCGGGTATTGTGGGATGTTTTTTATAATAACCCACTTTGAACATGGCCGCCTGTGCAGAACCCAGCTCAATAAAAGGCCTCTTGCCCGTGGCCATTTCAACATTTGTACAACCAAATGACCAAATATCTGCAGCTGGTCCGTAGCCACGAAATCCCAGATCTATAACTTCCGGAGCCATGTACTGCAGCGTACCAGTGAAGGTGGAAACCATGGGATTTATTCCCGCCAAACGCTTTGAGGTACCAAAATCTGATATTTTCACCACTCCGCTGTAGGTGTTGACCAGCACATTGTCGCCCTTAATATCGCGATGGACAATTTTTTGTTCATGTAAATACTTGAGACCTTCCAGAATTTGTTTTGAATAGAACGCCATGGTTGATTCGTTGTCTTTCAAGGGACCCCATTTCTTTTCCAGTAAATCAGACAAAGAACCACCAGGAACTTGTTCCATAAAGATTTTAAAGAAACCATCCTCAGACAAGGAACCAATGTACTGCCAAAATTAAAAATTTAAAGCAAATGTCTCTTAAAGAGAAAAACCAACATTTCCTAAACTTACTCTAACAATATTGCGATGCCTTAACTGCGAATGCAATTTGATTTCTTCGTGCAAAGGCTGTACGTCTTGGGAATTCTTTTCTGGTACTTCTTTTATGGCAATTCTTACTTGTGTGTGCTTATCGCGAGCCGCATACACGGTACCATAAGTACCTTTACCCAGTACAATCCTACGATTCTGTTCATCGTAGTCATACTCATACTAACGAGAGAAAATATATAAAAAAATATAAAAATTAAAAAAAAACATTACAAGACATCTATCTATCTTACTTCTATTTGTGGTGGTTCTTCTTCATTGAGATTTACAAACACATCCTGGTCGGAAGCCATTTCCCATATCAATTCATAGAATCGTTGGCGACACTCGGTCGATGGGAAATATATTTGGAAGTCATCTGAGTTATGGTGCACATATAAATAGGCACAACGATCGTCTCGTTTATACAAACTGACCGATTTGATTTGGGAGGCGGTGAAAACGAAATCATGCACCTTTTTGCATTCATTTTTGGCATGAGCCAAGCAAATGTTAATGATTTGTATTGACTTCTCTTCTGCGTCCATATTTATGTTAACATAACTGGGCATGTAGATTTTTTGAGGTTCCAAAATCTAAGCAAAGTCATAAGAATTATTAGTTACAAAATTATATTACAAATATTTCTAATTATTACGGATGTTTTTTTTTTTGGAAAATGTGGCCTAAAACTTTTAAGCCAATTAATGTAGAGAATTTAATATTTACATATGTATATAAACAAATGGAAATCTTGGGGTCCACTCTGTAATTTGAAACGAAAGAAAATACGTTCGAATTTGTATGTTAATTATGTAAATGCAAATTCGAAGATATTTTCTTTCGTTTCGAATTACAGAGTTGACCCCCTAATGAAAATTCGATTTTCGAAAATCATGGGGAAATTTGAAAAAAAAATTAAATTTTGTTTTGGAGTAATTTTAAAGCAAAATCTAGCGTTTTAGTACTCAAATATAATTTTTAAAGTAAAATTCGAATTTTCGAAATTAACTTCGAATATTTAAAAGTTATACCTGAACTGTTTCATAATCATTTATATTACTTTTTCCATTTTCTTTTTCTCTTAAACATACTTTATCACTTTTATGTAAAGTATTAATTTCGATTTTTTTTTTTGTATCAGCTAAATTTTTGAAAATTATGGTGAAATCTGAAAGAAGTTTAGAATTTTGTTTTGAAGCTCTGAATTTTTTCAATGGCATGTAAAAATTGCCAGGACCATCGAATTTTTATTTTTATGTTGTAGTTGCTATTAGTATTGTTTGATTTTTGATAAATATTTATTTTAAGGCAAAATCTATCGTTTGAGTACACAAATATAAATTTTAAAGTCAAATTCAAATTTTCGAAATTAAGTTCAATGTTTCAAAATTAAGTCCTAATCTTCAAAAGTTATGCCTGAACTGTTTCATATGCATTTATACTAGTTTTATCGTTTTCTTTTTCTTTTAAACGTACTTTTACACTTTTATATAAAGTTTTAAATTCGAAATTACAAAAACAAACATTTTATTTATTAATATAACATTTAATCATTCAAGTAAGAATTTAAAAGAAATTTTGTTTAAATATGTGAATACATACATATGTGTGTACATACATACATACATACATACATACATACATACATACATACATACATACATACATACAAATGCATATATTTTCGAATTTTAAATTAAAAATATCAGTAACAAAAATCGAAAAAAAAAACGGAAAAAAGAATATACCACTTTTTCTTTTTTTAAGTTTGGAAATAATAACAGAAGTATAATAATAATAACAGAAGTAAAACATATTTTCAAGGCAAAAATATTTCGTAAATAAAATAAAAAATTTTTCGAGTAAAATTCAATGACTTTTAGTAGAAATCTCAAACTATTTAAGTTTTAAAAAGGTAGAGGAAAACTTTCACATTTATTGTTTTATTTATACGAAATTTTTTAAAACTCCGAAAGATATTTGTTGTGCAAAATTTTTTATTAAAAAATTGTAGAAAATGCATGCATAAAAATATTGAATTTTGAATAAATTGCAATGTGTGAAATTTCGAATATGGGCTCTGAAGTATTTATTCTAATTCTTAAAATCGTCTATCATACATACATACTTATATAAACATTTTTAACGCCTGTTTTTGCAAATAATTCAGTTTGAGTATTTATATTGGGCTGATATTATTGTTGCTTCAATATAAGTTCCCAAACGAAAATTATATTATATTATATGAAAAAACAAGCAGTTAATATTAATTCTTTATTGTACTCACCAATATTGGAAACCGTATATTACTTATTTTGCTGCTGTCGGTGGCATCCAAGAAGAAATCCATCCAAAATTGAAAAATTTGCTCCTCTATGGTCGGCTGATGCTCATCGTTCTTTTTGCGAAAACGATGTATTAAGCTGATATTACCAATTGTCGATTTCAAATACCAGTTTGGCGGTTTTAGCTTAAACATACACTCGGCCGCCTTAATTGCTTTCGCGTAGTCTTCAGCCAATACCGATATTTCGAAGAACGTTGCCACATCCCAGTATTCCGTCAACGATGATAGACTTCCCTTTTTGCCAATCAAATTATTTAGCGTCATGCCAATGTGTTGCAATTCTTCGGTATTAGAGAATTCTTTGCCATCAATTACCAGTAGGGTGGCCAAATTAATGCCGGCATATTCATTTGGTTGTACCTCAAAACTTTGACGATACCACTTAATGGCATTCTTCAAACTAACCGTATCAGTGTAATCCGACTCGACAAATATATCTTTGTAGATGCGCCCACAAAGACACAACATGTCGGGAAATTCATTTTCTTTCTTTTCCAAAGCATTCAAGGAAGACTCCAAGGCCTTTTCACGATCACCTTTTTTATTGCGACGATTTAAGGCGAATGCATAGAGGAAGCTCATGTTACCCGTTTCCACGTATTTACGTGTATTGGGTATATTCTTAAGATCATTAACCAGACACACCATGGCATCATAGTCTTGCACATCACGTAGCGAACACATAAAACTGTGCACTACTTCTCCAGACAGGACATGGGCATCATCCAAACGTTTGCGCATTTCATGTAAAATATTTTGCAGCTTGTTGGAGTTTGTAGCATACGTTTCACGCGCCTGTCTCAGGTCAATCAGAAATTTCTCACGCATGTGAGCTCTAAAAATAAAAGTGAAACATTATTTGTAAAATTTAATTTTTAAAAAGGATTTATTAAATATTTTACTTGGATTGTATTTCAACATCTTGCAGTAGACGTTTAAGTCTCGACTGCAACGTTGGTATTTTTGTATCAGCTGGTAACTCTTTGTTGAAATTGGTTAAATTACAGACACCATATTCTGCATTCAGTTTGTACGATAAAAATGTATAATTGGGAAATGAAAGCTGGAAAGTAACAAAGTTAAATACACATAATTTTAATAATTAATTTATAATTTTATTTCAAACATTATACCTATTTTTTAAATGAAAAAAAGTACTATTTAATTATGATTAACAGCAACTAAACCAATCCCACTGCTAAACACAACAAATGTATGCATGGCAATTAATATGCTACAAGACAATTAAATTTTACAATAAATAAACAATTAGTTGTGTAATATAAACAAAACCAAAAATTAAGAGCAAAACAAAAAAAAAACGCAAATAAACAAAAATGAAATGAAATCAAAATAAATGTATGAATGAATTGAAGCCACGAATGGAATCAAATGAGTAAACGAGTGGGAGGGAAACATAACATTTTAGATATAAACAAAACCAGTTTAGAAACCACAACAAAAATAAACACTGTTAAGCACTTAATAACAACAACAATAACACAGTTTTGAATGGTAATCCGCATCAAAATATTAACAACAAATAAAAGAAAAACAAACATAAAAGAACGGGTTTAACGAAGGTTTAAAAGAGCAGCAGCAACTATAAGTCATTGTTGCCAGCATTTATAAATAAAAATTTTCTTAACACTATAACAATTATGCAAATTACCAAATTAATGTTGAAATCGGAAACAAAATAAAAAAATTATTTAAAAAAACTCTAACTGCGGAATTAAAAAAAAACCGGACTCTTTTCGGGATATATTAAAGCCATCAAAATAATCGCCTAGCAGAGGCCAAGCAAATTTAGCAAAAATTCAAAGGAAAATCCATAAAAAATAAAATCCAGTGTTCGATAAATTTTAAAAATCTCAAAACTTTTTTTATTATTATTAATTCAGGCTCTGGACCTAAATAATAATAGGGTCGAATAAAAATATAAACTAGTAAATCTCGAAAATCTAAGAATGTATAGCTGTGTTCCCGTAGTCATCATTAAAATTCCACCGGATCGCAATTTTTGCAGAAATTAACATTTTATTTAACTTCACACACCACACATTATATACATAGGTACATCAGCTGCCTTCCATTTCTTATAGATATAAGTTCTGATTTAAGAAATTCACTTAATATTTCACTTTAAATTTATAAAATATGTACTCGTACAATGAAAAGAAACGAAGGAAATATGTACGTATATCTATATGTGTATAAAGAAAAAAGATCAGCATTGGCAACTATTATTCAATAGAAAATTTGTACGTACGGCCACAACCAATTATTGCCTATTGTCTGTTGTTACAGAGAAATTTATATATGCGTCAGAGATGTTAAGTGTGTGGTTGAAAATGTCTAAAAAAAATGTATTTTTCAAGTTCGAAATTAATAAAAACTAATTTTAACTAATAAATGAAGAGAAAATAATTGTAATTAATACACCGATTTCAATACATAACAAATAATTAATTTCATAATTAAAAATTAATTATAATATTAATTTATGAAGCATTCAAAAAATACCTAATTTATATTATGAATTTGTTTATGAGATTTGACACACAAAACTTTTTCTATTTCCTAATTGCAGCACTATAGAACAGAATGATATACTTATAAGTTATTCAATCTTAGTTTATTATGTAGCATGAATCTGTGAACCATTTCAAGTTCACTAATCCATTGTGAATTCCAATTTAACAAATTTTTGAGCTAATTTTCTACCTATAAAGGTAGTTTTTAATGTATATAATTTTGTAGAGAACCTTCTAATATTTTAATTTTATGTACATTTGAAAGCTGTCTAGCAAATGATCACCGAAAAAATTACATTAAAATTGCTATTGGCGCATGATTTTTTTTTATTTTTCTAATACTGTCGGTATTCTTTATTTTATGAAAAAATTTCTCATATCGTCGCTGTTTTAACTAACTGACCTAACTGACATCATTTGGAAAAATGAGTTAAGTCCACTATTAGACTTTATGGGTCATAATAGACCTTGTCCACAATTTTTATGACTGTACACATTACTGTCGAGCCTATAACAGTAAACATATTTCAGACGTTTCCATAAGAATACATGTAGAAAACAATCATAAAAGCTCCTCTCCTGTAAAATTTACAAAACGTCAGTTAGGTCAGTTAGTTAAAACAGCGACAATATATGAAATCGAATTTTTTGCTTTGCTCGAAAATTCGAATATAATTTAAATTTTTCGATTCAAATTTCAATGTTTTGAAGAACAGTTTAGAAACAGCTTGAAAGCTATTTGAAAAATACACTTTTCAATTAATGAGATTTTTCTTTTATTGTTTTTTTTTTATAATTTTCAGATATTATTTTAGAGCTTGAAGAAGGTGGGTTCAGAAAATGTTATTTTCAAAAATTATACAATATGTATATAACCAACATTTGACGTTGTGTTTGCTGGATGTAATAAATGAATGAATGGATGAAAAGAATAAAGCAACAAACATAGTCAATTTGAATATAGGAAACATTCGGGGCTACTAATTTTTATTTAGAAATTATGATTTAAGTCACATGAAAACAAGCCCACTTTATCGAATGCTCATTAATTCGTTATAATTCTACAAACCAATATTCATATATGTATGCATCTGCACTCCCTTCTCTGATTGCTTTATAATATTTGAAAAATAATCAATATCAGATAAAAAATTGGAAACAAGAAATTGTTTGTAATAAAAAATAAACAACAATCTGTAAATTAAATTTAACCGAGTAGGTGTCATAAAAGCAAATTTGAATAATAAAGCTTACAGTTAATTAAAATAAATGCAGTTTCATGTAGAAAACTAAAATTTGAAACGGAAATATAATCGATATAAAAACGAAACATATTAAACAAAAGAATAAATTACTTTAAGCAAGTCGAGGACGTTTACACTTACTTTCAAACTTAAGGTCTGTTTTGAGTGCACATCATTGTAGATGAGAATATTTTCCTTCATATTAAACGATTCTCGTACACCCAAATGATATGAGAGTGATCTCTGATGCGCCTGTATGCTCAAGTCTATGACAGCTACATCAGCATTGTAAAATGTTTCCAATTTTTTCGTTTCGCCAAAATCTAATTTGTCAAACTGCAAAAAAAAAAGAAAGATATTTAGAAAATGTTGTATCAAATACGTAACAAATAATGAAATTTAGTTAGTTTATTGATGTAATTGAATTTATTTTCGGACAGAGTTCAAAGTCCTCAAATGCAATGGTATATTTTTTGTTTGTTTTTATTTTAAAAATAATTTATGGTAAAATTTTAAATCGTGTATTTGTTTTCAAAATTAATAAGAATTTAAATTTAATTATAGAAATAGTTTAGATTGCAAAAATATTTCGACTGGTTGAATAGGTATTTTTAACATTATACCTACATATATTGATATTAATATGAATTTATGTATCTTAGAAGCGATTAGAGCACAAGTCGACTTAAGACAGAATTGCGTTATATTTAGGGGAAATATTCATGTTTCTAACGAAGTTTACTATAAAGATAAAAAAAAAAAAAAACAAAACAATATGGAATTAAGTTTTAAATAATTCCCATTATAATTTGTAATAAGAGCCAAATTATTCTAAAAATTATTATTCTTATCATGGGTGTATTTGTTAATATGTACATTAATCTTTAATTTACAGTTGAAGGCCTGAAGTTTCATCATCAATTATTTACATTCAAAAATTGTATTTTCCACCTCTGCTTTGAATATAAAGTAATAGAATAGAATTAACTATAAACAAGTTTGAAAGTTTTAACTTTATAAGCAAAATATTTATATCTGACTATTTCTATTCCAAAAACAACTTCTTTCCTTTATTTTGGCAAGCTGAAATCAATAAATATCCTATTATGCAATCAATCTCGATCGATTTTTCATAACCTTCAAGGATTTTCTGGTAATCGGTTAACTTTTTCCAACTTACTATAGGAATGCAATGTCCAATACTACAAAATAATTGATTAAATTTTAATAACAATATATAATATTAAATACATGTTAATAATTTAAAGTGCATAATAGCACTTGTTCTAGTATAGCAAGAGAAATCGACTCCCGTCTTCAAGGAATTACCTGAACTCTTTGAAAATTGGCCCCCACTGACAGAACTGCTTGTTGTATTTCGTCCAGTGCACATTCACGATCCTTCAAATGATCGCCCAATTGGGTATCTATAACACATACCACCGTCAGCTGTTGAGTATTCCAATTATGTGTGGAAGGAGTTGGTATTGGCAATTTAATGTAGGGGGCTACAGCCAACGTTGTAGCAGTCGCAACATTATTGGCCATATTTTTATTATTATTATAGTCGTTGTAGCTGTAATTGTGAACTTTTTGGATTGCCTTGTTTGTTCTGCTCAGTTATTGAATCTCTTAATTTTTTGTTTGCCATAAAAATGTGAATTTTCGACATCCATAAATTAGTTGCACGTATCTACCCGTTGTTTTTCTTGAGTGCTTTTTTTCTATTTTATTTTAAATTATTTAATATGCATATATATAATTTTTTTAATCACTTTTTCACTCCTTGCTTTCATTGCTGTTTTAATTAATTTATTTTATTTAATTTCTTCCTTCCCTCACAAATTCTTTAATCAAATATAAATTCTTTACCCAGTTTTAGCCTTTTATTAACTTTATCTTTTAGAGATTTTCTTATCTTTTCACCAATAATTACGATTCTGGTATTTATTTTAAACACTTTCAAATATACATATTTATAGTTAAATACTTTTATATTCACTGGTTATTATATCTTTTCTTAATGTTATAAATTCCTTTATAGGAAAAGCCAGAAATTATTAAAAATTTGCAAATAGCTGTACACTTTTTTCTTGTTCTTGTCTTCTGCTCTTCATTTGCAAAATGTCAAAAACTTTTTTTCTTTCGTTAAGTGTTGCCGTTGCTGATGCAAAAGATTTAGTACTTTGGCAAATACAACCATGTTTATTATCTGAATGCTATCTAAAATAATAGCCAGTGGTGGGACTTGTGATCATAATATAAATTATGTGTAAACGAGCTGTTAAGAAACATATTGTCGAGTGGTTACTGGTCTGCCGCACAGTGAATTAAAATTATGTGTATTATTACTGCGGCAAACCAATAACCACCCGAGGATATTTAAAATTAAAGCCTGGATCACACGATCGGCACAATGTACCAATTTTCGTCGGCTCGCTGCAATAAAGGCATAACTAATAAGCCAAAATGGCATTAGTACTTAATTCATTATTGAATAATAGCCTTATTCATTAAAAATAAATCTGTCTCACAAGGGCTTTATAAAACAAATTTTGTATGTACATACATATGTAAATCAGTTTTATAAATTTTTATGAGTCAAAAATATTTTGTATGAATAAGGCCTTTAGTCTATATGGCTTTATTAACAAAGCAGTGTGGTGCAGTTATGTAATTATATTTCAATTAGTTGAGAAATAAGGCAAATTCACCTTATTACTTATTACAATCAAGGTACGTTTGAGTTTTTTTTTTAATTTAATTTCGGGTCATAATATGAAATTGAATCGCACCTGCTTTTGAACTTAATGTTGGTATTTCACTCAGGCTCTTAGCTGATACAATAGTCTGTTAAAGTAAAGTAGAGTTTAATTTTTTCATATATGTACGATATCTATTGAAATTTACATACAAACACAATTAACATTTATTCGATACCGATATATCCATACATATATCATCAATCATTAAAAGAACTAAAGTTTCCGTCTCTGTATACTTAACTTTAAGTTAATTCGCACTTTCTATCCCTGTCTAGAGTTGGTATAGGGCTACCAGATGTTTTCCGAGTCATATTGCGAGATGTACAATTCTCATTCCAAACAATCCCCAAAGGAAATTATTTGTACAAAAATTTGTAATGCAACTCAATTTAATTTCTCATATATTTATAAACATATACTTTATTAAATTCTATGCTAAGTTGATTAAAAATACAATAAAGATATTTCCTCTCTATATCTAAATGACATTTTGCTATGCAATAATGTTTGATATGTTAAAATTCCAATGTATATACACACTTAGTTCTAGTTTACACTATGCAAGTCTTATTAGGAAGCTGATTAGTTTGTTAGGAGAGAGAGACGAGAGGAAAAGAAACGTTTTCGTTCCCCTCGTCTCTCTCTCCTAACAAACTAATCAGCTTAGCAATAAGACTTGCATAGTATAAACTACGACATACTATCTACATACTATGTATTTGACATTAATGCCGTTTTCTTTTCTAGAAAAAGTGCAACCTATGTTAAATTTTTATTAAGAAAAATTAAATTCAGCGTTCGTTTAAACTAAACATTTACGCTCGTAGGTATGACATAATAATTTCGAATAAAACTTTTTTTTCAAAAATATAATTTTATTGCGATTTTTTTAAGAAAACGTCATAAGTCTTATCTATTAAAATAAAATTTTAATGTTTGCATCTAGACAAGCTTAACAACAGCAAACCTTAATTCTTCAGATAAATTCTCTATTAATTTTTAGCTCAGATTCAATTAAGTTTTATTTAATTTTTTAATTCCGTATTAAGTTAATTGGTGAAGAATGGTCGTTGGAATATAAAATTGACATTCTAAATTTTTATATGTATGTATTAGAGATCGACCGAAGGCGTTTTTTTTTGGCCGAAGCTGAAGCCGAACTTGGGCTAAAATCCTAAACTTCGGCCAAAACCGAAGCAGAAGCCGAATGTTTTAAACTTTAAAAATGATACTTGTTTTATATGAATTAAGAAAAAAGTTTGCTTTTTTGAGATCACTGAAATAGCAGTAATATCTATTGTATACATAGCAAGAAAAATAAAACTATTTTGCAATTTCTAGATTGCTTTTTCATATGATCACTCACAAGAACGTCCAAGTAAAAGAAAATAGAAAGCAACAGGGTTGTCTTTCAAAGCAACCCTTTCAAAACGTTAAACACAATAGAAACTTCGCGAGCCACGACCAAAAATTATGTTATTTTTCAAGCTTGGAATGAAAAATATTCGGCTTCGGCTAATCGGCCGATTTTTGCCATAGGCCGAATGTTGGCCGATTACCAATTTTTGGCCAAAGGCCGAAGCCGATTAATCGGTCGAACTCTAGTATGTATGTAGTATCATCAATTGGATATGTTCAAATAAAATTAAAATCTGCAAAGTGTAAAGAAAAAACTTTAATCGGGCATTTTCAGAGTATAAATCATTTAGTCCGGCAGCACTGGGCTGATGTGACTGAGAGAGTAAGATGAATTTTCTTCTCCTATTTACTCAAGTATCTCAATCAAAATAGGGAGAGTATCTACTAAATACACAGTTTGTGTGGATTGAAATGCCTTTTGTTGTTGTACTTCATTGTAAATGGGTCTTTTGTGTTTTATTATTTGGAAAATGCTAAGAAGGGAAAACATATTCTATCAGTTTTAAAATCAGACAGTTGCAAGAGAACGAATGGAGCAGCGGTGGAGAGTTGTTTCGTAAGGAAATTGTTAAATAAAAAATCTAATTACAGAAAGAAATACTTACAAATAAATAAACCAATAAAATTGCTGTAACGAAAGACGCGTTTTAAAATCGTATTTATTGTGTGAGTGAAGCGTAAAAGAATTGGGTAAAAAAGCAAAGAAATTTCTATGAAAATATCTACCTACTTACTTCCTTTAGAGAAGAAAGAAATATTCCAAAAAAATTCGTGTGTGGTTGTTGTGGATATACATAATATGTAGTACTCGTATCTTTAAGGTTTATTATAGTAGGCTTTGTTATAAATACATATTGCCAATAAAAGTGAAATCAACTTAATAAAAAAATTACAAGTCAATGAATTCCAGTAATAAAGTCATTCAGCCAGACAATTATACATACTATACTCATTTTATATGCAGAAAATTAAAGGAGAATTAAAAAAAAACAGTGAAAACAACAAACATTTTGACACACACACACACATGCACACTCAAAATAGAAAAAGTTAAAAGAGGTCAAAGGAAGCCCCAGTTTAGTGTTTGAGATATGAGTTGAGTGCGAACTAAACGGAGTGAAAGTGTATAAGTGTTGGTGTGTGTGTGTATATGTAATAAAAGAAGAAAACAAATTGAAGAAAAAGATAACAATAAAAATAAATAAAATTTACGGTTGTAATTAAAAAAAGGATAATGAAGTAAATAAAAACGATATAAATTAATGCTGTAAAAAAACATAATTAGGATTTGTGCATATCCACTTGCACATATGTATATACATACATATATACACATACATACATACATACAGTACTGTGCAGAACAAAAGCAACAAAAACCCTATTTGACTTAAGATTTAAATATTTTAGACATTTGATTATTTCAAACAGCTATTTTCACAAACTTTTGTAGGCATTCATACTAGAAAACGAATTCGTATTTTAATTTTTTAATATTTATATTTCCTGAAAAATAAAATAACTAATATTCTCAAACCCATGTATCGAGATTGTGCAGAACAATAGCAACAAAATGGAAAATGTCATAATTACCAAAAAACTCTTTGATATATCCCTATAATTATAAAGTCCAACAGGCTTAACAGTACTTATTAGTCCTTATATTAAATATTAAAATGCATTTCTCAATGTTATTGGTGCTGCTTGATTTAGCAAGAATGGGGAAGAGTAGGTATTGCTGAACTTTCTAATATTTAAAAAATTAATCTAAAAACATTAGATAAGCGGCTGTTACTTATTTAAAAGTGAAATAAAAATATATTTCAAGTTTGCTGATGGATAGGTCGGCATAATAATTACGTATTGAGCAGTTTTCGGTACCACCACGAAAAACGTCCGCAGGTTATCATAGCTAAATGCATTTAAAATAATCCAAAAGCTCGTTTGCTGTTTCTAGTGAGGTTATAATATCTCGAAATTAGAGTGTGCATTATTGTACAACTCGAAACCGTGCCAGGGAAGGCAATTGAAAAAGTTACATACTAAGAAAATACTATAGTTGACCAAGAGATAGATACTTAAAAATAATCCAGGTAAATCTTGTATTTAGTTCATACAATTTTATTGTTTTTTTTGCTTAAAACGGAGTTCAGTAGTACACACCGTAATTGAATCCTAATAAAATGGGAAACCGATGTTTTTATTGAAGAATTCAAGTTCCATATATGGAATTGGTATATCATCTCTTCAATGCGGCGCTTGCCTAGCAAACCGTTTTCGCCATGAAATGTTAAAATGAGTTTTAAGCATAAAAGCGGTTAGGTGATTTTGATGTCTTATTTTCCGACGTATAAAGTTAGACCATTCCCAAAAATTTGTAAAAAAAATATCCTTGAAATAAAAATTATTTGGCATTTCGAGTGGAATATGACTCTTTTATGGGTGTTTCAATGCGGTAGTATTCCATAACTTACTTGGAGGTTGGAAAAAAAGTCAGGAACATTAATTTAATTCCAATCCTCGCTTTACCGACAAACGCAGCTTTCTCGATCGCCATTGCAAACCTCTTTGCAAGAATCCGAAGGAGTGTTTTCAGAAAATGGATCCTAAATTGCAACGAACACTTCAAAATTCCATTAACTTAGCCAAAATGTATTCCTTAATGCATAATAAATAATATTTGAGAGTTTATCCATGTTGATATCCACGTATTATGAAAAAACTAAAGATTATACAAAAAGGATTAATTTGTTGCTTTTGTTATGCACAGCTTCATATCAAAGTCTGGACTATTTTCTATAACTTTCGAAACCCCAGTTTTTTTAAGAAAGATTTTATTCAATACGATACATAGGGCATATAAATACAAATAAATTATGCTCAGAGTTTTTGTTGCATATGATGTATATTCTGAAATAATCGTCTCCATTTATTTTTGCGGAGTTTGTTGCTTTTGTTTTGCACAGTACTGTACATATGTATGCATGTGTACATACACAGTTGCTTGAAAAGGTATTACTACATACATACATAAATACTTATTATCAGGGACCGTAACGGTTATAATTTTTATTTTAAAAATCACTTTTTAATCATTATTTCTTGATTTTTATTTATCCCTCACAAAATAAGAGTTATTGTGTGACTTTTATTTATTCCTCACAAAATAACAGTTACTGTTTGATTTTTATTTTTTTGCTTATTTTTTAAAATGTAGAAAGCGTAATTTTTGCGTTAAAATGAATATTAACCGATTTAAAATTGAATTTATCGCCAGAGTCTTTAAAAAAAATTCTTATATGTTAAATTAAATTTACTTTTTTATTATTTATTAATTTTAAAAGTTAAAATTTTTTTGAGCAAAAATATAAAAATCAAAAATTAACTGTTATTTTGTGAGGAATAAATAAAAGTCACAAAATAACTCTTATTTTGTGAGGGATAAATAAAAATCAAGAAATAACTGTTATTTTCTGAGGAATAAATAAAAGTCACAAAATAAGAGTTATTTTGTGAGGAATAAATAAAAATCAAAAAAATAAAAATCATTGCATCTATCGGTAGTCCATGTAACATGGAGTATCTTGGTATATTCCTTGTGCACGTAGCACTTCTCTATTATTGTGATTTTTTTACTTTAAATTTGGAAAATAATCGTTATTTGCGATCCCTGCTTATTATACTTATTTTTAAATTCTAATTCACACACACACACTGATTTCGGTTTGTTTTTGTCCTTATTATTGCACAGACATACAAGTGTACATGTACATACATGTGTGGTTGACTACAAAAATAGTTAACTTATAGTTAGCTTTTCTTAGACTGACTTTAAAACTCATTTCAGTTTTATATTAACATTTTGCTGTTGTTATTTTAGATGGCAGCTTAGCCGAGTGGTAGCGCGTTGAGTACAAAACGTGTAATTTTACATGTGCGAGCCGCAGAAAATTTTTTTTATTTACTGACTACCAGGTGATTTAAAAAAGTCAACTTTAAGTTAGCTCAAAGTAGTGCATATGTGCATACATACATATGTATATGTATGAATTTTCGCTTTATATTTCTACCTAATTAAATATAAGATTTTATAGGTATATTTTCTAAATGTTCATACATTGCAAAAGGTTCGTTAATTTAAATTTTAATTATGCCCTGCTAAAATTTCAGAACTTTTGTTTATGCCTACCTGGAAATCCTTGAGCAATTCGAAATGTGCAAATCGTCATACCCGCTTGTTATGTTCAAAATTCTAGTGTATTTTCAAAAATAAATAAAGAATAAAATCTTTGTCATTATACGTAGTATGTACATGTGTATGTATATATTTAAATTTTTTTTTCATATTTCAACATATGTATGTATGCATGCTGCACATGCAAAAAGATGGTGTAAGTTCATAGGTGTAGGAACCCCATTTTGGGGGTGCATTGCCCCCCAAAGAATTGCTGTTACCCACCAGCATTGTTAAAAATGGCATGTAATTATATATTTTATTATTACCAGGGAAACCGCAAATATGCAATTGCATGTTTTTTCTTGTGCGACGTATTAATGTGGGGACAAGATATTTATCCGTTTCAGAACTTTTTATGAATTTTGGCATCGATTTGTTAGTGCATATTTTTGCATATTTTGCCATTTAAAGCATGTTTTTGCATATATCAGTCTTACACGCATATTTTAAGCATATTTTTGAATTTTTAGAGCATAATTTACGCTTTTAGGGCATATTTTGATACTTTATAGAATTTTTTTTTATTATAACTTGGGGCATTCGTCCTTTTAAAAGGACACCACAATCCGAAAAAATTATATAAAATTTTTTTTCTAAAAACTTTTTAAAATTTTACTTTCGAAATAAAAATTTAAGTTTTAAAGAAAAAAAATTTCCGGCGCTATCTGAGTTAATATGCTTACAAGTTAAGGGGTTGGGCAAAATTTTTATTAGTTTTACGGACGTTAGTCTTAATATTCAGATTTGCTATTTGTGACGGACTCTGCCCGGTGTAGACGTTGAAGGAACATTGGCAATGTATAAAAGTTTAGTAAGATGAGACAGAAACGATTTTTATTTGAAATTCTAGGTCAATATTTTGTTATTTATTGCAATAAAAATTATAAATAAAAATCTTGTCTTATTTTTGCAAAATACAGTTCCAAAGCCTGAATTATGATATCGTGATCTTTTCAAATAGAAGTTAAATTCTTATGAGAGCAGTTAGTTGTTTAAAAATAATTTGTAATATTTGTTTTAGTCAAAATTTTTAAGGTAATTTGGTTTTAACATGCACTTCATACCCAGTTATTCCCTGTTAATTTTATTCCCTTTTTTTTTTTTTTGTTTATATTTTTTTTGTCTTATTTTATATGCAAATGTTGTTGAGTTTTTGATTTAAAAATTTATTTTCATTTACAAATAAACCAATTTATTCTATTTTTAAGAGCATATTTTTTTACTTTTTAGTGCATATTTTCAAGTTTTTAGTGCATATTGAATGCGCATAAAACAGTTTTTTTAGAGCATATTTCTGGTTTCCCTGATTATTACTCATGAAAATCACCAGTCGTTACATCAAGACAATGCACAAGTTCACACATAAACCATAGGCATGGCTAAAATCAGTGTACTAAAGTTCAAACTCCAGATTATTTTCTCTTAATAAAATTTAAAATATCTCAATATGTCTTTATTTGCCAATAAAGAAAATAGTTCCTACTATAAACATGATGTTAGAAAAAAAGGAAATTTTTGCCCAAACTTCTTGTATTTTTGGGACCATCCTCGTATGTATACTTTGCTCTCTATAAAGATGTAAAAAATAAGAAAACTATTTCAATAAATAAGCATTTGGAATCTACATTGTTGTTTTAGTTATAAAGTCGAATTTTGTGCACAAATAACAACACGGTTCAATCGTGTCATATACATATATTCCCTCCTTTGCTTCAGTAACGTCATAACTCAAAAAATAAAATTTTCGAGTTAATAATGCAGAATTAATGCTAATTTAAAAAACAAAAAAAAAATCAATTTTTTCATTCAACGCTATCGTGAAAATTTTTTCTCTTGAAATCTTTTCAATATTTCACTAGAAATATGTTCCCTTTTTTATGGAATATATTTTTCATATGGATTTTTTTTACGTTATTTTTTTGCAGGCTAACTAACTTAATATATCAAGTAATTTCAATATTATCCCCCCAATTAAATATCAAAGGCCTTATTCAGAAAAAAATAATCACCCTTGTCGCGAATCTCAAGGGAATAAATTCGTCGGTCGGTTTCTGGTTTGCTGCAGACATATTGTATTTTGCATATACTGTGCCGCAAACCAGAAACCAACCGACGAATTGTTAGGAAATAAAATAAGCATCAGTGATACTTTTTTTTATTCCTAAACAAAACGTTTGTGAAAAAATACACATATATTTTGGGGAAAAGCTCGCGGAAATAAAAATCGTCGATGTCAAATTTTTTTTTCTAACATGAGAGTTTTTTTCACGTGAAAATAATTCACGTTTGCAACTTTAGGGAAAAGGGAAATATTTCGAGGGAATAAATATTCACAATAGGGGTGAATTTGGGTTTGCAAACGAAAATTATTTTTCCTGAATAAGGCAGTAAAAGTTAGAAATATGTATTTATTTTTAGGACAATATCAGTGAATACAATTCACGATTGTTATCAATAATTCCCTGCAACACCCTTTTGCAGGGAACCTCTTTGGTTCACATACAATAAATTTACGACGGTAGTATACTAAAGAATATTAAAATCACAACTTTACTTTTTATTATTTACTTAATTTTGTTGATTTGCAATTAATTTTTTAAGCTTTAAAAGTCCTTTTCCCGTTCTTAACATTCATTACGCATTGATAGCGGGAACACACGTTCCCCAGATGGGGAACCAAAATTTCATGGGAATAAAAAGCTCACATTTGATTCACAATAGGCGTGACTATGTGTAGAAATTGAAAAGTTAAACTCGATTTGTGTAAAACTGTTTTTTTTCCGTTAGACGATAGATTTCTAATAGATTTCCCATACAAAACAAAATCTACTTCGTCACTGGGTTTGGTCGAAATCTTCTTAAAATCCAGTAGAAGTTAGTGATGCAAATGTGGTTTATTTTTTAAATGTGTGTATTGGTTGTAGTTTTGGGAAATTTTCGTTTAATGGGTTTTGTTGTGAATAAAAAGTCCTGATAAATGTCTAAAAACTTGGTCTAGCCTCTTAAACGGTATAGATTTTGATAAAGATTTCAATAAAAATTGTTTAGGTGTGTAAATGCCCCATAAATATTTCAATTGAAATCAACTAGATTTCGTGCAGCTGCAAATGTCCTATAAAGTACAATATGTACATAATTTTTGTGCTTGTATGTATGTATGTACATAGGATGTGTGTGTATGTATGTATGTAAATATATTTTATACGTTTCAAATCTTTAACTAAAATAAGTATGTAACTTTTTAACAAATGTGTGTTAAATATTTTGTTTACGTTTGAGTATCATTCTCATCTAAATCTATTTTACAAAAAAAAAAATCTTAGGTACTCAACTAAATAGAGTTGTGGGAGAAGTGATTAAAGAAAAGCAAAAAAGTGGTTTCACACAAAACAATGTGTCGAAAAATTTCTTAAAAAGACTGCAAATAAATTGCATTACATATATGAGTATCATCTAAAAAAATAAAACAAATAAAATAAAAATCTGCAAAAAAGACAATAAGAAAATACCAGGCGTTCATTAGCATTATACACTGGATAAATTAGCAACTACGCAATTGTTTTTGTAAGCCAAAAATAAGAAAGAACAAGGAAAACAATTGTAAAAATGGGTCTGAACGGCTGCTGTTCATGTGTGAAATTCTTAATGGTTTTAATCAATATTTTATTTTGGGTAAGTAGCAAACGTCAATAAAATTGATACACCTAAATCCCAATGAAAATTAACTTTATAAAAAAAAAAATTTAAAGAAATCAAATTAAGGCTCCCTATTTTTCTTTTATTTTGTGTATTTGTGTGTGCGTGGTATTTGTCTGTTACTTTCTTTTCCTTTGTTTTACACACATTTTGGAAACTTATGAGCAGCATCTGAAAAAGAAAAATCTCTACCACAAATTTCTCTTTTAATAACATACACCTTCTAACTTTCTCCCTCCCTCCCTACCTCCCCCCCTCCCCCAATCACTCTTGTGTTCAAATTTCCTTAATTCATTTGACTCCCTATTTTTCCGTTAGTTTGTTTTCTCTCTCTTTTTTATTTTATTGGTTGGAGTTTTTAATGTGACCCTTTCCATTGAATGGGAGAGTTTTAAAAATAAAACTTGTGGAAGGCAAAAAAAGAAAAAGAAATTGAATTAGAGTAACATAATTATGGGGAGAAGGTTCCTAAAGATGCACATATCGTTACCTTAATATAGAAACGCCCTAATAGTTAGTGTTTTCACACTGAAATGTTTTTAATAAATATTGATTTTAACTTTAAGACCAACTGTTAAAATTTAGTTCTACCATACAAAATGATTTTGTTAAAAGCAACTTAAAACATTTTTTTAATTGGTTTTAAGTCCTAGTTTACACTATGCAAGTCTTATTGGTAATTCGTAATTTACACTATGTAAGTCTTATTGCTACGCTGATTAGTTTTTTAGGAGAGAGAGACGAGGGGAAAAGAAACGTTTCTGTTCCCCTCGTCTCTCTCCCTCAAACTAATCAGCTTAGCAATAAGACTTGTATAGTGTAAATTAGGACTAAACTGATTAGATTTTTGGAAGAAAGATACGAGGGGAAAAGAAACGTTTCTATTCCCTTCGTCTCTCTCTCTTTCCCACAAACTAATCAGCTTAGCAATAAGACTTGCATAGTGTAAATTAGGATTAAGTAGGTTTTATGAAATGCAACCTTGTTTTTGCTGTGTTAAATTCAGTGCTGCCATATTAAATTGATTGGAAACAGCTGATACTATTTATGCCAGTGAATAAGAATAGATAATGATTGAAATATTTACAAACTTAAAAATGGATGCAGCCGCAACAACAATCAAAAAATTCCAGAGAAAAAGAAACTTTTGCTCCTAAAGCAACGAAAATATTTTCGTTGACCTTGTGCGAGGAGAAAATAAACGATATAAATTATGTATTTTTGCATTTTTTATGTATAGCTCATTTACTCAAATAACATCATAACTAAAAAAAAAACTAGTTTGCCAGAAAACGAGTTTAAAGTTTCCAATTTACACACAACTTAATGGAAAAAGAAAATTTTATTTTGCAAAATCAGCTGTTTATGGTTTTAATGGTAAAACCAGGTTTAACTTTAGGTGTGAAACACTTTAAGGCCCAATAATTGACCTCTCAATTATATCTCATTTATCTTTAAAATACACTTAAGTAGCGAATTCATTTTTTCAGTACAAATTTGAGAGACATTTAAATGCCCAAGCTTGTGGACTTAAATCACACTTAAGTTTTACGAGCATACCATATGTTATTGTGCTTGTGTGTGTTTATTGAAAACATGTACATGAACATCATGTGGTCGTATTAAAAAGAATTTCTTTTAATTTTCATAAATATAAAACATATACAATATATACTTTCATATCATGGAAAAATAAATAGAAAAATCCATTCTGATGCTCTTTTTGTTTCATAAAATGTGTTTTTATGCAATTTTACTTTTCTTCATTTTGATAACCTAACTTTTTTATTTATAATAAACAGCTGTTGTTAAGAAACCCTTCCATAATACTGGGAAATTTTGTAGTGCTGCCGTACTTTCAACGTAATTTAATAAGAACTTTTAATTAACCACTGAAAAAATTAAGCTACATTTAAGTGCCACCTAAATTTAAGTGGCAATTATCTAAATGACATATAATTGGGAGGTCAATTATTGGGCCTAAGTCATTCACCCCTATCGCAAACAACTATTCCCATAAAAAATTATTGTGAATCATTCGAATTCACAAACAAGATTTATCACAATAAAACGTTTAGCACCAAAGAATTTAGCGCACTCGAACTAAGTGTATCCACCGGTTTCCCTACTTATTAGATTTTACAACTAACCTAGTGTTACTACAGTATAGGGATGGTCAAAAAATATCGATATATCGAAATATCGATATTTGCCAAAATAAATATCGATATATATCACCGATATTTCAAAAACCGATATATCGATGCATCGATTCTTATTTACGAGTATCGGGTTTCGATATTTTTAAGAGATCTACAAATTTTAGCCTGTTTTTAGCTGTACGATATTGGCATCACTGCTAGTGATGCGAAGAAAAAAAGAGAAATTTCATAATAACAAGGCTCATCTGAAAGGTGACCCCACTAAGCCAGGTGACTTTTATTTGTTAACTAAGCTAAATGCCAAATTTGGTTTGTCTGGGTATAAGCCTGAAGACAGAATTAGTTTTTACTTTCTGTTCTGTTACGAATCAGCTAACTCTTTTTTGTTTATAGAAATCTTATACAAGCCGTTAGTTTTTCTCTTTCGTTAAGGGGCCCGTTTCTGAAATCTAAGTTACAAATCTAAAAATAAAATACACACGAAACAACAATAAAAATTGTAAAAGTGCTGTTGTTTTTTGTGTCTATTTTAGTTGTAAATTTGTAACTTGTAGGTTTGAAAACAAGGGCCCCTGTACTTTTTCGTTTTAACCTCTGAAAATCAAAAAAAAACTAACAAAATAAAAACATTTCCAAATAAAGTGTGATTGTGCTTTAATAATTAAAATAAATTAATTTTTACCAGAAAAACATAAAATTATATTTAAATATAACAATGGACGAAGCAAAACTCATCAAGTCAGTGGAAAACTGTGACCGTTCTGGTCAGAAACAGCTAATTTATTACAGAAAAAGTAACTATTAAAATTTAGAAATAGAACGGCACAGCACAGAACAGCAACATAAACTAAAAACTAAGGAAGCGTTAAGGAGCTACAGTAGGTTACGTATAACTTAACATACGTATTAAATTTCTTAAATTGACTAATTGTGCATTCGAAATGAATGCAGTTTTTCAGAAATTATCCTATAATACAAATTAAACATACAGATGTATGGATAAATTTAGTGAATATTTCTCGTATTCCGCAATGATGAACTTTGAAGTTTTAAACACGGGCATTCATTAATCAATGATTAACATCATTATTTATAAAAATTATTAAGGATTTCTAAAGGCTTAATCGGAAATTTTTTTTTATGGAAATCGTTTTGAAAAACCCTTAAAACCCATAAAGCAAAAAATATCGATATATCGAAATATCGATGTTTTCAAAAAATATATATCGATGCTGTTCAAAAATATCGATACGATATATATCGATACATTTTTTTCATTTGCCCATCCCTACTACAGTACATAAATTCCGCTTAATTTATTTTGTAATAATTTATGATTTTTGAAGCAATTAACTGGGTAAATTATTTATAAGATATTTCGTTAGCTATTTTTTTGACTAAATTTTATGTGGTTTTGAATCAATTGAGCCAGTAAATCAATTAAGCGGAAACTACTGTATTGTCTTAAGCTTCAACCTGGCATACAGATATTTATGCTTAATTTATAATATTCTCCAACTATCAGTTATTATGTACTCGTATGTATGTATGTATGTATGTATATGCTTTAAAACTTCCATTCCTTTTTAAATATTTTTCAACTTATTTTCCATACTCTGGCATACTTCGCTTTCCTTGGTTGGGTTTCTGTTTAGAGTTCTCACTACTACTTTCATTGTTATTGGTTTGATAAAATATTGTATTTATTTTTGTTTTTTTTTCTGGTAGTAATTCTATTATTTGTATTCATTTAAAATTGTACGCTTCATTCTTTTATGACATCTTTTCCCATCATACATAAATACATACATACATACATCTGTAATTATGTATGTATATGCTTGCGTTGTTATCACTTCCACAGCCCACTTTTTATCAAAATAAAAAAAGATGACTTTTTATGTTTTTGTTGATTTTAAACGTGTGTGTGTGCGTGTGTGTGTGTTTATGTATGTGTTTACAAAATAACACCATAAAATTATTCTCACATACGGCAGCACTTTTATCATGCTTTTCCCCACAAACATTTGCCAAATAAATTTCTCAGCACGTTGGTTGCTTAGTCCCGCTTCACACACGTCAACTTTTAATTCAGCTGGTAGAATAAAGATATATGTATTTGTATTTCCTTCTCCATTTGGCTTACAGCTGAAATACGAGTTGAACAATAAAAGTTGACGTGTGTGAACCGGGACTTACTGCCGAATGTCCGTCCTTGAAAATGTGCAAGGCGAACTGACACCAGGTGATCTCGATTCAGGAATTGGTGATCAGCTGTGTCTCTTCTAGTAGAATAATTTGAATCCATATGGTATCACTACTAAATGCTGTCAGTATACTGACAGCTGATAATTCTTTATCAAGTGTACATATGTACATATCAAAATGTTTGCTGGGATGTATGCAGAAACAAGTATGTAATAGAGGCATACAGTAGTAAAATGTATGTAGTTGTAAGTCGTATTTAGTAATTTATGCGTTGGTACGATAATAAAAAATTATACACAATTTCCCAGACAAAAGAGAGAGTAGCTAAATATCTTGTGCACGACTACGATAATCATATTATGTTGTATGCAATAATATATGTATGTATGGCGGCTGTGGCAAGCTAACTCTTCCATTGCTACAAGCTCAAAATTTTCGTTCTCAGTTCAACTCACTTTGGTTGTCTCAAACTCAATCCAATGCTTATGGTCGCATTGCCATTCACAACTTAAATAAATTTGCATTACATTACAATTTCAAGTACAAATTTTTTGTGTCCAACAGCTCCTTTTGAACTATGTAGTTCGTTCTGTTGGACACAAGTCCGGTCAAAAACATCAATGTAAATTAAATGGGTTTGAAACACCTTTTGATTCGAACGCTCTCAAACTAGTTCAAAAATAGCTGTTGGTCACAACTCTTTTCACAATACTTAAAAATAATTGGGTTGAGTGATAGTTACCTTGACTCTCAGACGACTAAACTGAATTGAATCGAGAATGAGAATAGGGACCAATAACGCTGATTACAATTGCACCTTGCCCCAATTTCTAAAAAAGTTTTAACCTTAAGCTACTCAATTCTCATGATGAATCCCCTGATATCTTACTTTCTGAAAAAAGTATTATTAATTTAAAGGAATTAACTTTTTAAAATATATGAGCAATACTTTTTTGAAAAAAGTATCCTACTGAAAATACTACCTCTCTGAAAAATTATATTTTCCAAATTAAATATGTTTTTGAAAAAAGTACTTTTTTTAAGTACTACATATTTTAAAAAAGTACTTTTTTTTTTGCTAAAATCACCTTATTGAAAGAAGTACCTTTCTAAGAAAAGTACCCTAAGAAAAGTACCTTCTTTAAAAAAGTACATTTTTTTAAAATAAATTTTTGAAGATGTACCTTGTTGAAAGAGTACCTTTTTGAACATAGTACTTTTTTGAAAAAAAAATACCATATTGGAAAAAGTATGTACTTTTCCAAAAAGAATATGCTTTTGAAAAAGTACTATCTTGAAAAAGTACATTTTTCTAAAAAGGACTTTTTTGAAACAAGTACATACCTTTATTTAAAAAATACATAATTTTATTAAAAATGCAAATTGAAAAAAAAGCTACATATACATACATATATCTTTGAAAAAAAGTACCTTGTTGAGAAAGTACTTTTTTGGATCACACATATTTCAGCAAAAATTTAGGCAAAGTACTTTTTGATAAAAGAGTGAACCGTGGGGGTAGAATCGCCGTTTTAGAAAAAAAAAATAATTTTAAGAAACTTCCTTGTAAAATAACTTTAGAAAACCAACGTTTGAAGAAAAGTACAAAAAAAAGAAGAGTACAAAACATTTACAAAATATTGCTCCCCAAAAGACCAAGAGCTCGACAACGTTCGACTTGTAGCACACTTACATTTGACACAAGAACAGAATATTAAAATTTGTTTATGTTTTGAATGTAAGTGTGCTACAAGTCAAACTTTGTCGACATCGTGGGATTGGCCATAATGGCTCACTTAGCCGACTGTAATTGAATGTAACTTTAACTTTAGGAACCAGCTGATTGAAATTGTTATGTGAAAAGTAATGTACAAATTCTTAAGACTCATTTAAGGCTCAGTTACCCGACTGTAATGTAAAGTAACTGCAACGTAGAAAACAGCTGATCGATATTTTTATATGAAAAGTAGGTTACGTTAATGGTATAATTTTTGATAGCAACCTTGATAGCGTTGCCGTTGATGGAAACTGTCAACAGATAACTAACATCCAGTATTTATGTATGATCGTAAATAATCGATTGTCGTCAAAAAACGAAGTTCAAAAAATGTGTCGCTTAGTCCTAATTTACACTCAGCTCGTCTCTCTCTCTCTCCAACAAACTAATCAGCTTAGCAATAAGACTTGCTTAGTGTAAATTAGGACTTAAGGCCCCTTTCAGATTAGGCAACTTTACTTGCGCAAGTCTTGTGTTTGTGGGTGTGAGAGGAAAGGTCGGTTTGAAGGGGAAAGAATTGCCGAGATTTAAGTACAGACTTGCTTGTACTTGGCAATTCTGTACTTGTACTTGGCAATTATGTATATTCAAGTATATCTTTAACTAAATTATTTTTTTCTTCAACTTCCATTGTATACACCAAATTTAAAATCACTTTCACAATTACAATGAATACAAAAATTAAACAAAACGTCAACAAATTAAAAAAATTCAAGCATAAGAAAATTAAACTTGCTCAACAAAGTTGCTGAATGTGAACATTAAAGCAAGTTCAAAAGAAAATAAATAAAAATGAAAATTATACTTGCGCAATTAAAGTTGCCTAATCTGAAAGGGGCCTAAGTGTTTTCGGCGTTTATGGCTGCAATCACCAAATTTTTGCTTGCTGATTAGCAAACGAACTTAAGGTTGACTTGCTATACATCATAGAGCCATAAAGTTTCCTTCATATGCACCATACATGTACATGTATTTGTTTTTTTTTGTGATGTGTAAACATCTATACGCTAGGGCCCAGCTAGCATTTGGGTGATCATTTTTGGCAGAAATATCTTATATGATTCTCTACAGATCGCTTTTGATGATTAAAAAGTGATTTATCACTTGGGCGATTGAAAGAGGATTCACTTATGATTCATCTATATGATCAAATAATGATTTCTTGAAAATAGAGGAACATCATGCAAACCGCAAAAAGGCGATTTAAATGATTTAATATGAAAATTGCTCAAAAATAATCAGCAAATCGTATCATAACTGATTCTTTGGTATGATTCATCTGTAGGGTACCATTTTCTCACAACGGGAGTATCATTTATGATCGAAAAATGAGCTCATATACGGTTATTTTTCCCCTCAAGCTGATTCGGAAACGATTGGATTATGATACAAAATGCTACCTGGGGGGGTAAAAATATTTTTCACAATACAATCACAAATTTCGAGTACCCAGCTAGCATTTTGTATCATAATCGAATCTTTTCCGAATCAGCTTGACGGGAAAAATAACCGCATATGAGCTCATTTTTTCGATCATAAATGATACTCCCGTTGTGAGAAAATGGTACCCTACAGATGAATCATACCAAGGAATCATTTATGATACGATTTGCTGATTAATTTTTGAGTAATTTTCTGATAGTATTAAATCATTAAATTACCTTTATTGCTGTTTCTTTGCATTTTGTTCCTCTATTTTCAAGAAATCATTGTTTGATCATATAGATGAATCATAAGTGAATCCTTTTTCGATCACCCAAGTCATAAATCAGTTTTTAATCATCAAAAGTGATCTCTGGAGAATCAAAAAGAGATTTATGCAAAAAATTATCAGCCAAATGCTAGCTGGGTTATTTAAAATATTGTAAATAACCTGCAGGAAATGGAACTGACACAATACTAGTCATGTGATCGGTCTTTAAGTGATAGGGACCAGTCCGAGTTCTAACACTTCCTATGAACCGGACCAGTCACTTTTACATGGGGATGGCCTAGGATGGGGTTAATTGATACTTTGTATACGCCTTTTGACTTGTCACTGAACTATCGCACAGGGACCTATTCGGTGTAGAATAATATAAATTATTTAAATATGTCATTCCGACACTTAACTGTAACAATGATAACTTATATTTTTTGTTTTTATTATTAGTCCCAGTCCAGATTTGCAATTTTTGTTGCAGCAACTTTTTATTTTTTAGTGCAAAAGAGCGAGAGAGGAAAACAAAAAGTATACATATATTTCAATTTCAACACTCTCACACATATTCAAGAATTGCTGCAACAAAAATTTGCAAGTCTGGATTGGGACTTACAAATTCAATTATAATCTATTTTTGAGCAGATATTTTTTGGCATTCGAACTGACAAACTCGTGCATGACAGGCTTGCACACTACCCACTCGCCCACAGAGGCACTCATATTTCAAAAGTATAAACATTTGTTAAGCTTAGGTTAATATCTAAGCATAGTTACGGAACTTGTTCCAGACTGACTTGACGGTCCATTTATATCGATGCATTGTCTTTCCCAGCCAAGTCTTTCTTATATGTATATATACTACACAAAAAAAAAATAAAAATATTCTTAGTACATAATACATGCCCTAGAGGAGGAGTCTTTCTTATATAGACATACTAAGCAAAAAAAAATATTCGTAGTACATATAATATATAATATTCGTAATAGTGTCCTATTGAACTATGGATGAACTAATGGAGAATAAAATTAAACGAACAAAAATGTGTTCAGGTAACATTTACCCTATGAAGAAAGAGATACTTGTTCCCAACTTGTTCCTCAACATACACCTTGATCGACGGCTTACATGGAAACACCACATTGACTCTAGCGAACACAAATGAAGCTTAAATTAACTCAGATACATACATTGGGTGATTAACTAGTAGAAATTCAATCCTCAGTCTAGATTGTAAAGTTTTAATATACTTTTCAAACCTTTATAGTGCCTACCTAATTCAGTTACGGGTAACCTGATCACACATCCCTCTCTAGAAATTTTAAATCTTTTATTAGATTTTTATTAAAATGTAACTGATACAAATTCAATCCAAATATTTTTTAAGTGCAGTTATTGCTTAACTATCCAAGTCCCTGTGTGCTTCGTAGTTCAGCTAATTTGTAGAATACAATTCTAATTATTAACATGTTATGAAGAGTTTTAAAATTATCACTGCATTATTTTCTGCCGGAATCGGCGTAATTTCAAGTTTGTGCTTGTATAGATTTATAAGCCTTGACACAAACCTTTCTTTAACAGAGCTCTATTCGTGTCTTAACAGAGCTCTGTTGAGCTATAATGCTTTTCTAAAGGACTTTTCCAGTAAATGAGACAGCCCATGAATCTATGTATTTCTGAAGAGCATGAATTTGAACTAGATACTCGAATTGCCAAGTTTTGAACTTGGCATTTTCTGAAGGATATACACTTTCGTTAGTCAATGCTGTCGGATAATATTGGTCATAGCTTAATGTCCAAGTGGTCCTCTAAAAACGTGCATACTCAGAATTTCTTGAAGTTCGAGTTTTCAGGAGTTCTTCAAAAAACTTTAAATTTGCCCTACCTGTACTGTGTATCTTAAGTACGTACGAAACTGTATATGTGCTTTCTAAAAGATATGTATTTATTTTTAAATCCCAGTTTTTGATGGATCATGTCCCGCTTTCAGCTACAATAGTAGAACGAGTCCCAATAGCTAGAACGAGGCGGTTTAGCTTTTAAGATGCTTAGTAATTCTCAATTACCTTATGGTAGATTTTATATAATTCCAATTTTTTTTTTCAAGAATTTGGTTGGAAATTTTCTCATAAATTTGCATATATAGAAACCACCTAAGTCATTATTATTTTATTTTAATTCGAGATTTTGTAATTTTTTAATATATTAGATACATCGCGAAAATGGTGAATATGTAACCATTTACACGATATACATATCTTCTTTTCACCATACAATACGCCCTACTTTTTTTAACACTACCATTTTCTCAAGTCCTACGACGAGTACGCAGGGTACATACTAGGAATTTGCTGGTTTTTGTTTGTTTTATTTACATAACTTGATAATTGCTTTCTTAGGGTTCCGTACACCAAAGGTGAAAAGGAATCCTATTGTTTTCAATACACTGTCCGTCTGTCCGTCCGTCTGTCACGGTATTTTCTCGAGAACCGTAAGAGCTACGGACCTGAAATTTGCACACAGTGTGAAGACATTTGGCCACTACAACAACAAATACATAAGACTTAAAAATTAATGGGTGTTCCAAAACGAGCAACACAAATGTTAAAATCCCATGTAATATACAGACAATTATATGTATGTATGTATATACACTTGAAACTTGTAAAGTTAGTGTATTTTCATACAGACTACAAAAATTAACACTAAAATTAAAAAGAAAAAAATTAAAGGGGGTTCCATCAGTAAATGCAATTTTGATTATGTAATTTTGACAACTTGCTGTATCTTGGAAACTGTAAGAGCAAAACTCTTGAAATTTTCAAAAACGGTAAAACTAAAAAAATGAAAAAATTATAAAATCGCCAAACCGAAAAAATCGCTAAAAACAAAAAAAAATCGCCAATACGAAACAAACACCAAATTAAAAAAAAATTCTAGGACTAAAATAAATCGCAAGAAAAAGGAAAAATCGCCAAAATAAAAAAACGCTATAATGAAAAAAATCGCAAAAATTAAAAAAAACCGCTAAAACAAAAAAATAGCCAAAATTAAAAAATCGCCAAAATGAAAAAAATCACGAAAATTAAAAAAAATGCAGAAAAAAACTCCAAAACGAGAAAAAAGCGACAAAACTGAAAAAAATCGTTTAAAATAAAAAAAAACTTCAAAAAAGCCACATTAAAATAAATGCTCAAAACCGAATGTACGGAACCCTTCGTGAGGGAGTCAAAGTCACGCTTTACTGAATTTATTTTAATTGCAATGCGTACACAACAGCAAGAACAAAAAAACTATGAATACGGCCCTACGATTTTACTGGTAATGCAAATTAAATTTCATTATCAGTAAAAATTTACTTGTATTTTTTCAGTAATCCGTAAATTTACTGCAGTACTGCAGTGTGCCCATTTACTAACCAAATATGTTAAATAAAACAAACAAAAACCAGCAAATTCCTATGTACTTTTAATTGATTAATTAAAAATAATATACTAAAAGCTAAAGTACTTCCAACTTAAACAAATTTTTCATTACTGTGATCGGACTCACATTGCTTTTTATACCCTTTACCAACAAAAATGGTAAAAGGGTATATATAGGTTTGTCATTCCGTTTGTAATTTCTATAATATCAATAAGCGATCCATATAATATATATATTCTGGATCCTTATGCATAGGGAAGACGAATAAGCGATGTCCGTCTGTCCGTCTGTCCGTCTGTCCGTCTGTCCGTCTGTCCGTCTGTCCGTCTGTCCGTCTGTCTGTACGTGAAATCGGTTTTCCGAAGCTCCCAGAAGAGCTAGAGACTTCGTTCTTGGACTGGTGTGTCAGAAATTTTCCAAAATAGATCGGTATTGAAATTCAGCAAAATCGGGCAGACGATTGCAGAGCTGGAAAACTTAAACTTCATTTTGCCATATAAAAGTAACTCCCGAAAACAAATTTTTATTTTTTTTTAATAAATGTACATATTTTACACTTCAGTACGACTAAAATTGGAATTTTAAATTAAAAAAATACAAAAAAATTAAAACGACGTTTCCAGGGTCGGAAAACTTTAACTTTTTGTGTTATGTAAAATTAACTATGTCTAAAACTATATTAGTATTTTCTCGAGAACCGTAAGAGCTACAGACCTGAAATTTGGACACAGTATGTAGACCTTTGGCCGCTACAACAACAAATACATGATAATTGGAAATTAAAGGTTGTTCCAAAACGAGCAACGAAAAATTTTAAAATCCCATGTAGTATATATACAATTCTATATATATACACTTGAAATTTGTAAGGGTAGTGTATTTTTATACAGACTACAAAAATTAACACAAAAATTTAAAAAAATTTTAATTAAAGGGTGTTCCATCAGTTAATGCAATTTTGACTATGTAATTTCACAATTTGCTGTATCTTGGAAACCGTAAGAGCAAAACTCTTGAAATTTTCAAAAACGGTAAAAATGAAAAAATAAAAAATTATAAAATCGCCAAACCGAAAAAAATCGCCAAAAACAAGAAAAAATCGCCAAAACGAAAAAAAGCACCAAAACGAAAAAAACTCTAAAAAACAGAAAAAAATCGCCAAAAGGAAAAAAAAAAATCGCAAAAATGAAAAAAATCGCCAAAACGAAAAAAATCCCAAAAAACAGAAAAAAATCGCCAAAATGAAAAAAAAGCCAAAAACAGAAAAAAAATCGCCAAAACGAAAAAAAGCACCAAATTAAAAAAAAAATTTATAAAACTAAAATAAATCGCAAAAAATCGGAAAAATTGCTAAAATGAAAAAAAAATCGCCAAAACGAAAAAAAAACCTAAAAAACAGAAAAAAATCGCCAAAATGAAAAAAAAAATCGCCAAAACAAGAAAAACCCTAAAAAACAGAAAAAAATCGCCAAAATGAAAAAAAATCGCCAAAATGAAAAAAATCACTAAAACGAAAAAAACCCTAAAAAACAGAAAAAAATCGTCAAAATGAAAAAAAATCGCCAAAACGAAAAAAACCTAAAAAATAGAAAAAAAACGCCAAAATGAAAAAAATCGCCAAAAAAAGAAAAAACCTAAATAACAGAAAAAAAATCGCCAAAACGAAAAAAAGCACCAAATTAAAAAAAAATTTCTAAGACTAAAATAAATCGCAAAAAAAAAAAAACGGAAAAATTGCTAAAATGAAAACAAAAATCGCCAAAATGAAAAAAAATCGCCAAAATGAAAAAAAATCACCAAAACGAAAAAAAACCTAAAAACAGAAAAAAATCGCCAAATGAAAAAAATCACCAAAAAGAAAAAAACCCCAAAAAACAGAAAAAAATCGCCAAAATGAAAAAAGCACTAAATTAAAAGAAAATTTCTAAGACTAAGAATAAATCGCAAAAAAACTAAAAAATTGCTAAAATGAAAAAAAAAAACGCCAAAATGAAAAATATCGCTAAAACGAAAAAAAACCTAAAAAACAGAAAAAAAATCGCCAAAATGAAAAAAAAATCGCCAAAAAAGAAAAAAATCGCCAAAACGAAAAAAACCCTAAAAAACAGAAAAAAATCGTCAAAATGAAAAAAAATCGCCAAAACGAAAAAAACCTAAAAAACCAGAAAAAAATCGCCAAAATGAAAAAAATCGCCAAAAAAAGAAAAAACCTAAATAACAGAAAAAAAAATCGCCAAAACGAAAAAAAAGCACCAAATTAAAAAAAAATTTCTAAGACTAAAATAAATCGCAAAAAAAAAACGGAAAAATTGCTAAAATGAAAACAAAAATCGCCAAAATGAAAAAAAATCGCCAAAATGAAAAAAATCACCAAAACGAAAAAAAACCTAAAAACAGAAAAAAATCGCCAAATGAAAAAAATCACCAAAACGAAAAAAACCCCAAAAAACAGAAAAAAATCGCTAAAATGAAAAAAGCACTAAATTAAAAGAAAATTTCTAAGACTAAGAATAAATCGCAAAAAAACTAAAAAATTGCTAAAATGAAAAAAAAAAATCGCCAAAATGAAAAATATCGCTAAAACGAAAAAAAAACCTAAAAAACAGAAAAAAAATCGCCAAAATGAAAAAAAAATCGCCAAAAAAGAAAAAAATCGCCAAAACGAAAAAAAAATTAAAAAACAGAAAAAAATCGCCAAAATGAAAAAAAATCGCCAAAATGAAAAAAAAATCTCCAAAATGAAAAAAACCACCAAAACGAAAAAAAAACATAAAAAAAGAAAAAAATTGCCAAAATGAAAAAAAATCGCCAAAATGAAAAAAATCACCAAAACGAAAAAAATAAACAAAAAAATCGCCAAAAAAATCGCGAAAAAACCCCAAAAAACAGAAAAAATCGTCAAAATGAGAAAAATCTCCAGAATGAAGAAAAGCCCAACAACAGAAAAAAATCACCAAAATGAAAAAAACCTCCAAAAACAGACAAAATCGCCAAAACGAGAAAAAAGCGACAAAACTGAAAAAATCGTTTTAACTGAAAAAAACTTCAAAAAAGCTTGCTTTTTTTACTTAACATATTTTATGTATTTTTTAAAGAACTAGATTGGAATCAATAATCAGAAAAATCCAAAATTATGACTCCAGGGTTGGAAAACTTAGACTTTTTGTGTTATGTAAAATTAAATAGGTCTAAAAATTTTTTTCTTTTTCTTTATAAATTGAATATATTTTATGCTTCTGAAAAAGTTTGGTGTATGAAATTTGAAAAATGAAAATTATAGCTCCAAAGATGGAAACTTTAAAAAAATTATAAATTTTTTCACAAAACAAATATGTATGTACGTGTCTGTATACTATATATATGTACGTACGTTGGTAAAGGGTATATAAGATTCGGCACAGCCGAATATAGCACTCTTACTTGTTTTTTTTTGAATCAGCTTGGAATCAGTGTAACAGTAGCAACAAAATGAATAATAAAACAAGAATGTCACAATACTTTTTATGTGGTCTTCTCTTGAGAGGAGTTTGACTATTTCCACGTACGACAAAGAAAACTTTACTTAAGTTTCTGCAAAAAGTCTTCCATATATGGAATTTCTTTCGCCCATCTATTTGTCGTTTTCTCAGCTACAAACTTCTCAAAATAGAAAGAATTTATTGCTATAAATATGTACATGTAAGTCGTCCCCATTCGCGGTCCCACCATATGTCTGCTTAACTGTCATTTTGGCTTTTTACTTAACTTTACTCAAGGAACGGACGGCAGAGTAGGATGATGCAGCATGTGGGAAGAGGCAAAACAACGAACTATTGTCTCTATAAAAGCAGCGATGCCAATTTAGCGCCTTTCGTGCTAGTTTTAGCGCGTTTTAACTACGCCAAACGCGCTGTTTTTCGTCTTAGCGCGTTTAATAAAAAAAGCGCTAAATTAGCGCGTTTTGATCAAAGTTAAAAATATCATTTCAGTTTAATATCTTTTTACTTTTTTTTTTTATAAATTTAACAATTTTCTAATATCCAAAATTTAACTTTTTGTTTAAGTTCGTTAATGATTCAGATATTGCAAATTATAAATGGATTTTAATATTGAAAATGGCAAATATTTTGAAATTTTACAGCTAAAAATATGTACTCTTACTCGTGACCCAAAAAATTTATATAACTTATTTAGCATCTGTTCTTTTCGTACTTCAAAAAGCAGTTGAATCGCAACACTATTCGACAATTTATATAAGTTGTTACAAAGTTTGAAAAATAAAATTAAAATAGAAACTAAGAAATACGAATATTTGGAAGAAGAGACTGATTCTGTATTAAATCATTTTAGTTATTTACAGCCCTATGTATAAGCTAAAATTTGCATGAAGTTAGCATAAGTGGCTAAATTGAGCATGATTTTAAAGAGTTTTGCCATGAAACTTCACATTAAAAATCATTCTAGAACTTTAGAGGTGGGTTAAAATTAGGTAATGCGACCATTTTTAATGTCAAATTGTATGGAGGAACTCGTTAACACCTAATTCAATTTCGTCACTTATGCTAACTTCATGCCAATTTTTGCTTATACATAGGGCCCTTAGAATATAATTTCGAAGAAGCAATACTGCATAATCTGAAAAAGAGTTTCTAAAAAAAATGAATTGTACTCGTATTGGTTAATACATGCATCGACCTTTATTAAAATTTAATTTAGCGCGTAGGAAAATAGCGCGTTTTGTCTATAAATTGTGGATAATGCTGTAACTTAGCGCGTTCTAGCGCGTTTTGAGAAGGGGTGCAGCGCGTTTGGGTTATAAACAGTTGGCATCGCTGTATAAAAGTAATAAATATGACTGTATGACTGTAGCTTTGCTTTAACGGAGCAAAAGTACAAAGGCAAAAGGAAAAAAAAAAATAATAATAATAATAAGGAAAGAAGAAAAAACCATAAAAACAGGGCATTAACTTATTCATCACTGCAATTAAATCACGTTATTTTCAGGTCTTTAGCGACAGAAAAAAATACTCCCACTATTTGCATTTCCTTCAAATACTCGTGCAGTTAAAAAAGTAACAACAACAACAAACGCAAAACAACAACAACAACTACGACACAAGTTGATGTCTGCATAAATGAGAACGAACTTATGCATTAAACACATTCGACACAGCAGGCTACACGAACACACGACTTCAAATGCCGCTAGCAGCATTTGTCGCCTCGTAGCCAGCTACTTAATTATTTTGGAGACGGCAGCAGCACCATCTGCAGCTGATATTCAAGTACAAATACATAGTTCAGTATTGCCACTTTCATATATTTTGCATTTATAAAAATTAATTTTTCTTTTAAAATGTACTTATTTCACATAAAAGTACAATAATGAATCAATTTATTCTTTACATAAATTTTTGGATATTTGTTTCTAGTAAATAGTATGAAATAATTGTACGATATCATTCATTCACCATTTTGTATTATACTGGTAACACTGCATTTGCTCATTGTAGCCAGAGAAATAGAAATTAGTTTAAAGTTGGCGACAGCTACAACGGTGGTCGTGCAGTCGTGTAGCCTGCTGTCGTTAAAATAATTGTTACCATAAGAATGTGTGTATTCTATTTTTGACAGATTGTAGCCCGTAGCCTGCTGTGTCGAATGTGTTTAATGCATTACGCTGGAAATATAAATTCTGAACAAGTATTGAGGGAATTTCGTTCGTTACACTGGGGAACAGAAACATAAATATGCATGTATAACGAGCAATTTTTATTCTGTGAATAAAATTAAAAAAAAAACATTTTTGTATATAAGACAAAAAACAACAAAACAAAATAAGTATAGAAAAGAAATTATATTAAAAAAATTTATATTAACAGTCGCTCTAGTGATTTTTGTTTTTTTTTTTTTTTTTGGAAATCTGATTTTAAAGAAATTCATTTAAAATTATGTACCTACATAATTTTTTTTATTCTAATTTTAAAGAAATTTGTTTTAAATTGCATACAATACGTAAAATGTTTTGTTCGCTGTATTAATTCTAATCAAACAATATGCGAACAAATTTACTCAAAGTGTCATTCATTAATGAATTCTTAAATAATGTTTATTGAGCGTGGGTCGTTTTTGACATCTCCTACATTCAGCAGTTGCTGTTATCAAGACAATTATAACAATTTGTTTTAACAAATTTCCAAAAATATTGAAAATGTTGAAGTCATTGATCTCACAATGACTGAACTAAACATATGTATGTATATAATTGAAACTATGTATGAAAAACATGTTTGTCAAATGTGTATTTTATTTAAATAAATAGCTTTTAAATGCTTTTAAAATTTTTAAGTAGAATGGAAATATTTTAATAATTATTAATATATTTCGTTTCAGTTAATATGTTTGAGATTAAATATGCAGGAAGTCTTATTTGATTTTATTTAACTTATTTAATTAATTTATTTTATTTTTTTAAATTTATTTTATTTTATTTGTGTAATTTTATTTGATTTGATTTGATTCTACATATGTATATATAATTGGCCAATTATATGTCATATTGTCATAATGTAGCAAAATTCTTGTTTCAAAGCAAAAAAAATATATATTTACTACGTTTCATTTTTAACCCCCGACCAAAAAAAGGGGTGTTATAAGTTTGTAGTGTGTGTCTGTGTATCTGTGTGTCTGTCCGTGTCCACGTACAGCCCAAACGGCTGGACCGGTTTTGATTTAGTTTTCTCTGTTTGAAAGGTGACTTGATCGAGATGGTTCTTAACCATGTTTGAGGAAAGTCGGTCCAGCCGTTTAGAAGATGTCACATCTTTTCTAGATATATCGGGGGTTTTTAAAAATTTTAATTTTTGTTATTTATTTTATATTTTATTTAATTTTATTCTATTCAGTTTTATTTAAATTGGTCTAATTTAATTTATATATCATATTGTTTTGCCTTATATTATATGTATATTGTCTTACTTTATTTTTATTTAACTTTGTTGTATTTTATTTTAATTCATTTTACTTAATTGTATTTTACATATTGTATTTTATTTTTTATTTTACTTTATGTATGTGTTTTGTTTTTATTTAACTGAATTTTATTTTGTTTAATATAATTTATATAATTAAATTTTATTTTATTTCACTTAATTTCAATTTATTTTATATTAATTTATATTATTTTATTTTTTACATCATTTGTTTTTATTTAACCTTATTTCATTTTAAATTATTTTATTTTAATTTTATTTTATTAAATTTTATTTTATTTTATTTTATTAATTTTTATTTTATTCTATTCTATTTTATTTTATTTTTTTATTTACTTTTATTTTATTCTATTTTATTTTATTTGATTTTATTTGATTTTATTATAATTTATTTTATTTTTATTTTATATAATTTTATTTTATTTTATTTTATTTGATTTTACTTTGTATTATTTTAATTCATTTTATTTTGTTTTATTTAATTTTATTTTATTTATTTTATTTGATTTTATTTTTTTTTTGTTTAATATTATTTTAATTTATTTTATTTTATTTAATTTTATTTTATTTAATTTTATTTTATTTTATATTATTTTATTTCATATTATTTTATTTTATTTCATTTTATTTTTATTTGATTTTATATTGTTTTTATTTCTATTTTTATTTTTATTTTATTATATCTTATGTATTTTATTTTATTTTATATTATTTTATATAATTTTATTTTATTGTATTTTATATCATATTTCTTTATTTTATTTGATTTGGTTTTTTTTATTATTTTTTTATTTTCATTTTATTTAATTTAAGTTTATTTTATTTTACTTTATTTTATTGTAATAAAATTTAATTTTATGATATTTTATTTTGGTCTATTTATTTTATTCATTTATTTTATTTAAATTCATTTAATTTAATTTAATTTATTATTTTTGTTATTCCATATTGTTATATTTCATTTATTTTAATTTTATTTTGTTTTATTGTAATAAAATTATATTTTATATTATATCGTTTTATTTTTATATATATTATTTTATTTTATTTTGTTGTTTTCTATGTCGTTATTATATTTTATTTTTTTTATTATATTTTTATTTTATTTTTATTTTATTTTTTATTTTATTTTATGTTATTTTATTTTATTTTATGATTATTTTGTTCTATTTTATTTTATTTTATTTTATTTGATTTCATGTTTATTTTATTTTTATTTTATTCTATTTGATTTTATTTTATATTATATTATTTAATTTATCTATGTAATTTTTTTTATAATTTTTCATTTTACTTTGTGTAATTTTTTTATTGTACCTTATTATGTTTTGTTTTATTTGATTTTATATTGCATTTTTTTATACTAGTATTTTATTTTGTAACACTTGACTTTATTTCATATTATTTTTTTCCATATTATATTTAAGTTTAACATTTGTTGACGCACTAATAATACCAAATTATTATTTTACTTATTTAGTAAAATATTTTTTTATTAAAAATACATTGAAATTGATTATTGGGGGGCTTAGCTGGAGGATCCACATGCACATTTCACTGTTGCTAATGCAGATCATCAGGGAACCTTTAACAAAATTTCTTAGAACAACTAGAGCTATTATGTTATAAACTTTCTATCAATTAATTTTATTTGACTTACGTCCCTTTTCACAGTGTATGATTAAGAGTTAACGTGAACTTTAACCGGAAGTTCTTCATACAAAACTTGCCGTTAAAGTCCCTGTTAGCTTTTAATTGTACATTGTGAAAAGGGCCGTTAATTTAATTTTACTTTATGTCATTTAATTTTTTTATATTAATTTTTTAAAGAGTTCCTAAAAAATTATGGAAATCTTATGTCATATCAAAGACATAAAATTGTTGCAATGAGCTGGAAAAAGTATAAAAACTTTTTTAGTCTAATTTGCTGGCAGATGAGTTATTATTATTATTATTATTGTTTGCCTCTTTAAATGTTATAGCGGTGATGCAGATGTAGTCGTATCTGTTTAATTACGAAAGATTTGCATTCACAACAGTGCGTGTTACAATAGGCGTTTGTTAATTTAAATTTAAAATTCAGTTTAAGTATACATTTTTATTATACTTTTTTTCCTTTTCTACTCTTTTTAAATAGTTTCCCATTTCTTTTTTGTTTTACAATTATAGAATTATGTCTATCACACATATTTGTGCAATAAATTAACGCTGAGCTTTATTTATTTTGCACATTAATTAATTGATTTTTGCCTGTTTTATGATTTACAAGTGATAACAAAAAAAAATATATATAAAATATTTATGGTCAAGCTTAGTCAAATAAAAATGTTTGAACAAATAAGGAAGAAAATAAATTTACGTGACATGTGATTTATTAAAGGTATTTGTTATGAAAGGCACTTTTTCTAAAATGTTGCGCTAAAGGTACTTTTTTATAAAATGTGTTTTTTGAAATGGAATGTATTTGAATGGATAGAAAGGTAATTTTTTCTAAGCGCACTTTTTTGTAAAGGTACTTTTTTCATAAGATGTTAATTGCGAACGGTACTTTCTTTAAGCGGTATATTTTTCAAAAAAGATTTTTTTCCAAAATGTGTTTTATGAAAAAAGTACTTTTTCAAAAAGTACTTATTTTAAAATGTACTTTTTAAAAAAGTTGTTTTTTTCACTGTGTTTCAAAAGGTCGTTCCTTTTAAAGGTATTTTTATACAAAGGTACTTTTTCCAAAAGGTACTTTTTCAGGGAGTACTTTATGTTTTCCAAAACTGATTTTTTCTAAGGGTGCGTTTTTTTTAAATTTTGTCAAAAAAGCTTTTTCTTAAAAGGTACCTTATCAAAATATAGTTTTTCCAATGATACTTTTTTCGAAAGGTACATTTTGTTAAAGTTACTTTTTTCAAAAGGTACTTCAGCAAAATGTGCATTTTCCAAAGGTACTTTTTTCATTAGATGCTTTTTTGAAATGGTTTTGTACAACTGTACTTTTTGAAAGGTACTTTTTTCATAACATTGTTTTTCCTTAAAAGTATTTTTTATCCAAAAGGTAATTTTTTAATGATACTGCTTTCAACCGCTTTTTTCTTTTGTAAAAGATGTTCTGCCATATTCAGAAAAAAATATTTTAGTTTACAAAACAAGTTTTCTATGGAAATGTGTTTATTAAACGTTTTTTAAACGAAAATAATTTTTTTCTGAATAAGGCCTATTATTTCTAAAAAGGCACTTGCTTCTTAAAATTTATTTGTGGAATTTGTTTTTGAGGGAACTATTTATAAAACGTTGTTAGTGCAAGAACCGGACCAAAACTACCCGACATGACGTATAATAGATGACAGCAGTAGTTTAGAAAAATCATTGTGGTGAAAAGTGGCAACCTTATGAAACATGAGTTCTAAGTTTCAATGTATGGTAATGGTAATGGTAATGATAATGTTAATGGTGATGGTAACGTTTTGGTATTTTGAAGAGATTTGTTATCTTACTTTAATTAGAATTGCTGGGATTATTTTTAGCATACGTAAGCATCTGTTATGTTGTGGTAAAGTAATGAAATTTTGCGTTTATCTTAAAAAGGAAAAATATAGTTCAATTAGTTTTGAATAGCCTGGAATATGTACATACTTATTTACAACATACACGATTATGTGTATGTATCTTCACAATTTCATTAGTTTAATGTATTTAATTTGACAATAAAAATATACAAGCTTGTATGTATGTAGAATATATAAGTTCATATATAAACACTTGAAAAAGTTTCTGCAAGAATTTTCCATTAAATAAAATTACATAAAAATTTTTTCCAACATTTACAAATATTTATTTACTCATACAAGTACATGAATTTTAAGTTTTTTCTCATTTTTAATATAAACGAATTCGTAAATGATCAATACAAAAAAAACATCCATAATCCACACAATATGTCTTTGAATCTGGGTCAACTTTACATTGATTACAACAGGGCTTTGCTCTTTATGTAATTTTTTTTTTACAAATTGACAGACAAACACATTTTTCGCCTAGACTACAAACATTTATTATTTATGTATGTATAAAGAAATATTTTCTCTGCTATAACCCAGCAAAATTAGTTGATAACATTTAAAATAAAACGTGAGCATAATCGGCCTTATTTATAAAATTATTAAGGCTTTGTAAAGGTTTTATAAAACAGATTTTTATAAAATAATTTTCTTATTAAGTCTTTGTAAAGCCTTAATAATTTTTATGAATAAGACCTAATATTGTTTAAACTCTAAAAATTATTATGGTATCTACTTTTAATTTGTATGATTATTTTTAAAGCCATTAAATTGAATATTTTAGAAATATTCCCTTCCCACAAACCTAATCCATCGGATGTCTTGCTATATATTATTTTGTATATTCAACATTATTGTGAATAAAATTTCTATCGTCAATTTTGCTCTCGTGAACATTTGGCAACATCGAAAAATATTCCCCCTATTATGAATGATTTTTTTATAGGAATTTGTTCGCCATTTTAATTGTGATTGTTTTATTTAATTTGAATAAGGTAACTGTTAAAAATAAAATTTAATTATAGTCAGTATTATTTATTACTTAACCCTTAAATGCATGATTTCTTGTTTTGGATCGAAATTCTTTTTTTCTCTCACCGACCGCAGAAAAATGTCAACTAAGTATGAATCAAAGCAACTAGAAACAATGTAACGTTTGTTTTCCATTCACATTCCTTGTGTGTGCTTAGCAACGAGCTTTTATGAATGTACACACAAGAAATTTAACTAGAACTGGTATGTAGACAATTGGCAACAGTATGCATTTAAGGGTTTAATACTTAACAGCCTTATTTATAAAACTTATTAAGCCTTTATAAAGGGCTTTTAAAACAAAAAGGCTGTAATAATTTAATTTTTAGTGAGTAATTCATAAATAAAAAGGAAAATTGAAGTATTATTGATCACATCTGGTGGTTACGCCAAATGTTCTAAGAAAAAACCAGATCTCCTATTCGAAACTATTTTATTTATTTATTCACCAATAGATGTAATACATACATACATATGTATATGTATGTATAAGGTACATTAAGAGACCATATCATAAGTTTAAATGTTCAATAATATGATTTTTGATAATATACATAGATATTATATTCGAATTCGTCGAATTTTTTTGTTGCCACATTTCGAACTTAATTTCGTATGTTTGATGCATAGGAGAAAGTTTATTTTAACTGCCAATAAAAATATAAATATGAAATATGAACAGTTTTTTAAGTTTGTTAACTTTCGAATTTTCAAATTAAAATTATTTTACCTCCTGCAAATTTTATCTAAACTAAATAATTATTATAATTATAATTGCATATGGTTATACACTAATTGTAAAAAAAATATCCTATTATGTATTGATATTAAAAGTTTAAAGTATATATATTATATTTTTTTTGCTAATTCTGCCATTCTTTATTAAATGTAAGATTTTTATCAAGTTTAATATTTTTATTTAAACTTTTCCTAAAATTAATACGTATTTTACTTATTAAGTATTTTTTTTGTAATTTTTGATTTTGGAAATATGTTAAATATTTCTCTTTGTAAATTATTTCTTGACTAACTGTACATTGTCTCAGTTATTTCTCTGAGAAAACGCTTGTGCCGGTATTCATAAACGATCATTAAATTTAAAGCTTAAATTAGACGTGACATAGTCATAATGCCATAGCCATTACCAAACCAAAATTCAATTGGTTTATATGGTGAGAGTTGTGGCGTTATGGCGAGTCACCTACAATCAAATACAGTGTTGCCCGCCCATTAGTTTGGTTCGTACCGCTGTTTTCTATGGCTATGGTTATGGCACCTCTGATTGCACCTTAATGATGGCTTAACGTACGAATTTTGTGTGATAACAGCGGCTTAAAGAATGCTCTACCTTTAACAATCGTTTATGAATACTCATAATAATAATGTTTTATACTCGAAATAATAACCTGTAAAAAACCATTTCGTTTTTTGTTGGGTTTTATAAAAAATTCGTAATTACATTGGGTAAGCACATGAACATATGTGTGTATATACAATGTATGTATATGCCTGAATGTAACTACAAAAGCGTACATACATACGTATGTATGTATGCTACAACTGTACGCTTGTAAAAGAACACAGGCATAAGTAGACTTCGTCAGCCTGCCTGCCAACCATGTCAAAAAGTCGTTCGTTTTTTCTTCTTAAAAACTTTTAACAGTTCCGGTTTGTTTCTTGCACGATGTTTGGAATGGATGCTTATGATGCTCTTCCTCTTTCTAGAAGAACACGAAGAAAAAAAAAGCAATGTGAGTCCGATAACAGGGGAGATGTGTAAACATCTAGTAATGAAAAATTTGTTTGAGTTGGAAGTACTTTAGCTTTTAGTATTATTTTTTAAAATTAATCAATTAAAAGTATCAAAACTTTCAATATTGTAAATACATAGGAATTTGCTGGTTTTTGTTTGTTTTATTTAACTTATTTGGTTAGTAAATGGGCATACTGCAGTATATATGTACTGCAGTAAATTTACGGATTACTGAAAAAATACAAGTAAATTTTTACTGATAATGAAATTTAATTTACATTACCAGTAAAATCGTAGGGCCGTATTCATAGTTTTTTTGTTCTTGTTGTTGCAATTAAAATAAATTCAGTAAAGCGTGGCTTTGACTCACTCACGAAGGGTTCCCTAGATTCGGTTTTGAGCATTTATTTTAATGTGGCTTTTTTGAAGTTTTTTTCATTTTAAACGTTTTTTCTAGTTTTGTCGCTTTTTTCGTTTTGGAGTTTTTTTCTGTTTTTTTTTTTAATTTTCGTGATTTTTTTCATTTTGGCGATTTTTTTTTAATTTTGGCGATTTTTTCTGTTTTTTTGGGGTTTTTTTAAATTTTTGCGATTTTTTTCATTATAGCGTTTTTTTATTTTGGCGATTTTTCCGGTTTCTTGCGATTTATTTTAGTCCTAGAATTTTTTTTTAATTTGGTGTTTTTTTCGTATTGGCGATTTTTTTTTGTTTTTAGCGATTTTTTCGGTTTGGCGATTTTATAATTTTTTCATTTTTATAGTTTTACCGTTTTTGAAAATTTCAAGAGTTTTGCTCTTACAGTTTCCAAGATACAGCAAGTTGTCAAAATTACATAATCAAAATTGCATTTACTGATGGAACCCCCTTTAATTTTTTTCTTTTTAATTTTAGTGTTAATTTTTGTAGTCTGTATGAAAATACACTAACTTTACAAGTTTCAAGTGTATATACATACATACATACAATTGTCTGTATATTACATGGGATTTTAACATTTGTGTTGCTCGTTTTGGAACACCCTTTAATTTTTAAGTCTTATGTATTTGTTGTTGTAGTGGCCAAGTGTCTTCACAATGTGTCCAAATTTCAGGTCCGTAGCTCTTACGGTTCTCGAGAAAATACCGTGACAGACGGACGGACGGACAGACGGACAGCGTATTGAAAACAATAGGATTCATTTTCACCTTTGGTGTACGGAACCCTAAGAAAGCAATTATCAAGTTATGTAAATAAAACAAACAAAAACCAGCAAATTCCTAGTATGTACCCTGCGTACTCGTCGTAGGACTTGAGAAAATGGTAGTGTTAAAAAAAGTAGGGCGTATTGTATGGTGAAAAGAAGATATGTATATCGTGTAAATGGTTACATATTCACCATTTTCGCGATGTATCTAATATATTAAAAAATTACAAAATCTCGAATTAAAATAAAATAATAATGAGTTAGGTGGTTTCTATATATGCAAATTTATGAGAAAATTTCCAACCAAATTCTTGAAAAAAAAATTGGAATTATATAAAATCTACCATAAGGTAATTGAGAATTACTAAGCATCTTAAAAGCTAAACCGCCTCGTTCTAGCTATTGGGACTCGTTCTAGTATTGTAGCTGAAAGCGGGACATGATCCATCAAAAACTGGGATTTAAAAATAAATACATATCTTTTAGAAAGCACATATACAGTTTCGTACGTACTTAAGATACACAGTACAGGTAGGGCAAATTTAAAGTTTTTTGAAGAACTCCTGAAAACTCGAACTTCAAGAAATTCTGAGTATGCACGGTTTTAGAGGACCACTTGGACATTAAGCTATGACCAATATTATCCGACAGCATTGACTTCCGAAAGTGTGTATCCTTCAGAAAATGTCAAGTTAAAAACTTGGCAATTCGAGTATCTAGTTCAAATTCATGCTCTTCAGAAATACATAGATTCATGGGCTGTCTCATTTACTGGAAAAGTCCTTTAGAAAAGCATTATAGCTCAACAGAGCTCTGTTAAGACACGAATAGAGCTCTGTTAAAGAAAGGTTTGTGTCAAGGCTTATAAATCTATACAAGCACAAACTTGAAATTACGCCGATTCCGGCAGAAAATAATGCAGTGATAATTTTAAAACTCTTCATAACATGTTAATAATTAGAATTGTATTCTACAAATTAGCTGAACTACGAAGCACACAGGGACTTGGATAGTTAAGCAATAACTGCACTTAAAAAATATTTGGATTGAACTTGGATCAGTTACATTTTAATAAAAATCTAATAAAAGATTGAAAATTTCTAGAGCGGGATGTGTGATCAGGTTACCCGTAACTGAATTAGGTAGCACTATAAAGGTTTGAAAAGTATATTAAAACTTTACAATCTAGACTGAGGATTGAATTTCTACTAGTTAATCACCCAATGTATGTATCTGAGTTAATTTAAGCTTCATTTGTGTTCGCTAGAGTCAATGTGGTGTTTCCATGTAAGCCGTCGATCAAGGTGTATGTTGAGGAACAAGTTGGGAACAAGTATCTCTTTCTTCATAGGGTAAATGTTACCTGAACACATTTTTGTTCGTTTACTTTTATTCGCCATTAGTTCATCCATAGTTCAATAGGGCACTATTACGAATATTATATATTATATGTACTACGAATATTTTTTTTTGCTTAGTATGTCTATATAAGAAAGACTCCTCCTCTAGGGCATGTATTATGTACTACGAATATTTTTATTTTTTTTTTGTGTAGTATATATACATATAAGAAAGACTTGGCTGGGAAAGACAATGCATCGATATAAATGGACCGTCAAGTCAGTCTGGAACAAGTTCCGTAACTATGCTTAGATATTAACCTAAGCTTAACAAATGTTTATACTTTTGAAATATGAGTGCCTCTGTGGGCGAGTGGGTAGTGTGCAAGCCTGTCATGCACGAGTTTGTCAGTTCGAATGCCAAAAAATATCTGCTCAAAAATAGATTATAATTGAATTTGTAAGTCCCAATCCAGACTTGCAAATTTTTGTTGCAGCAATTCTTGAATATGTGTGATAGTGTTGAAATTGAAATATATGTATACTTTTTGTTTTCCTCTCTCGCTCTTTTGCACTAAAAAATAAAAAGTTGCTGCAACAAAAATTGCAAATCTGGACTGGGACTAATAATAAAAACAAAAAATATAAGTTATCATTGTTACAGTTAAGTGTCGGAATGACATTTTTAAATAATTTATATTATTCTACACCGAATAGGTCCCTGTGCGATAGTTCAGTGACAATTCAAAAGGCGTATACAAAGTATCAATTAACCCCATCCTAGGCCATCCCCCTGTAAAAGTGACTGGTCCGCTTCATAGGAAGTGTTAGAACTCGGACTGGTCCCTATCACTTAAAGACCGATCACATGACTAGTCTTGTGTCAGTTCCATTTCCTGCAGGGTATTTACAATATTTTAAATAAGTTTGTGTTGCTTCTTTCAAACACTAATACACTCATAACACTCACAGAACACGATCTTACTCAAAATTTGTGATTGTATTGTGAAAAATATTTTTACCCCCCTAAGGGTATAGATGTTTACACATCAAAAAATGTGAAACCATTATGTCAAATAGGTTTGACAAAAATTGCTCAAAACATACATATGTACATATATGTATGTGTGTATATTTTAAAATGTGTATTTGTAAGATAAATTCGTAGCTCACACTCTAGCTAGCCATTTTAGTTTATTCCTTAATAGCGTATAAAGGCTCAAGCCTCAGTTAGCCGACTGTAATGTAATGCAACTGCAATGGTAGGAAACAGCTGATCGATATATTTATGTGAAAATTAGGTTACGCTACATTACAACTCTATAACCATTTTCATTACTTTTCACATAACAATATCGATCAGCTGTTTCCTACCGTTGCTGTTACTTTACATTACAGTCGGGTAACTGAGCCTTAAGTTTCTATACAGTTTTATTTATAAAACTTAACGTATTAGTAAAAAACTGTTGGGACTAGTGAAGTTGTTTGTTACATGTTATAACTTGTTATAACTGGTGTTTGTTATTATCTAACTCTACTGTATTTTTATTTTATTTATTTTTTGATATCATCAAAAATTATACAAATAATTTTTCAGTAAAATTTAAATAAATTTAAAAATTCACAGACGTATTGAAAAAATATTAATTTATATTTCAAGTGTGCTTTAGTCGAAATTTGTATGGAAATTTTAAACTATAAATGTAACCTCTTGATTTTTTTTAAAGACGGTCGAAAACAAAGTCCACTAATTTTCTTAAAGCCCATTTATAATTTTTTCTGTTATCTTCTCTCTCATTCAGACATTCCAAACATTTCAATGAAATGTTTCTAAAATATTAACACTGTGTGTTTTCGTTTTGTCCTTTATGAGCACTTGCAACAAAGCAATGTAACAAAATCGACTAAAACAAAAAAAAAATAATGTGTGAAACAACAATAATAAAAAGGAAAACCAACAAAAACAAACTCAAAATGTACATATGGATGTATATAAAAAAATAAAACAATTAAAAAAAATGTAAAAGCACCTTAACTGTGTTAAGCGGTCACAAGGCACACCTTCTGAAAACACACATGCAATTTTTTTTATGTAAAACACTTGCATACTGAGTCAGTGTTGCCAATTCGTGGGTAATTAACCGAACTGCGTAGTACCGGGGTAATTTAATTTTTTAGGTGGAGATCAGGTGTAATTGAAATTTCTTTCCTTTTAAAAATCTACCCTTCTTTCATTTTGGTTTCGTTTTTCCAAACTTAAGCTATTATATGACATATTTAAATAAATAAAGTATACCCATATCCGTTTTTACTTTAGTTATTTAAGTTGTGTACCCCATTCATAAATTTCTTCAAACTATGTATGAAATATATACACAAATATTAATATTTCGGCATATGAGTCTTTTAGATTCTGTTCCGATATAAGCAGGACTATTATACTAGAAAATTGTAGAACATTTTATATTGAAGTAGTTTCAGTATTTGATTTTAGTGGAGAAATTCATGTAATTTTATATATCTTTGATGCAAAAAAGTCACTATATATATGTATATAGGTTTTTAAAAGCTTAAGTTGTTAGAAATAGGATCCTCAGAGTGAACCTGAAGTTTTTTTTAGAGAAGGTCATTCAAACTGAAAGATAACCAGGGGGAATATATGCTCCCAATATTTCTTAAATTTAATTTTGATTTTGCCTTTTTTTTTAAATGCTTTAGTTGAGAGAATATTTAGCACAATTAAAATTTGTAAAACTGATTTGAGAGACAGACAGTTGTCTGAAACCATTATAGGAATTTTAGTTTCTAGAAAAGGTATCCAAAGGAACGCCAGTGAACGTTTTGAATACCCCAAATTTAGAAGTAGGACTCACTTCAAGTCTTCTTATTTTTTTCTTCTAAATTTATTTTAAGGTTTTTATGTTATTTTCGTGAAAATTTATTAAACGAATTTTTTTTCTCATATTTTTATTTATTTTTTTTGCAAAATACATAAAACGTTTAATGCTATAAACACAATCAAGTCCACCGACCATCGACTACAAGATGCCAAAAATAGAATACATGCGTGCTTATGAGAATAATTCTTTTAGCCGCTACACGACTACCGAGTACACGGCTACTTTTGTAGCCCGTAGCCAACTTGGGCTAATTTCTATTTTTCTTGGCTACAAAAAACAGATTAGTGCTGCCAATACAATAAATGCATGAAATGGTGGTTTTAAAAACGCAATACGTCAAATATCCCTATAAAAACGCGAAAAACTATTATAGTGGCACCATTGAAAAATAATAATCATCTGTTCACTTGTTTCATTTATATTTATTTTTTGGTTTTTTTATTGAAATTGGTAAGTATATAATAGTCATTTTTACTGTTTATATGTATTCATTATATTGTTTAATGTAAATGTTTAGTTCAATTTACTGCAAATATGGACGTTCCAATTTGCTTTTTAAAAGGGTCAGCAGTAAATTGAAGTTCGCTACGCTCATCCGGTATGCTTTAAAAAAGTGTTCTTCATCTTTTTCTTTCAGCTGAAGGACACAAGTTCGATAAAACTCCTTCTTCATCTTGCGTTATACTTACTGGTCGGACCCACCATCTTTGGTTACTTTTGTTCTGATGTTTTTTATACACTTCATACACTGAAGTCGTTGTTTCCACTATTTTAGCAATAGTACTTATAAAGTTAATTAAATTTTCTTGAGACATTTGAAATTTTTTTTCACACAAATTCACTTAAAAAAATCAAGTTTGTTTTGTTTTGGTTAACTTTAATACATATGTCAAAACAGATGTTTATTTGTTGTAGTTAGTGGTCGGTAGTCGTTAAAAGAATTAAGTAGCTGGCGACTTGGCTATTTTTGTAGCCAGCTACTTTTGTAGTCGGTAGTCGATGGTCGGTAGCCTTTGATTGTGTTTATAGCATAATTGTGATCAATTGTTTGTTAAATCGGGTAATTTTTCTTTCGTCCCAAGTGCAATTTTGAATTTTGCTGTTGGTAACACTGATGCTGACGAGCGCACGCACACACATACTCACAGACACACATTCAAACTCATTCATTGAATTCAACCCAGCTAGCATTTGGATGATTGAATTTTCGGTAGTCATCTTACTCACTCATTTTTGACTAGTTTTGGTGATTAAAAATTGAGTTTTCATACTGTTCATCAAAAAGATCAGTCAAATTTGTCTATTATTTATGATTAAAAACTGATTACAATTATTTTTATCATTTGCTTGAGTACTTTTTGACTATTCTTGGTGACCAAAATGCGATACAATTCGGTAGTCATCTTACTTACTCATTTTTGATTACTTATGGTGATTGAAAACTGAGCATTCATACAATTCATCAAGAACAACAGTCAAATTTGTCTATTCTTTATAATTAAAAACTGATTACAATTATTTTTATCATTTGCTTGAGTTCTTTTTGACTATTCTTGGTGACCAAAATGCGATACAATTCGGTAGTCATCTTACTTACTCATTTTTGATTACTTATGGTGATTGAAAACTGAGCATTCATACAATTTATCAAGAACAACAGTCAAATTTGTCTATTCTTTATGATTAAAAACTGATTACAATTATTTTTATCATTTGCTTGAGTACTTTTTGACTATTCTTGGTTGGTGACCAAAATGTGATACTCACTTACTCTTTTACCCCCACCATTTCGCAAACATAAAAAGTGATCAGCTTGTGAACAAGTTCCCGTTAACCAACAAGTCAAAGGAAAAGCAATGCAGAAGAAATTATATATTGTATTTTGATTGCATAGTGAGAAGACCTGTTTTTGATCGCTAAAGTGAGAATTGGTGTCTATTTTTGTAAAATAATAAAAAAGTTTTTTATTGAAAAAATTAAAAAAAGTTAATAATTATAATAAACAAAATACTAATAACTATTTAAAATAAATTAAAAAAATTAGAAAATTTAAAAAATCAAGTGAAATTATGTCAGCCAAAAAAATTAGACGCATTGCTAAAAGAGAAGCTGATTTTTGTAAATAAAATGAATTCTTGAAATTATTTTATTATTATTTTGTTTTTTAATTAATAGTATATGTATATATAACATAATTTTATTCCCCTAGACTTAAGAGCAATGAATTTAAGAAGTTATTTTATTATTTTGTTTTGTTTTGTAAATGCATAAGAATTGAATTATAATAAAAATTTTATCATAAAACTATATCAAATTATAGTCTGATTTCTATTAAAAACAGGGTCAAATATTATACATAATATGATCATAATATGACTTCAAATTATGGTAAGATTCGTTTCGAAAATTGATCGAATATCATACAAAATATGATCATTAAACGATTTCAAAAATGGGTCGAAAATGAAGCAGAATGTGATCATAAAATGATTGCAAATTCAACTCAAAAGTGAACAGAAAATATTATCACATATGATAACAAATGTACATGAAAACTACATTAAAGCAGAGATCATAAATGACTATTCAGGAATAGTCACATGCAGGGTACCATTTTCTCCCGATGACAGAATCATTTATGATTAGAAAATGATTGCATATTTGATAGTTTTAATCATCTAGAATATTCAAATGTGACTATTTTTTGATCATTATTTTCACAAAATGCTGGCTGGGAAAAAGGCTGTGATAAATGAGAACTGCATTCGTTAAAATTTGAATGAGTGTGTGTGTGTGTGTGGGTGTGTTGCTGCAGTAGAGGTTTTTTAATTGATGAGAATGAGAAAAAAGGGGTTTATTTAAGTTTTTTACACCTGATAATAAATCTTCCTTTTTAAACTCATTCAATTTAATTTATTAATCAGGTGGTGGTGAGAAGTTGTCAAAAAAAAAAAATAGCTATAATTTTAACAAATAGCCTGGCGCAATTTTTAATACTTACAATGGTATTCAAATATTATATATATGTATGTCTTTTAAACTAGAGCTGCTGAAAAATTAATGATGACATCACAACTAGAAGATGAAAATGCTTAAGGATCAGCTGATTTTATTGTTTTTATTTAAACAACTCATAAAAAACTCCATTAGTTATTTGCGCTATATTTTTTTTTTGCGGATACCTATCATTGTTGAGAAATTTCGGAAATAGTATTTTGTATTTAATTACTCCAAAAGTTCTTCTCAAATCAATTTTGTGGTGTAAATTTGACATACATAAATCTTTTATTGTCGGCAATATTTGAAATAACTTTTTTTTATATTCGTGCAAAAATTCTGGCCAGAAAACTTCAGGGATGTCCTGTGACATCAACCATATTTTTTTATTTTCAAACATAGTTAAAAATAATTTTTGTAGGCCAGTGTTAATAAGACCAAGTAGACCATGCATGTCAATGTAACATAGAAAGAAATGTATGTTTGATATAATATTTAGTCCTTTATCTCTGGCATGTTATTTGTATTTTAAATAAATATTTATTTATTAAATACTGTAATAAAGTTATTAAGTATTCTTATCGTTGCTGTAGATGTCATTAAACGGAAAAATATTTATTTTACTAAAAGAAAAGTCACACATATGTACATAGAAAAGAGATGAAATAATATTTATAATTATGTAAGTTTCTATAAATAAAGATTTAAGCAGGAATTTTTCTTGAAATTAAAAATTTTAAAGAAAATATGTAAATACATACATATGTATGTATGGATATGATTTTATGTGTATTAATGTATGTACATACTACATATGTATATGTATGTATAAATATGTATACATAAATTCATATGTAAATATATGTTAATATGTACCCTGCAGTCAGACTGGGGCCAAATGTCTCTATGTCAACACTAAAACTCTAGTAGTAGGTACATTGTCTACAATTTCTTTTCTATTCGTCAGTATAAAAGAAAGAGAGAAAACAAATGTGGTGTATTTCTGGTGGCTTTTGCAACAACTTGTCAATATTCATATAATTGTATGTACGTAAGGTATGGAAATGTACCACTAAATGTCTGGTTGGTATGTCTCCATGTTCCCATAAGAACTATGTAGTCACTATCTAGTCAATTGTTTTAGTGTTACTAGTAGATTTTCAATGACAAGCACATGCTAAATGTCTATAGCACAAAGTATTGTATGGGGATTAATTAGAGAGTAGTACTGGTGACAAAGTCAAAAGCGACTCAGTACATTTTCACCATCGACATTTCCTTCAGGGTACATATACATATGTATGTATGTACGTTGTATACTTTTTTATTTTACTTTTAAAATTAAAGTTGCATTATGACTAATCAAATCCATTCAAATGTGTGATATCAGTGCAGTGAGGGTATAAATGATGATGATGATATTTCATAAATTATATTGAAAATACGAATTTGTCTATTTTTAACATCGTTATAGAAAAATGAGCAATATTTTAATTTAAATAAAATAATTTTATAGTCTCAAAACTGTATGTATTCATTAAATAAAAAAATTCAAAATCAACATTTAGATACACAACTTTTTGATAAACATAAAATGTAATATTTATGTTCACAATTAAAAAATAATAATTAGGTTCGTTCATTTTTCGAAATGACATCTAAAAGACTGCAACGCTTAAAGAGTCATATAAAAGTTTGAGGGCCTGTCCCGCGACATCGATAACGTTCGGCTGGTCGCATACTTACATTTGAAACAAAAAACATCGTGGGAAAGTCCCTAACTGTCTGTTTTGGTTGTAAATATTATTTGACCCACCGGTCAACAAAATCCATGACAGGATTTTGAAACACAGGTTTTTGGATACAAAAATATTTATTTTCCAATGTAGGTCCAGTTTTTTTATTCCTTCCAAAAAATAAGATTGACAAAATCACTATAGTTGGAGTCAATGTGGGTCATACCGCGAGAATACCATAAAACTGTCGCCATGACTTGCGCAAAGCTTTCTCATACCCAAGTAATGATACAAAATGTAAACCATGTGGAATGCCTATGGCGTCTAATGACACACTATCCTACACAATCGTTAAATTTTTTTTTTTTTAAATACAACACTGATATGATGGTGTCTATGAACATTTTCAAAAGACAATAACAACTCATAATTTAATAAACCAATTTTTTGTTAACATTGAAATATATTCTCCATATCATTTGTCAAGCTTAACCCGGTCTGAATAAAAGACAACCAATTTGAGAGATGTAGCTTCAACAATATGGACCTTATCAACTGCTCGGAAGTTTATATTGAACTTAAACTTAACAACTTATCGAAAGCAACAGCGCTAATTATAATAAAAATAACGGGCCCTATTTTCGATTTAATCGTAAGCGACATGTAGTTAAAAATAAACTTTTTTATTGAAATTCAAATTTTAGGGGCCTAGAATCAGAACTTTTCATCGAAAATTATCATGAACTATGAACTGCGATTATTATCATGAATTATCATGAATGCCTATATAACAGCAGCACTATTTGCATACAGGTTGGTGGATTAATATCCAAAAAAAAAATTGAAATTGAAATTGAAATTGCGAAAGAAAGCTTGAAAAGTCTGGCCGATGTCAATTATGACGACCATAAAATGGACGAAATTTACAAAACACATTTCTCACACAACACCAATTTTGATAACAAAATCCAATGATTTGAAAGTGTTGTCCGTTTGTTAGTGTATTTATGGTCAAATGGAATTGCCACAAGTTACGAATCTTTTCTTTACACTTAAAAAAATTCACACTGAAAAAACAAATATTAAAAACATCACAGGATATATATTCTTAAATAAAAAGCATTACTTATTATCAAACACAAAATTTGTTTTGTGTAATTTGTAACATTTTGGATAATTTTGAAGGTTCGTCTGTGTAAAATTGAATTCCAATTCCGGCAACACTGTTTCCTCATATTTTGCCTTCCTTTCTCTCATATAACAATGTTGCCATACATTTCTATAAACAGTCACATTTTTGCGAATATTATAATTCACAATATCATCCAGAAGTTCCGCTAATAAATTGAAAACTAAACATAATAAGTAAATAAAATTGCTATTTATAATGAATAATTTTTTTTTCAATATTTTAATGCAAATCAATTGGAAATTAAAAGGCAAATTTTGTAAATAGAAACGTTTTTTTTGTTTTTAAATTTGTATGGAAAAATATTTTTTGAAACGAATTTTCGTTATTTTTCACACAAATTTGAAACGTTTAGAAACGAAATTTTTTACAAAATCTGCCTATAAAAAAAAATAAAGTAAAAAAAATAAAATTGAAGTACAAAAAATACTGATAGTGGTGATAAGATTCCGTTGTTTTTTAGTAAGTTTCCATACTAAACGATAAAATAAATCGTGCGCATTAAAGAGACAAATATTTAATTAAGCCAAAACCGAAAAAATTTTCCAGTCTGGATGATTAACTTTGTCCCACTGTAGAGACGCCTTCTTATGCTTCGAATACATACATATGGACATACATATGTTTCCCTTGTTACTTGTGATTGTCTAAAATGTCATTTCACTTTAAAATAAATTCATGTTTTCAGTGTTTTTATTATATTCTCCCACTTTCTTAAATAAAATGCAATCCAAGTGTTTGTTCCAGAACACATATTTTCATAATAAAAAATATTTTAAAATATGTTTGTTTTTCACAGTATAATAAATTCTTTTTTTTTTTTTTTTTTGTTATTCATAAAAGTTCTTTAACTTTTCTGCTACGAGTAAATAAAAAAAATTAAATTAAATTGTGACATAATTTATGGTTTATTTGGAAAAACACACTATTTTTGCTTTTTGTTTCTTTGTTATTTTTGTTTTAGTTTAAAATTTTCAAAAATATCTGGTTCAAATTCAGATTTTTATAGTGAATTACTTAAAAATATATGTACATATGTATGTAAATATTTCTATTTAACAACAACATTATAACATTAATGTATTTTATAAAAAATAAAAAATTTTCTTTAAAAATAATTATGTTCTAACATACATACGTACATTTTTATAAGCAAAGAACTGTTTTTCAATAAGAAATTCTACCCTTGAACTTTTTGCTAAAAACAACAGATTACATTTCTATTTTTGAATATTTATTTTTATAATGTAAAAAATACACATGCATTTATTTTTCCCCGACAAGTGCGCCGACAAGTGTTTCATAGTCATTTATGATGATTTTGTGCTTTAAATTGTCCCATTAAAAACAAAGAAGACATTATTTTTACTTGATACTCGCATGATTGAATGAAACAGTTTCAAAAGCTGTCTCGAATTATAACACTGGGCAACATTTTTTCTTTTCATCCAAAATTATAACCGTCTAACGGCTGAGGAGATCGAAAAATATATATCGCTCATTAACTTCAACAACGTCATAACTAAAAAAAACCATTTTGATAGAAATTAAAATTATTACTATGTATGACAACTTGGTCTAAAAGTTATCGAAAGTATGATTATGATAGATTGGCAATTGAAAATAATGTAAATAAATATAAAGTGGTTACTCCACTCTCTAATTGAAATCTGTACGTGTTTGAGTAACTTTTTGCGAACCGAAATTGGCAATATTTATCGATATATTTATTCGTTTGCGGTAACGATAATGCGATTCTGTAATTTCTTTTTTAAGTTAGTGTACATCTGTGTTTTACTCGCCATTTACAATTAAATCGTGTGGCATCCCTGAAAAGGGCACACACAATAAGCGCGAAATTTGAGCTTTTGATTTTATTTTTACTTTAACCCATAGCGAATATCGTTAAAATATATTACTGAATAGCAAAGTCGATAAATGTTCATTATATTTATTAAAGCGATACGATTATCGTAATAAAAGTTATTGCATCCAGATACTAGTCTTTGTTATTATAATCGTTAAATTAAATTTATTTGTAATTGCATCTACAGGGTGTTTTTTTTAGAGGTATAGAACTTCGAATTGAAATAAAACACAAGAAAATCGTTTTAATGTCCATCAATTTGGCTTTATTGGAAGGATAATTTTATGCCATTAATTTTTAAATATGATTTCGGGCATGTGGCCGCCGCGGCTGGCTCGAATAAAGCCAATTCTACAGGTCCAATTTTCAACCACTTTTTCGAGCCCCATATGGGCGTATGTTGGCAATAACGCCACAAATGTTGGCTTCCAAGTCCCCTAACGTTTCTGGTTTGTTGGCGTAGACGAGCGACTTCACATATCCCCAAAGAAAATAATCCAATGGTGTCAAATCACACGATCTTGGTGGCCAATTGACAGGTCCATTCCGCGAAATTATGCGCTCATCGAATGTTTCCTTCAATAAATCGATTGTGACGTGGGCTGTGTGGCATGTAGCGCCGTCTTGTTGGAACCACAACTCATCCACATTCAAAATCTTCAAAATCTTCCATAAAGTTGATGGACAAAGCTCCAATTGCTGTGCACGGTGGCGAATCGATTCATTCGGGTCCTCTTCAACACTTTGCTCTACAGCGGCAATTGTTTCTTCGGTGCGCACTGTTCGACGTCTCTGCGGATGCGTATTATCACATAGAGTAAACGTAGTGCGAAAACGATCCATGGTTAACCGAATTAATTGATCTTATGGACGGTTATGTCGACCATAAAATGGACGGAGCTTGCGGTAAACTTCGCGAACTGAACCATTATTTTCGAAATAAATTTGCACGATTTGCAAGCGTTGTTCTTTTGTCAACCTGTTCATGATGAAATGGCAAACCAAACTAAATATTAATCACTTGACAGCTGACAAAATGGCCGCCAGTTAAAAAAGTGATGCCAACTTAAAGTTCTATACCTCAATAAAAAACACCCATTATATATATCATATTTAATTAATATAATAATTATTTCTTTTTGGCCTCTCATGGGTTAGTAATGCATGAAAATAAATCTCTGCATGAATTATTTAAATAAAAAAAATATGCATATTAAATGAAATTTTTTTTCTCAAAAATTTTATTTTTTTTTTGCTTTCAAATCATAAATATTTCGCTTAAACTCATTTTGCTGACATCATTATTAATGTTCGTACTCGTTTGAAAATGCTGTGAAAACCTATTATCGCACTTCATTCATTCACAAGTTAAGAAAATATTTTTAGACTCGCAAATAAATTCTGTATCAATGCAATTATTCATTAACTTGATCGTTCTTTATGTGGGAAATGTATGTAAAGTGCGGATGGAGTCTTTTAATTTTTGTTAATTGTTAGAATTTGAGGGGCATTATTTTTTGTCTTTTTTTATTATAATAAAATATAGAACATACACAGCGTCACAATGATAAGGTCACTTCTAATTGTTGTTGGAAGCCACGTTTATATGTATGTGCATACATATGTAGTTCCTTAAATTACGCACGAAAAACTTAGTTCGATAGGTTTTATTTAATAAAAAAAGCTGGAAATTAAAAAAAGTATACATACATACATATAAGATTTATAATTTTGATGCTAATAATTCCTGACTTAAATGACTCTAAAATTGTGTATAACTGCCAGTTGTTGTAAAGCGAACGAGAAATTTTGATTGATTTGACATATAAAATAATTAGAGATATCTTAATATTGCAACGTTTACATTTCAATTCCTTAATATGGTTTGGTAAGGTTTGTTGTTGTTGTTTTTTTGTGAGTAAATCAAATTTAATACCAAGTGTCAAACTTAAAAGTCTGAAAAATATATGATTTTCAATATGGCAACATGTTAATGCTAAACCAAACAAGTAAAAATTGTCAGCGCAGCTGTAGTTGATGAAAAAATATAAACAACATTAAGTATTAAATATTAAACAATTTTGTTATTTTAATACTTCGTTATACTGTGTTTTATATCGTTGCCTGCTCACAATGAAGATGGCACAATGTTGCCACATTAAAATTTTAAGATACTTATTGTGAATTCCCTAAATATTTATGCCCTTATGCAAAAACGATTGTTAAAGTTAAAGCATGCTTTAAAACCGGTTTTGCCACACAAAATTCGTTTGTTAAACCAACTTTAAGTTTAATAATCGTTTTTGCATAAGGGGGTTATAATATAATATATACAGTAATTTTAGTTGAACAACTATTTTAGCTCATGGGGGCGAGAGGGGAAATATGATGACTCCTCTCTTCACTATCTTCTCCTCTTTCTTGCATAAACTCAAAAGTTGCTCAACTAAAATTGTCTATTGTGAACCCAGTCAATCGAATATGAAGTTTTCGTATTTTGTAACTCGCTAAAGCTAAATCTGTATCGCTAAAAATCTATAAAGTCAATTTATCGATACAATTTTTAAACGAGTATTGATAAATCAGGCAATGGCTTAGAAATCTAATATGCCAAAATTTTACTGTTCTATGTCATCGCCAAACATTTTGTATTTTTTCAGCATTTTAGCTATCGAATTTAGTTTTAGCTTTAGCGAGCTACAGAACGTGCGGCTGATTTCAGTTTATTGCTATGTACGCGCTACATATGCTTACTATATACACTTTTTAAATTTATATGTACATTTAGATCTTATTTATACATTCATTTACTTCATGTCTGCCACTAGTTAACGATGCTTCAAGTGGCTAATTGATGTGTGATAGATAGATACATTTTTTTTTGTTGCTTTACATCTGTCTGTATTGCTCTTGTGTCAACTGAAATTAATGTTTTTAAGGGAATTAGTTAGAAACTATTTATGAGAGTATGCATGTATGTACCCATACCTACACATATATTTACATATGTAGTATCTCTACTTCGTGGCTCCCAATGTATTTATATTTTTATCAAGGGGAATAATTTTCTGGGGTTGTTATGTGATTTTTTTGTGGATCTATGAAACGATATATCAGCTGGCGCTGATCCAACATAAGCATTTATGGGAAACTTTAAGTTCGCCACCGCATCAGCAGACAGTTGAATTAACGTATGTAATGTATGGGAAGATATTTAGTTTTAGGTTGATTTAAAAAAAAAATTTACGATAATAATTGCGCCAACCAACAGTTGGAAAACGTTTAGTCAACACATTTATTGTAGCAAAATTTCGGCGGGAAATTATGGGAAAATCAACATAGTGGGATTATTACAACAATCACAGTATGGCAGCATACTTTTAGGAGTAAATATCCGTTATCAATCTAAATCTATGTAAATAATTGCCAACCCAAATTTTTGGTTTTAGAGTTCAAATATAAATAATTGCCAACCCAAATTTTTGGTTTTAGAGTTCAAATATAAATACTATATACGTTACGAAAAGATTTAGTATGTACGTACTCGTATGTATGTGTTCCATAGGCAGGGTTGGGCAGTATTTGAAATACGTGTATTTGAAATACAAATACGTATTTTGTATTTGTATTTTAAATACATGACGTAGAAGTATTTTGTATTTTGTATTTTAAATACGTGACATGCAAGTATTTTGTATTTTGTATTTTAAATACATAATTTACAAAATACATTTACAAAATACGTTACATTGTTGGCGTTTTGCATTTTGATCGATTTATAATGTATGATTCGTCAAACCAATGACAAAATATTAGAATCGCTAAAAAAACATAACTATACCAACTCTTATGCACATACCTTGCGACCGTTGCGCTGTGGACCATTTTACGAGATGGCGGCCAAAAATCATTTTTTATGGTAACTGATTGTAAAATGTTAAAGTTCATTCGAAAGTAGACACTAGTGTACCTCGGGAGCCAAAAAGTTAAAACTTTATTTCAACTATACATATCACAGTGATATAACTTTTTTGTTTTTTCAGATATTCAATCGAAATAAATTTTGTATAATTGCCTTATTTGTTAGCTATCAGTACTAGAAATATAACGTGTTCATAGTTTTTAAAAATTATAATTTTTTTATTTTTTTTTAAAGGTCCAAATATTCCTAAACTTTCTCACTCAACAGAGCATAACTTCCAGGTCAAAAGGGATCAAAAAAAAAGGTTAGCACTTTTTTGTAGCCGAAACTTTCCTCTAAACCCCTATACCCCATTGTATACCCGGCACGATCCGACCGTGAGCACCAGAACAATTTTTCTGACACAAGGTCAAAATTTTTTTGCAAAATTTGGTACAAGTTTTGTGTTTTCCGCACAAACTATACAACAACGTGGGCAACATTAGCGTACAATTTCATTTCTTAAATTTTTTTGGAGTAAAAATGACATATGTCGCGTATTGTAGTGGAATATGTTTTTGGTGAAAAAAATAAAATGAAGAAGATAAAAAAAGACAGAAAAAAAGAATTTGGTTAAAGGAGTGGTTTATATAAAAAGAAACGTATTCTAACAAAAAGCTTTTGAAAATATTAAAGGAAAGTAATACAAAGGACTATAAAAATTGCACGTGGGTGACAGACGAAGTATTTAATGACCTTTTATCAAAAGTTCCGATGCATATACAAAAGCAATTGCTCACAGCAAACTTTTATAAAAATTCAATAAAATTACTTATATCCATTTTAGACGCAACGAGATAAGAACAAAATGAAATGAAGTGGTACGACAAAGTCTTACAACCTGTCTATACAACTTGCCAAAAAAATCAAATCTTTCGTACAACCGAGACACAACTTCATACGATGACCCCCCACACTTTACAATCTCATACACAACCTGCTCATGTTGTACCAACGGTCGCAAGGTCTGTAGCTTGCTTTAGAGTTGACATCACCAGAATTCAGTTGTCAATTCTGAAGCATCTTGTCACAAGGCGTTTTATTTGCAGGTGGTACTATTACAACAATTATAACAATACAAAAACAACATGGTTGCTTTTGCCTTGGGAGATTGTGTTGTCAAGTCCTCGTCCAGACTTGCAATTTTATAAAATTCTGCTTTGAAATTGCATAAGTGTCCACATTGTCATTGCGAGCACATTAAACTCTGTACCCCTCCCCAATCTTCTTGCCTCTCTCACCAATACACTCAAGAATTGCTGCAAAAAAGATTGCAAGTATGGGCGAGGACCAATATAAGCACGTATGTACGTGCTTCTAACTAGCAAGAATAGAGTGAGCCTGAACTGTAAAAACAACATACATATGTATATACATACATATGTATGTAAATGATGTGGAAGTATTTTGTAGTTTAAATACGTATAAAAAATTTAAGTATTTTGTATTTTAAATACATACATGACCAGCAAGTATTTTGTATTTTGTATTTTAAATACTGCAAGCCATGTATTTTGCCCAACTCTGTCCATAGGTATATAAATTTTTTCCCTTACCTAATATTTTGGTATGAAAACATTTGTTTTTGTGAGTTATAGCCAGTGTTACCAAAATATATATTTAAAATTACACCTCGTAGGAGCCAAAATTACCCGATTTCAACGGAATTACGCACAATATTAAAATAAATATTTGCCACATTTCAAAAATCTTGTTTAAGGTCTACTTATGATTTGGTATCAGAACCAATGAAATGCAATTATTTTTACAATAATGAGCGAATAAACTAGTTTTTTCGATCTACTGAAATGTTAGCTTTTTTGAGATGACGTATTTTTAATATAGGCTCTAGATATACGAGGGTGCATCAATACGTTCATGAATGAATGAAACACAGTTTTTTTTTGCAAAACAAAAATTTATTATTTAACATAATCTCCTTTTAATTCAATACACTTAAGGCTCAATCAGACGTGACATAAACATAGCCATAGAAAACAGCCGGTCGAACCAAACTAACGGGCAACACTGTATTTGATTATAGGTAACTCGCCGTAACGCCATAACTCTCACCATAGAAAACAATTGAATTTTGGTTTGGTTATGGCTATGTCACGTCTAATTTAAGCTTTAGTCCAATGTTTCTCCAATTTTTGTATTTCTTCTAAAAAATAGCGTTGGTTTGTTGGAGTCAAATCTCTTTCCGACCACCAATTTCTTCAAGTTTGGGAATAAGAAATAGTAACTAGGGGCTAAATCTGAAGAATAGAGCGGATGAGGGAGTAATTCGCAGCCCAATTCATGAATTTTTGCCTTGAAAACTGCATATGCGTTTGTGGTCGATTGTGAGCAAATGCGGCACCCATCTTGCAGACAACTTTCTTAAACCCAGCTGATCATTTAAAATCGAAATCACACTGCCATATGAAATGCCTATGGCATCAATAATCTCACGCACGTTTACTCTTCGATCGGCCAACACCATATCGTGGATTTTTTCGACATTTTCGGGTGTACTGACCTCAATTGGCCGTTCAAAACGTTCAGCGTCATTTGTACTTGTGCGACCACAACGAAAGTCAGTAAACCACTTTTTTACCATTGAAATCGATGGTGCAGAATCCCCATAGTATTTATCGAGCTTTACCTTGGTTTGATTGAAGGTTTTTTTTTTCGCAAAAAATAATGTTTAATGTGCACTCGAAATTCACTTTTTTCCATCTTTAAAAAAATACACGAGGTTATATGTTTTTAACAGCAGTTAAACGCAAAGTAAATGACGGAACTTGCTCAAAATTTGACAGTAGTCTATTAATATGTGGTAATTGATGGGAACAGAGTTGCTTTGCATAATTAAAGAGAAATATACAAAAAAATGTACGTAATAAAAAGCAACATCAAAATCTGAAACTAATAAGGTCACTGGAACTTAAATTTTTATTACTATTGCTTAGGAGAGATTTAAAATTATTATTTCTTTAAATAATAAAATTGCAGCAACGGTATCAGACGATAATTTATTATATATTATTATATTATATATATATTTATTATATAAAACAAAAGAACTTCAAATTACCCGTGAACTACAACTGAGAGAAATTACCCTTGCGCTACACATGCACATAAAAATTATACCTGATTCGGGTAATTACCCGCGATTCGGCAACACTGGTTAGAGCCTAAAGCTCATCTGTGTGTTTTGTTTTGACATTTCAGACATTTAACAAAAAGTAATTAAATACAGCATTTAAACAAATTATATAACGATATGCATATGCACATATGTACATACATACCCTCTAGTCAGCCTAGAACCATATGTCTCTATGTCAACACTCTTTTATCTAGCGACAATTGCACTAGTTGAAATGTCTAGTGTATTTCTTGTGACATTGTCAATGAACGCGTCAATATGTAGTTTGTGTTTCTTTTTTATTATGCTATACAATAATGTATTTAAGTTTGTTGCCCCGACCCTTATAAAATTGTAGACGAGGGCCACTAAAATGTACTAGTGAATCTTTAGTTCAAATGTCTCCATATGGTCGTAAAAGAATAGTGCTAAAGTCTATGGGTAGATTTTTAATTACAACCCTATGATATATGTCAGTAGGCGATTACATCAGTAATACTATTGACAATGTCACTAGTAAATCACTACAATTTTACTATTGACGTTGAGCGAGGAAATATCGATATTGTAGACTAGAGCCCCTAAAATTTACTAGTGAATCTTTGGTGCCAATGTCTCCATGTGGTCTCAAAAGAACTACTTAGTCAATAGTGCTACAGTCTAGTGGTGGATTTTCAATGACAAACTAATGTTAAATGTCAATAGATGATTACATTGGCTTGGGTACACCTGGTCAGTAGTACCACTGACAATGTCACTAGTAAATCACTACAATTTCACTATTCGCATTTCCTGCAGGGTATCGATGTATTTATCTATGTATAGGCTTGCATACATACATACATACATATGTATGTATGTATGTATGTATATGAATTTATGTAGTTGTAATCACGATTCTTAAGTTATTAAATTGTTTTATATTTTTCATTTTGTTAATTGTTTATTTTGTTCTTTTTTTTTTGTTTTACAGATTATTGGCTTAACAATTGTTATTGCCTCAGCCTGGATGCTGACAGATCCAACTTATGTGCTGTCCATGACACAATCGTATAATCACTATTTCATCGCCTTGTATGTATTTTTGGGCATTGGTATTCTAATCACACTGGGCGCCTTCTTTGGCTGCTGTGGTGTCCTAAAGGAGTCACAGTGCCTGCTGGTCTCGGTAAGTAACTAGAAATATTTTTTTAAATTCCTCCCACTCACTGCTTAAACTAAATTTAAATTAAAATTTCCAATTAAAACATACATTCATAAATATATTTCAACTTAATTGCATGACTAAATGCAATATACAATTTTCAACGCCTACTAAAGCAAATAAAATAACTTAATTTATTTAGTTAAAATTATATTTTAATTTATTTATGTATATTTTATATAATTTTCTAGAAGAAAATATTTAAATTTCTTTCTCTCTATTTTTTCTATTGCAAGTTTTTCTGTGTGATTTTGGTGGTGATGGTGGCACAAATAGCCGCTGGCGCTTGGGCATTCCATAATAAAGATAAACTTGATGACATTGTTAGAGCTTCAGTGAAATATTCGGTGCAAGAGGAGTATGGCCAATCAAGCATGAGTTCACGTACAGTCACCTTCGATACGCTGCAGAAGAATGTGAGTAAATTTAATGCAAGACTACTTTTCACCCACGGTTTTCTTTCTCAAACAAAAAGAAATCTACATAAAAGAAGCAAGAAGTCTTATAACACACAAAGAATGAATAGAAAGTTTAAAGTTAAAGTTTAAAGATTTTCTTTGATGATAAAAGATATCAATTAATACTTATCAAAATGCATATTAGTTTTCAATAAAAAAGACAAATTTACTTGAACTTAATTGGGAGAGTTAGAGAGAGAGGGAGAGAGAGAGAGAGAGAGAGAGACCGAGAGACCAGGCAGCCAGAGACATGCAGTTGCATAAAAGTATGGCTTCTTTGAAAAATTTAGTTTAACAGAAAATGAGTTTAAAGTTCACAATTTATATACAACTCCATGAAGATTCAGTGCCGTATTCATAAAAAATAATTTTGTGTGCTAAACCAACAACAAATAAATTTGTTTAAATTCAATATTTTAATTTCAATTAAACAAGAAATTATACATAAATATTTGTTTGTAGGACAAAATCGGTAATTAGTGTTAATTATTCTTAATATTAATGCCTTGCAGCACCATCAGGCACAGCTGCTTTGTATAGAGCAAATCTTCCAGTTGCATTATTTATCACTTTTATAATACAACACTGGAATGAATGCTGAATGCATATGCTGGCGCTTAAAAACAGCAACATGTGTTTTGCAGTTTATTTCAATTACAAACTACTTACAATTATAGCATAAAAATGCTTAAATATGTAACAGCAATTACTTTTGTATACTTTTAGCTAAAATGCTGTGGTGCTGATGGTCCCGGCGATTGGGCCACCAGTCGTTTCAACAATGTAGATCGTACAAATATTGTTGACATTGCTATTTCGTCCATGAATGTTTTCTACAATATACCCGAATCCTGTTGCAAGGACGAACTTAAGGAAAACGTTTGTGAAATGTCGAGGAAATTGAAATTCGGCGGTGCTCTAAACTCCGCCATACATCAGCAGGTATGAAAGGAACTATTTTATAAATATATTAAAAATGGAAAATATGAATTTCTTACACTCTGTTCCTTTTTTATAGGGCTGCGTTGACAAACTCATTGATTTAATATATGAAAATTGGGTTTTAATATTCGGCATTACGGGTGGTATTATCCTATTGGAGTTGTTGGCCTTGACCTTCTCCTTAAGCTTATGCTGTGCCGTGAGAAGTCAGCAATATAAGGCCTGAGAATTACAGAATTCCCATAGGGAAATATCTGATGATGAAAAGTACTAACCATATTCTTTAAGCAAACAACAACAACAACAACAACAACTACGGCCGCAGCATAAAAATAATTTAAGAATTAAACGACCTTAAATCATTGTTCCCGGAAGAAGAAGATTTGAAGCATGGAAAGAAAAAAATTAAGCAGAATAAGCAAAGCGATAGAGAGTATAACGACAGAGGTAGAAAAATAATTTTATGTTAAATGGAAATGCGAGCAAAGATTTTGAATTGAGCAAAAAAAAAAAACGTATTAAAAGTGTTTAATAAATATTTTAAACACTTCGACTAGTGAAATAGAAAATGAAAACTGTTATAAGCCAAGGCATTATTAGCAAAGAATCTTACGTAAATAATTCTTAAGGAAAAAAGTCAAATCCACAAATCAAGCAACTTATTTGTATATAGTAAAAATAATTTTCTTGTTTGAAATGCATTCTTGGAAGAACATAAGCATACTGCGGACATTATATACATAGATATTTTAAAAGTACTCAGAAAAGGGGGTTGATCTTAAAAGACAAACTTAAAAGCTTGAAACATTTTTTTTTTCATTTCCAGCATCAAAAGAAAATTATGTTTCATTCATAAAATATGAGGAACAAACTGTGCAAGTAAGATCTTGTTTTTATTTTTCAGAGAAAAAGAGAAATAAGTTTCATATTAATTAGAATGGGAAAATTTATTTATTCTTGAAAGACATCAATAAATACATTATTTATCTAAATAAAAAGCGCTGGCTGAAGTAGTTAGCACGTTGACTACAAAACCGAAGGTCCTGGGTTCAATCCCTGTATCCGACAGTCATTAAATAACAACACCACGCATTTTTCTGATGTGCATTAGTGTCCCTTTGTGTCAGTTGTTGTAGGAAAGTTCAAGTGATGAAGGCATAGTCACTGGTCACTGAACTATACCGACTTCAGCAAATACTAGTCCTAATGTAACATCAGAGCGCCCTCCTCAATAAAATGGCTACAAGACACAGCTTCAAAAAATTAATACGCCCCATTTAACATCAGAGAGGCGCTGCAACACTGCATTATTAAAAACGTGCGAAAGGCAGAGTTGTAAAAAGAATGAAGCTTTCCTCTATCTCTTCTTTCGCCACCTGTCTTTTCTCTCACTATCCCTTTCCTAAAGAAGGTAACACCTAGTATTAGCAGTAGGCATTAATTGCCTGAGTATTACTTCTCTTAAAAAAAAAAAAAAAAAAAAACTAAATTTTATTAAGAAAACAATAGGTTTTTTAAATTTCTTTTAATATCAAATGTCATAACTTGCTCTCAGATAATCTCGCCCTTATCGCGAACATGTTGTTGCCCTACGAAATATTTTCCCTTTTCCTTTAGCAAAGTTGCAATCGTGAATAATTTTTCACTGAAATGTTTCCCAAAATGTTTTCAGAAAAACAGAGACTTGCAGTTCTCTGGTTCACATGCATTAGATTTTATGCCGGTGGTATGCTAAAGAATTTTTTTCTACTGCGCCTAAAGTATTTAAAAATACAACTTTACGCTTAAAAAGATATAATTTGAAACCGAAAACTTGTATTTCTTTACTATTAAACTTAAATTTGTTTAATTTTCAATTGATTTTGAGGCTTTATGTTTTTTACATTCACTGAGAACTAATAGCGGGAAATCATGCAGGGATGATTAACGATAGCATTTGACCTTCGAGGGGAATTAAAATTTCTTGGGAACCAAAATTACATTAGACACGCAAAGTTTAGTTGGACAAAGTTTATTAAATTTTCTTTTAAACTTTGTTTGGTCCTTAGACCTGCAAAGTTTACTTGGAAAAATATTCACTATACTGCGTAGTAAATATATATATATATGTATGTACAATGAAGCAAACAACAAAAGAAACGTACGAAGAACAAAGCCTGTGCTCCCCGCCGTTATATTTTCCCCTCTCATGGCTTTGCAAAGTAAATTTTGTGTATCCAAAAAGGGGTCTTATTAACGATAGTAGCGGTTATATTTCTGGTGGTCTTAATATAATACTTTAGCAGAACTTACTTGCTTTCAATATTTCAAAATATGTACATATTTGCAGCCCAGCCCAGCCCACGATCTCGACAAGAATCTTCCGATCGACAACTTGTTTTGAAAACATTAATAAAATAAGAAAATTTGTTTTTGCTTTCAATATAAGTAAGCAATAGAAAACTTCTTGCCGTCATGGTGGGGCCAGTCCATTAAATTTTAAATTTTCTTTTGGACGATTAAAATTTTGTATTTGGCAGTATGCATTCATTGACCTTTAACTTTAATCCTCTTAACTGAGTATATTTTCTGAAGTCACATTTTCATTAACAAATTTAAAACATCTTTGTACTTTATTTATTAATGATAAACTATAAAGTCCTAATTTACAATATGCAATTCTTATTGCTAAGCTGATTAGTTTGTGGGGGAGAGAGACGAGGGGAACAGAAACGTTTCTTTTCCCCTCGTCTCTCTCTCTCTCTCTCTCTCACTACTAAAAATATAATCAGCTTAGCAATAAGACTTGCTGAGTGTAAATTAGGACAAATAAAAAGTAAAATAAATCTTACTTAATTACATAAGTAATAAAAATAAGGGGAACTCAATTAAAAAAATTTTATAATACTACACAATTTTTTTTCGATAAATTTAATATTTTAGACAAGAAATATAAAAATAAATATAAATAAATGATCTGTTTAAATTATTTAAGCCTTATGGAAGACTAATAAAAGATAAAGAGCAATTTTTCACTAACAAAATTTATGTTAAAATTTTATAACAAAATAAGTAATATTTAAAATAAAACCTCACTTATATACAGACCACCTGTAGAATTAAAAGAAAATATAAAATTTAAGTAAATAACTCAAAAGAAAATATACAACTCTACATCATTAGATTTTCAAATACATACTCGTACTATGCATTATCATCACTAAGAAGCTCAAATGTATCCAGAAATTTTCACTGCTTTGTGTCAAACAATAAGGGTAATCACGATGGTGATTGTGCAAATTTGTAAAATGTGCATACTGAGCGTCATTTTTAAATATAGTATGTAATTGCATTTCTGTGAAAAGCATCTAATTTGTTAAAAAAAAAGCTGGCAACTCTTCGAAAATTAATATTTGATTAATTAATTGATTTATAATTCTTCATTTTATTATTCGCCGCAAACAAAAAACTTTGGCAACTCATCAAAAGTTCTGGCAGCACTGTGCTCATACACATACATATGTATGTATGTATGTATAATTTATTTATAATTTTTATTTTATTTTTTTGCCACAAACAATTTTATTTAAAATTTAATATTAAATTGCAAATTGTGTTGTGCAAATGTGTGCATTTTCGCACTTATTTGCATCGTTTGCACATTTTGTACTACCCATCGTGAAAACCCTTAATATAAAACATAACATAATAGACCTAATACGAGTGTCGTATTTCGACTACGATTACGACAAGTTTGCACTAGACTAAAGAACATTGAAACATTTTTCTTTAATCTATTACAAAATCGTCGTAGGTCCAATATTTAAAAATTATTTAGGATAAAACTTTTTAAAACTTTTTTAATAGTACTTTTTTCTAAAGTTAGTTTTTTAAAAGGTACTTAGTTTAAACAATAAAAGTAACCCTTTTAGAAGATAATTTCATCAAATGGTACTTTTTTTAAAAGGTACTTTTTCCAGCATAACTTTTTTTAAAAGGTACTTTTATTAAAAAATTATTAAAAAGTGTTTTTTTAAAAGACGTAGATAATTTTTTAAAGGTATTTTTTTAAAGATGCTTTGTTTAAATGCCACTTTTTTGTTTGAGTTGGTGGTCCTTACTGTGGAGGACGTATTTCGACTTCGAATACGACATTTTGGGGTACTAAATTTACAAGACTTCAACGAAAAATGCCAGACAAGAACTTTTCTTCAAAAGTACTTTTTGTATACGGTACTTTCTTATTCTTATACTTTTAAAAAGTAGTTTTTTGAAAAGGTACCTTTTTTAGGTTACTTTTCTTAAAAGGTACTTTTTTTAAAGTACATAGTTTTTTAAATGGAAGTTTTTTAAATACACTTTTTTTAAAAAAAGACTTTTATAAAAGGTACTTTTTTAAAAGGTACTCTTTTTAAAATTACTTTTTTAAGAGGTACTTTATTTAAAAGGTACTTTTTAAGAGGTACTTTATTTAAAAGGAACTTTTCTTAAAAGGTACTCTTTGTAATAGGTATTTTTTTTAAAGTTACTTTTATTAAAATGTGCTTCATTTAAAAGTTACTTTTTTTAAAAGGTATTTTTTAATAGGTACTTTTCTTAAAATGTACTTTTTTTAAAGGTACTTTTTTAAATTGTACTTTTTTAAAAGGTAATTTTTTAAAAGGTGCTTGTTTTTAAACGCAAATTTTTTCAAAGGTACTTTCTTAAAAGCTACTTTTTTAAAGGTACTTCTTTTTTTACTTTTTAAAAAGTACTTTTTTAAAAGGTAATTTTCTTAAAAGGTGTTTTTTTACGCACATTTTTTAAAAGGTACTTTTTTAAAAGCTACTTTTTTAAAGGTACTTCTTTTTTTACTTTTTAAAAAGTACTTTTTTAAAAGGTAATTTTTTTAAAAGGTGTTTTTTTAAAAAAGCACATTTTTTAAAATGTACTTTTTAAGGGCACTTTCTTAAAATGTACTTTTTTTAAATGTACTTCTTTTACAAGGTACTTTTTAAAAAGTACTTTGTTTAAAACGTACTTCATATGTACTTTTTTGAAAATATACTTTTTTGAAAGGATACTTGTCTTAAAAAAAAGTACTTTTGAAAGACCTTTCTTAAAGATCCTTTATTTTAAGTCAATTTCTTAAAACTATTTTTTTGTAAAAGGTACTATTTTGAAAAGTACTTTTTTAAAGGTAATTATTTTAAAAGGTACTTTTGAGAGACTTTTTTTAAACATATTATTCTAAAATGTACTGTTTTTTAAAAGGTACTTGTGAGAGAAATATTTTTTAAACGTAATATTTTAAAAAAACTAAACTTGTTTTTAAGAAGGTACTTTCTTAAAACGTATGTACTTTTCTTAGAAATAATTTCTTTAAAAACAATTTTTTAAAGGTACAATTTTGAGAAGGTACTTTTTTTAATAAGTTATTTTAAATACTTAAAAAATACTTTTCTTAAGACTGCATTTTTTTAAGTTTCTGCGCTTTTCATAAAAAGTAATTTTCTTTAAGTTTTTAATATATTTTTAAAAAGTACTTTTTCTTAAATATATTATAAATATATATTAAAAAATATTTTTCATAAAAAGACTTTTCATAGACGCTGCTTAAGGCTGGGACTAAATATCCTACATAATCGCACAACTTACGATGAAATACAACCCTGATCTGATTTGAATTGTTGAAAGTTTTCATAAGCTCCATCATACCAGGGTTGTATTTTCTCAAAAGTCGCACGATTGTGCGAATCATGGCACAGATTTCAGAATCTACAATTTTTGCTGGGTACTATTTTCTTCGAAAGGTACTTTTTGCAAAAAAAAATATGTATGTAGAAATATTTGAATTTCTTTGAAATCATTAATGCATATTAAAATAAATACTAATATAATAAAATCACATTTACTACTTAATACGATTCTCTACTTAAAATTTAAACTTATACGATAATACCAATACGCCATTTAAATTGATTTGCTCGATCGTCCAATATGTCCCACATAAATTCGAATACAAACATAATTTTATTAAATCAATAAAAAAATATATAATTTTTAATGTTTAATATTTTAAGTCTTCCGCTTAATTGCAATAATTTTATACATGAATATTTGCCAAATTTAATTTTATTAATAAGTTGATCTGTTTATTGTTTTATAAAATACAAGTAAAGTGCATTCTACAAGTTCAAAATGAAAGAAAATTTTTGGGTGATATTTATATGTCAGTAATTATGTTGGACAAAACACTGCTGAAATTCCGCACAAAATCCCCTTGTAACCCAAATTGTTATAATTTTTACTTGTGAATGTAAAATGAAATACAGAAAAAAATTTATATTATTTTTAGTTTAAATAATAGTTGGCCAAACAAAGGTTTAAAAAAAGTTGTTGAGGCATCAGAGATTGAAGTGAAACTAGTGCAAGTTTCCCTTAACCAACGCCTTACATAATCAGACGGGTTTGCTTTAATTCAATTCAATATGTGTTATCAAAAATGGCGATGCGAAATTCAAAGTCGTTTCAACATAATACCGTTTTATTTTTTTAATTCAAAACAATATGGTTTTGTGTCACTGTTGACAAGTATAATCAGGCGGAATGATCATGTATGAACTAAAATTTATCTTAACTTCACAAAACTTTCTTAAATCTTTGTTTAACCCAACTTTCTTTATATTTTTTATAATTGAAATTGTAATAAAATTTTTGAGAAAAAAAATTTATCCCCAAAATCTTCATAAATATGGCCAAAAATTAAAAAATGTTTTACAAAATTATTTACATTATTATACTTAGTTAAAGTTTTATTAAAACTACTTTTATAGATATTAATATGTAAATGTATGTCTTTACCAAAAAAAAAAACAACTTAAGCAAAAATAAATACAAAGCTGTTAGTTAAATTTTTTAAAGAAAAATATTTAAAAAAAAACCAACACACAAATGATTTAATAACTCCTGTGTAATCCAAAATGAAACCTTAAAATTTGTAACTGTTTACCTGCTTTTAAAATTGATTTTTTTTCAATTTACACAATATTTTATTAAGAAAAAAAAAATAATAAAAATTAAATAAAACACAAATTCTTTATATGTAACTAATTTGTTAGAAAACACTTGCTTAACTGAGTTATTTTTTGATTGAAAATACCCGGGAAAGTTTTCAGCATTTCTTTTCCAGATGCGAGTACATGTAATAAAAACTTCCTTGAATTAGGGAAAATTAAACAATTGCTCGAATAATAGTTTCAGAAATTGTTACTACAAGTTTCCAAGAAAGTGTAATAAACTGGGAATGAAATGAAAATGAAACAGTTTCTGAAATATTATTTTCAGAACTTCTTCTTAAAAGTTTCTAAAAAATTATATAGAAAATATCTAAGAAAGCCTTAATTTTTTTTCATGACATGTTGGCTGCCTGAGAATATATTTTTATTTCAAACCTAACAACCCTATTGCTGGCTTCGTATAAACTCAGTTTGGTAGTCTGAAATTCAAGCCAACTTTCACACAACCCAATTATTTCTTTGTATATTGGGAATCACATTTAATTTTTAAATGAAAACTTTATGGCACAAGACAACTTCGATATTAACCGCTATTTATGTATGTAAATTGCGAATGGCAATACCCATGAATCAAATAAACAAGATTACGCATACCAACTCAGCCGTTAATTAAATTGCAAATGGCTGTACCCATGAACAGCGTTGCCAAAAGTGCATTTTTTTGAGCTATTGAGCAAAAACAGTTTTTCTTCAAAGTGATCAGTTTTTAAAATTGTTTGCTTTTTCCCCTTACTTTTTAGTACATTTTTCAATTGCAATAAATATTTCAAACCATTAATAGCTAATTTGTTTCCTACTACACGTTCATAACAGTGACAAGATCGTGGATGTCTTAATCCTATAAAACATTTCATCAAAGAAAAAATTTATATGGGGAGAAAAAAACAGTCAAAAATATTAAAGTTTAAGTCTAACGTCTAACGCTTTTAATGATCACACTACCATTTTCGCAACCTTGAAAATATAATATAAAAATTTACGACATTTTTGTGAGAAATATTATGTTATTATTCAGACTAATACCAAAGGAAAACTAGTTCCATCAGTCAAAGATCGAAATTTGCCCATTATTAAGGCCAGGGCGCGGTGTTGTCAATCCATTTCCCGGGTTATTTCGTTTTTAATAACTCATACGAGAATTTAAGAAAAGATTTCTAACAAAAACTTTGTTATTTATATTTATTGTAACCCAAAAAAAAACTCTATTTATACAATGAAAGTAGTAGTGGAATCCCACTCCTGGCGCCGATTAAAATTGTGAAATTTGGGTAATTAAAATTTGAAATTTGAGAATTTCAGTACAAAATTTTAAAATTTGGGTAATTAAAATTTTAAAATTTTAAAATTCTTGGAAATTTGTGAAATTTGATACCCTACGAGAGTGGATCATTAAGTCCGTCCAACTTTTTGTTTACATAAGGAATTTTTTGTTTACATAAGGAGTTTTGTTTACATTAACCCATGTGGGAACGGGTGATTTTTTTTGAGGTTGCATTAATTGTGTGAACGGGTGATTTATTTTTGAGGTTACCTTAATATAGAAAGGGCCTAACTCATTTTTTTTTTTTTGTGGGGTGGATTAAGGGGTTTCATAAGATTAATATTTCATAAGTATATATGCCGACGGGAAAATCATGAAATGATTTTTCCTAATACTAATGGGGGTGAAATAGTGAAAATTAATTTTTCCTAATGCCGACGGCAATACATGATTATTTTTCCTAATGTCTACGGTAAAACATGAATATTATTTTTTTCAAATGCCGACGGCAAAACATGATTATTATTTTTTCAAATGCCGACGGGAAAATGATTTTTCATAATTCCGACAGGAAAAACATAAAAGTTATTTCTAATGCTAATACAGGAGTTTAAGGCTGGCCGTGATTTGGGTGGGTGGAGCTGTTGTCGTAATACATAACCGAGGGAGTTTATGGATGTGTCTGTCTGTCTGTCTGTCTGTTTTGCGAGGCTGTGATTGGTCGGGGGAGCGTGGTGTAGTTGTGGTAGATGGATTGAGTGCATGTGCGTATACCTGTCTGTTGGAATTTGTGTAAGGGTGTGATTGACAAAGGGTGGGGTGTAGTTGAGGTAGATCGACTGCGTGTATGCAGGTGTTGCAAGTCTGTAGGAATTTAAGTCTTATAGTGATTTGGGGTATGTGAGGGTGTTGTTGTACGAGTAACAGTATCCATGGGAATTTGTGGATGTGTCTGTCTGGGGGAATTTCAGCGAGGCTGTTATTGGGAGGGGGTGCGGTGTAGTTGAGGTTGATCGACTGCGTGTATGTATGTCTATATGCTTGTAGGTGCTTAAGGCTGATCGTGATTTAAAAGAGGTGAGGATGTTGTTGTAATATGTATACGTTGGAATCTGTATGTATGTATGTCTGTGAAAATTTAAGGCTGATCATGATTTAGGGTAGGTGAGGTGGGTGTAGTAAAATGTCTGTGTGTATGTACATATGTTTGTAGAAGTTTAATACTATTAGTGATTTGAGGATAGGTGAGGGTGTTGTCGTACGAGTGATATGTATGCGTGGGAATCTGTATGCATGTTCGTAGGAGTTTAAGGCTGATCGTGATTTGTGTTGTTGTCAGTGTTGTTTGTAGGAATGACCGTGAGAATTTTTTATGTATATCTATAGGAATTTAAGGTTGGCCGTGTTTTGTGAGGGGTGGTGTGTTGTTGAAATAATTTGAATTTTTCTTAGATGAAATCTGGTATATGTGCGTGTGTGTGCGTATGATTTTCTCACGCTAGTTGTTTTATGTACGTAGAAATAAATTGTATTCAATATCGAGATTTGGTTCTATAAAATACTTTCATATATCTGATACATATACATAAGTATATTTTCATACTCAAGGTTGCTGGGTATTTTGTCATGCTTAAAATTGTCCAGCTTTAAAGTCTGCCTGCGAGAAATTTGTTTATATTACAGATTTTGTTTATTTAACTACGTCCGGCTTCTTTCGCTGAACTTCTTTTCATACGATCATGGAAATGTATAGTTTCTCTGTCCATAATAAGGTCGTTTAGCTTGGGCATGTGCTCTGACTGAATGGTTTGCGTTGTTCATATATTTTTATGATGTAGATATGTAAGTGTGATTGTCAAGATCTAATAAATATTTGAGTATTGATAAGAAATTTGATATTATGTGTACATACATATCTACAAATTGATTTTATGTATGTATGTACATATGTATGTACATACAAATAAGTGTTTGCCTCCGTGTTTGAATACATTTTTTTGTTTTTATTGTTGTTGTAAATATTCGCCTGGTCTTTTATGTATAGATATCAAATATCTTCATAGTTTTTTTTTTTATTTGAAATTAAAAAAACGTTGTTTTAACTTTTATCTGTATTTACTTAATAGTTTGTGAGGATTTGCTGTTTTAAGTAAAACTAAATTCCTTAAGATACATACTTTAGAATAATAGTAACTATAATAGAAATATTTCCTATATTTAATTTACATTTGTTTAAAGTTGATGCAGCTTATCTTCATTCTTAGAAATATTTTGATATAAAATTTTTTCCAGCCGTAGGCTTTTTTCATCACCTTTTACATTTATTTTAGAACATCTTGCATTGCCTTTTATACATTTATAAACATTTTTAAATGAAACTGATCCAGCAGTCCAGCTTATGTAATGATAGTTTTTTGTTAGCCAGCTTGCTTCTTTTTTTTATTTTTTATTGATTATTGAGTTTTATAATGAAATCATTATATTCGTAATTGTTCAAAACAATCGCTACTTCTTTTGCGATGAAATCATTTGAATTACTTTTGAAACATTGTACGTATATAAAAATTATGTTGTTTTCCATATTACTCAATTTATAAGACTTTTCGAACTTGTCCTTTGATGGGTATATACATATGTATTCTATTATACGATCATGAATAAGAATACAGTAAGCTGATTTCTTTGCTTACTATTTCAAATTAAAATTTTATTCAATTGCCCTGCTATTGAATAAAAGGAGCTTTTATCTTAAACTCTGGTACAGGTAGAAACGCATGAGATTCTTTCATATACTACCTTTGCTGGAATCTTAGATACATATAATAACTATATAGAATTGCATTACGTTTATTTTTAAATTTTATGTTAGGATTATCATCATATGGATATGAGACTGAACTTAAATGTACTTTTAAATTAGTTAATTCATAATGAATAATCTTATTTTCTTCTTGAATAGCGAACAACAGAAAACGAAGTCGTTTTCTTACAATTTAGGTCTAACCTCTCAACTGGTCCTCTAGTATACAATATGACTTTATATGTCAACATTTCTGTCTCCTCTTTGTCAGCGTTAGGGATAATTAAATTTTAAACTTTTTATTCTTCAAATTGTGTTACTTCATACTGATAATATGTTTAAGTACATTAATAATGTACGAGTATATGTTTATTTTATGACGGGTCCCTATGGCTTTTATTTGATGTTCTAGATGAAGTGATTTTTTTTTCTAATTTTATTAAAGTTTAGCGTATTGCGTATATATTTCTAATATATTTAAGTGAGCTTTTTGTACCTGTCAGACAGAGTGTACGTATCAGTTGATCAGTCAGTCTTTCTTTTTATTTTATTAATTTTTTCTTCTAATGTGTCACTACTATTTTTTCAGATTTTACTACTTGAAATAGAAAATATTTATATAATTTTAAGAGTATTAACATACATATAGGTAAATATATGTATGTACGTAAAAATTAGTTCATATACAAAGAAATACATCTTTAATAATCAACTATTCTAGAAAATCGATCTAGGATAACACATTTACCTCCATCATCATTTCACCGTCAGTGTTTTCATAAAGTGTTAGAAACATTGGAATATCTATGTTTAGGAGAATTTTTACTTCAAGTGTTTCTATATAAGATTTGGTGTTTGACCCCTTGACGTTATTGTGGTTAACGTAGGCTGTGTTGTATCACATTCAGATCTAATAATTTCTCACTTAGAAAAGGTCCTCATTACCATCAATCATACCTGTATATAATACATTCATGAGTTGAGTTGATCCAGATACAATTGCTGTCTACAAATTAATGATTAGAAAATAGCTTTCTCATCATCTTCTATCAAGTTTAATATTTTGCTAGCATGCATGCTTTAGCATGCTATTCTATCAATAGTGAGGCGAGAGTCCGACATTTAGTGGTGTTTCAATTAAAAATCTATACAATTAGAATTACGAATTCACTCTTTTGAATTTTTAACAAAGTAGATACATATGTATGTATGTATTTCATTTGCCACAAACTCTTAAAATTTCTGTACTTATAAAAGTATGATGTCAGGAATTTTTTTAAATCATACATGCCTCGGCATGCTTCCAATATTTTTCTCGGTAAATTTATTTCATACTCATACAGATACAGATATAAAGTAAGATCTGTTTACATTCCATTTTACAATTTATGCATGCTTCAGCATGATTCTAGTTGAAGTCTGTATTTATTTAGTAAGTTTGTTTGATACCCATTCATACACATGTACATTGTTAAAGATTGGATATCAAAATCCAATTTTCTTAGTTTATCTAGAAATGAACAAAGTGAATATCTTTTATAATAACCATATTCACACTTTAAAATTTTGTGTGCTAGAGCTTTCGAAATGGAAAATGTACACCTTTTACTACAAAAAGTGGTAAACGATGTGTTGCTGAATATTGCACTGTGTTATAGTTCATTTTGAACTCTTAAGTTTTCACAATATTTCATACAGACCATCAAGTTTAGAGAATTCCAGTACATTAAGCTATTTATCTTCCCTGAGACCTAAAATTCCTAATCAATCCTTCAAAAAACCAATACAAATTAGATTTATCCTTTTTAATTTTATTTATATTTTCATTGAATTTCAACATTTTGTACCTCTTCAAATTACTGTATACTGTATTTTGCACCTTTTTCTCATTCGTTGAGTTAACTTTAATCGCAAATATTTTAATGATGTGGTGAACTTTTCTATTGTAGGCATTAAGTAAATCTTTGTGTATATCAATCCACTTATATGAACCATTATAGCTAAATTCTTAACACATAATTCCTTTTAATGATCTATTAATTTATTCTACTATTGATGCTTTCATATTATGAAATTTTTAATCCTCTGTTTATACATGAATTTTGCAGTGTTTATTAAAAATTCTGTACCAACATCTATATGTATTTTTTTGTTTTGATACTCATATCATTTCAAAAATATTTTCCATTGCCTTGGTTTTTTTCGAGTGCAGCTTTTATTTTCAACGATACTCACAATATAAATTTTGAGAATGTGTCAGTTACAGTCAGCAAAAAATCAATAATTTCTATTTTCTCTAGAATAGCTACCCAGTTCACCTAAATCAGCTCCATAAAAGATCATCTATTCCATTCATTACATCACTACAATAGACAAACAATTTTATAAATTTATTATGGATTACGTTTACTAAATTTCTTTTTAAGGACATTGAGTTGTTTTACAGTTTTTTGGCGAGTGTTGTGATCTACTTGATACATTTTCAGATATTTATACTAAAATGTAGTTAATTTTCCAATCTATAAATTTTATCGCTCAGCTCTTCAATTTGTTTGTCAAAAGATGATTTAATTTTTAGAATGTCTTTTTCAATTTTATACCTATCTTCTATCGTTAATTTTATTTCACACTCCACTTATTAATTCATCCTTTAGTTTCTCGATTTGAGTTTCCAGAAACAATTTACTGATAACATTGTTCACCGTCAGTGAACATTGTATACATTGGTAGAAATTATATATTTTATTTAGTTTTCAAAATCAAATTTGTCATACTATTTTCACGTTTTATCAATCATTAAAGAAAATAAACCCACTTTTAAGCCCCATATTTGATCATCAACTTGTATTTTATCTTTATTCAGTTTTAGATTTCTATCACCAAATTTCCACTCATTATTGAAGTCTTTATGTGAGTCATAGTTTGTATCTAATTCATTTCATCCTTCCCAGACTAATAAGTCAATATAAGCATCTTCGATGTTGGAAGGCCGTGAGTAAAAATCATCTTCTTCTTCTTCATCGTCATAATCATTCTCAGTATTAGCATCATTAAATAAGATGGTATTATCAAATATTGTTCCTTTTGAAAGTTTCTTTAACTTGTCTCTATCTTGAGTGATGGTTTTTCAGACTTTAAACTTGTATTATTTTGAACTTCTGTCTTCATTTTACTTTGTTCTTTCTTGTGTAATCTTTCAATATTTTTAGAACTATTTATGAATTCTTTGAGAGGTTCTGTTATAGGATCAAATATATCTCTTAGTTGTTCACGTGTATCTATTTCACCAGTTTTTATACTACGAAGCTTTTTCTTCAAGACACTTCTTATCAACACCGTTTTAAAATTTTCTCATCCATGTTTAATAATAGCAAATAAGAGGTATCAGCTATTAGATCAGGTATCACCTATTAGATCAGGTATCAGCTATCAGATCAGCTTATCAGGAGCTGCTCTGGTTTTCAGATCATCTTATTAGGAGCTGGTCTGATTTTTAGATCAGCTTATCAGGAGCTGGTCTGGTTTTCAGATCAGCTTATCAGGACCTGGTCTGGTTTTCAGATCAGCTTTTCAGGACCTGATCTGGTTTTCAGATCAGCTTTTCAGGACCTGATCTGGTTTTCAGATCAGCTTATCAGGACCTGATCTGGTTTTCAGATCAGCTTTTCAGGACCTGATCTGGTTTTCAGATCAGCTTTTCAGGACCTGATCTGGTTTTCAGATCAGCTTATCAGGACCTGATCTGGTTTTCAGATCAGCTTATCAGGAGCTGGTCTGGTTTTCAGATCAGCTTATCAGGAGCTGGTCTGGTTTTCAGATCAGCTTATCAGGACCTGATCTGGTTTTAAGATCAGGTTATCAGGTATCAGATCAGGTTATCGGACAGCTGATCTGTAAAACAGATCAGGTTATCAGGAGCTGTTAAGATTGTCACATCAGATTATCTGTTTTAAATTGGGTCATCAGATTACAAGTAGCTGGACATTTATAAAATTTAGATGAATGAAGTTTAAGGCCAGATAAAATGCGAAAAACTATACTGTTATGTAGTCAAATTGTTTTCTATGACGATCATCACTTAATTCAGTATCTTTCCTTATAATCAAAATTCCATATTTTTAATTCCAACACGATTTATATTTTTCTCATATTACTTAAACATTCTAACTACATTATGATTATTTCCTATCAAATATTTGGTGATTCTAGTATAAGTTTGACATAAGTAGAATGCATCAACATTCTTATCTTACCCCATACAAAAATATGCTTCTCACACACAACATGGTTAAATATCGTATTGGTATTACTTCTAGATTTCTTAAAAGAAATAACAGATTCATTATCTGTAAATGTGTAATACCCATGACTTTCATTAATGAAATTAATTTCTACAGGTATTTATATTTAGGTTGTTAGAGAGATTTTGAGTTTAAATATGAAGATGTTTTCAAGTTTTAGTCCATTAGAACTGTCTAGCCAACCAATCATAATATTATTATTTTTTTATATATTTTTTATTTATTTTTTTTTACCAATTTAACAGACCAACTATTCTTGCACGAATAAAAATTTATAGAAGGGAACTATGATTTATTTTTGAGCTAACGTTTGATGACTCATCAAAATTTCGTGCCATCCTATATTTAGGTTGTTTTACTAACCGCTTTTGTGTAACTAAATACATTTTATAAATATTATCTCTTATTATAAAAAACTAAAATAATACAGCTATTCGATTTCAGAAAATATTTTCTAAAATCGTATAGCTGCATTATTTTATTTTTTATAATAACAGATAATGCTCCATACTCACAATCAAAACAACATAAAAATATCATTTGTTTTGAGTATGAGTATGCGTTAATATTTATGAAATGCATTTAGTTACAAAAAATGTGGTTAGTAAAACAAAGTATATTTTAACAGTTTAAAATCAGTATTTTGTATGACAATACTGGTTTTAAGCTCTTAAAATATACTTTGTTTTGACTATGAGTAGGTACCATTATCTCTTATTATAGAAAAAATAAAATAATATAGCTATATGATATCAGAAAATATTTTCGGTTATCATATAGCTATATTATTTTATTTTTTCTATAATAAGTGATAATATTTATGAAATACATTTCATAAATATTGGTACATACTTATAGTCAAAACAACCTAAAAATAGGATGGTACGAAATATTGATGAATCATCAAAATTTCATACCAAGGTATATTTATGTTGTTTTACTAACCACATTTTGTAACTAAATACATTTTATAAATATTATCTATTACTATAGAAATAATCATACTATTTTTTTTTCTATAATAAGAGATAATGAGCCATACTCATACTCAAAACAAAGGATATTTTGACTCTGAGTATGCTTCAATATTTATGAAATGCATTTAGTTACAAAATGGGGTTAGTAAAACAACATAAATATACCTTGGTATGAAATTTTGATGATTCATCAATATTTCGTACCATCCTATTTTTAGGTTGTTTTGACTATAAGTATGTACCAATATTTATGAAATGTATTTCATAAATATTATCACTTATTATAGAAAAAATAAAATAATATAGCTATATGATAACCGAAAATATTTTCTGATATCATATAGCTATATTATTTTATTTTTTCTATAATAAGAGATAATGGTACCTACTCATAGTCAAAACAAAGTATATTTTAAGAGCTTAAAACCAGTATTGTCATACAAAATACTGATTTTAAACTGTTAAAATATACTTTGTTTTACTAACCACATTTTTTGTAACTAAATGCATTTCATAAATATTAACGCATACTCATACTCAAAACAAATGATATTTTTATGTTGTTTTGATTGTGAGTATGGAGCATTATCTGTTATTATAAAAAATAAAATAATGCAGCTATACGATTTTAGAAAATATTTTCTGAAATCGAATAGCTGTATTATTTTAGTTTTTTATAATAAGAGATAATATTTATAAAATGTATTTAGTTACACAAAAGCGGTTAGTAAAACAACCTAAATATAGGATGGCACGAAATTTTGATGAGTCATCAAACGTTAGCTCAAAAATAAATCATAGTTCCCTTCTATAAATTTTTATTCGTGCAAGAATAGTTGGTCTGTTAAATTGGTAAAAAAAAATAAATAAAAAATATATAAAAAAATAATAATATTATGATTGGTTGGCTAGACAGTTCTAATGGACTAAAACTTGAAAACATCTTCATATTTAAACTCAAAATCTCTCTAACAACCTAAATATAAATACCTGTAGAAATTAATTTCATTAATGAAAGTCATGGGTATTACACATTTACAGATAATGAATCTGTTATTTCTTTTAAGAAATCTAGAAGTAATACCAATACGATATTTAACCATGTTGTGTGTGAGAAGCATATTTTTGTATGGGGTAAGATAAGAATGTTGATGCATTCTACTTATGTCAAACTTATACTAGAATCACCAAATATTTGATAGGAAATAATCATAATGTAGTTAGAATGTTTAAGTAATATGAGAAAAATATAAATCGTGTTGGAATTAAAAATATGGAATTTTGATTATAAGGAAAGATACTGAATTAAGTGATGATCGTCATAGAAAACAATTTGACTACATAACAGTATAGTTTTTCGCATTTTATCTGGCCTTAAACTTCATTCATCTAAATTTTATAAATGTCCAGCTACTTGTAATCTGATGACCCAATTTAAAACAGATAATCTGATGTGACAATCTTAACAGCTCCTGATAACCTGATCTGTTTTACAGATCAGCTGTCCGATAACCTGATCTGATACCTGATAACCTGATCTTAAAACCAGATCAGGTCCTGATAAGCTGATCTGAAAACCAGACCAGCTCCTGATAAGCTGATCTGAAAACCAGACCAGCTCCTGATAAGCTGATCTGAAAACCAGATCAGGTCCTGATAAGCTGATCTGAAAACCAGATCAGGTCCTGAAAAGCTGATCTGAAAACCAGATCAGGTCCTGAAAAGCTGATCTGAAAACCAGATCAGGTCCTGATAAGCTGATCTGAAAACCAGATCAGGTCCTGAAAAGCTGATCTGAAAACCAGATCAGGTCCTGAAAAGCTGATCTGAAAACCAGACCAGGTCCTGATAAGCTGATCTGAAAACCAGACCAGCTCCTGATAAGCTGATCTAAAAATCAGACCAGCTCCTAATAAGATGATCTGAAAACCAGAGCAGCTCCTGATAAGCTGATCTGATAGCTGATACCTGATCTAATAGGTGATACCTGATCTAATAGCTGATACCTCTTATTTGCTATTATTAAACATGGATGAGAAAATTTTAAAACGGTGTTGATAAGAAGTGTCTTGAAGAAAAAGCTTCGTAGTATAAAAACTGGTGAAATAGATACACGTGAACAACTAAGAGATATATTTGATCCTATAACAGAACCTCTCAAAGAATTCATAAATAGTTCTAAAAATATTGAAAGATTACACAAGAAAGAACAAAGTAAAATGAAGACAGAAGTTCAAAATAATACAAGTTTAAAGTCTGAAAAACCATCACTCAAGATAGAGACAAGTTAAAGAAACTTTCAAAAGGAACAATATTTGATAATACCATCTTATTTAATGATGCTAATACTGAGAATGATTATGACGATGAAGAAGAAGAAGATGATTTTTACTCACGGCCTTCCAACATCGAAGATGCTTATATTGACTTATTAGTCTGGGAAGGATGAAATGAATTAGATACAAACTATGACTCACATAAAGACTTCAATAATGAGTGGAAATTTGGTGATAGAAATCTAAAACTGAATAAAGATAAAATACAAGTTGATGATCAAATATGGGGCTTAAAAGTGGGTTTATTTTCTTTAATGATTGATAAAACGTGAAAATAGTATGACAAATTTGATTTTGAAAACTAAATAAAATATATAATTTCTACCAATGTATACAATGTTCACTGACGGTGAACAATGTTATCAGTAAATTGTTTCTGGAAACTCAAATCGAGAAACTAAAGGATGAATTAATAAGTGGAGTGTGAAATAAAATTAACGATAGAAGATAGGTATAAAATTGAAAAAGACATTCTAAAAATTAAATCATCTTTTGACAAACAAATTGAAGAGCTGAGCGATAAAATTTATAGATTGGAAAATTAACTACATTTTAGTATAAATATCTGAAAATGTATCAAGTAGATCACAACACTCGCCAAAAAACTGTAAAACAACTCAATGTCCTTAAAAAGAAATTTAGTAAACGTAATCCATAATAAATTTATAAAATTGTTTGTCTATTGTAGTGATGTAATGAATGGAATAGATGATCTTTTATGGAGCTGATTTAGGTGAACTGGGTAGCTATTCTAGAGAAAATAGAAATTATTGATTTTTTGCTGACTGTAACTGACACATTCTCAAAATTTATATTGTGAGTATCGTTGAAAATAAAAGCTGCACTCGAAAAAAACCAAGGCAATGGAAAATATTTTTGAAATGATATGAGTATCAAAACAAAAAAATACATATAGATGTTGGTACAGAATTTTTAATAAACACTGCAAAATTCATGTATAAACAGAGGATTAAAAATTTCATAATATGAAAGCATCAATAGTAGAATAAATTAATAGATCATTAAAAGGAATTATGTGTTAAGAATTTAGCTATAATGGTTCATATAAGTGGATTGATATACACAAAGATTTACTTAATGCCTACAATAGAAAAGTTCACCACATCATTAAAATATTTGCGATTAAAGTTAACTCAACGAATGAGAAAAAGGTGCAAAATACAGTATACAGTAATTTGAAGAGGTACAAAATGTTGAAATTCAATGAAAATATAAATAAAATTAAAAAGGATAAATCTAATTTGTATTGGTTTTTTGAAGGATTGATTAGGAATTTTAGGTCTCAGGGAAGATAAATAGCTTAATGTACTGGAATTCTCTAAACTTGATGGTCTGTATGAAATATTGTGAAAACTTAAGAGTTCAAAATGAACTATAACACAGTGCAATATTCAGCAACACATCGTTTACCACTTTTTGTAGTAAAAGGTGTACATTTTCCATTTCGAAAGCTCTAGCACACAAAATTTTAAAGTGTGAATATGGTTATTATAAAAGATATTCACTTTGTTCATTTCTAGATAAACTAAGAAAATTGGATTTTGATATCCAATCTTTAACAATGTACATGTGTATGAATGGGTATCAAACAAACTTACTAAATAAATACAGACTTCAACTAGAATCATGCTGAAGCATGCATAAATTGTAAAATGGAATGTAAACAGATCTTACTTTATATCTGTATCTGTATGAGTATGAAATAAATTTACCGAGAAAAATATTGGAAGCATGCCGAGGCATGTATGATTTAAAAAAATTCCTGACATCATACTTTTATAAGTACAGAAATTTTAAGAGTTTGTGGCAAATGAAATACATACATACATATGTATCTACTTTGTTAAAAATTCAAAAGAGTGAATTCGTAATTCTAATTGTATAGATTTTTAATTGAAACACCACTAAATGTCGGACTCTCGCCTCACTATTGATAGAATAGCATGCTAAAGCATGCATGCTAGCAAAATATTAAACTTGATAGAAGATGATGAGAAAGCTATTTTCTAATCATTAATTTGTAGACAGCAATTGTATCTGGATCAACTCAACTCATGAATGTATTATATACAGGTATGATTGATGGTAATGAGGACCTTTTCTAAGTGAGAAATTATTAGATCTGAATGTGATACAACACAGCCTACGTTAACCACAATAACGTCAAGGGGTCAAACACCAAATCTTATATAGAAACACTTGAAGTAAAAATTCTCCTAAACATAGATATTCCAATGTTTCTAACACTTTATGAAAACACTGACGGTGAAATGATGATGGAGGTAAATGTGTTATCCTAGATCGATTTTCTAGAATAGTTGATTATTAAAGATGTATTTCTTTGTATATGAACTAATTTTTACGTACATACATATATTTACCTATATGTATGTTAATACTCTTAAAATTATATA